>CM068828.1:151930158-152530158 GCA_028554795.2 Sinohyriopsis cumingii | reverse complement strand
ATTGAATACAGTCTTTTATAAATAGATTCTAGCCCAAATGCAATACTAGACACAATAATAATACAAGTGATTTTGATCAGATCTTGCAGCACGAATTAATACTTGCTGGATAAGTAAGCTTATATGGTCCTCTACTTGACTTATAATCATAATGTGCATTTTCTAAAAATAATAACATATTACTTAATTGAAACTTTTATTATGGAAAGTTCCCAGTGTTTACAAGATAAAATTGTAATTATAATTAGAAGGTCTATTCCTATAATTATAATATAAATTGTGTTACACAAGAGATAGACCCGGCATTTCATGGAGAAGTTCCAATTTTTTGGACTCAGTTTGAGATAAAACATGGTGTTTACAAAACAAAAATCAAATTTTCAGGTTAGGTATGAAATGAACTTGGTTTTGGACAACTTCAAGGTTAAACTATAAATACCCAATGCACATAATGAATAAAAAATACAAAACAAAAAAAAATGCAATGCGAACAAAATACACATAACACATATAATGTAAAAGATGATAGAAAGTTCCTTATATATTTCACAGCCGAAAAATACTGGTCCGAGAAGAATCGTGACGTTGTCGAAATGGTTTTATCCTGAACTAATTTGAATAATTCACAATAGTTACAGAATAATAGTATAATTCAGTGATCACTCTATTTCCACTGAATAATGAAAATACATGTATCATCTCAATTAATATCTTAATACAACTTTAAATACCTCTACATACTTGATTGTGAATATGAGTGTGAGTCGGATTTTTAACTTAACTTTAAAAAATTTTGTCATATCGCTATGTTGTCTGTAGTGTGGCAGTATACAGTGATGTCCTGCACTGGGGAATCACGCCGCAGACATGTGGTATGATGTCCCACCAGTCACGTTATCCTTACACCAGGCGAACCGGTCCTAATAGTAACTTCTTAATGCTGAGCGCCGAGAGAGGCAACTATTAGTACAATTTTTGTATAATTCTTTGGTATGACTCGGCCGGGCATCGAACCAACGACCTTCCGCATTCAAGGCGGAGGCTCTAGCCACTAACCTAATAAATAAGAAAACAGCTCTATCCGAGAGTTTACATACAGGCGAGAAAGTTAAAACTCGCATATTAACACTACTAACTACATAACAAATCCCAACATCCAACATTGCAGAACTCACACGATTTAAGTATTCCAATAGGAATCATCTTAATTCTTCTGAAAATACACCTTACCGAGCTGTCCAATGGGAACAAGGCTGAATATTGTCCACATATTTACTAATATTGTATTCTTAGTAACTGTAAACTCATAAGTAATCAGCAATTAATAGATTATATGCAATTTGACGTTTTCGAAAATGTAAAAATATAACTTGTGCACTTAGAAAATTTCAAATGAAGATAATCGTTAAATTTAAAGCCACGAATAAAAATTAAAATAATTAGACACAATGATATACCAGATGAATACTTTCCTCGTTTTGAGAATATTGCTGAAATTTTAAATGGACAAGAGCGTACTTGGATGCATTATTACAAGATGTACTTATTGGCTAAGTTCGTAAAGTCTAAAGTTCACTCTTGGTACAAAAAGTGGTAATTATGATATGATCAAGGATTATGACTTGATACCTGAGGTATATTGAGAGATGATTGCAACATGTTGAAAAAAACTTGGTCAAATTGGTCAAACCCATTTCGAAATTGTTAGGGTAAAATAACAACCATGTGACAGGTGGTGCACAGCCATGAAGATTGTTAAAGACTGTGATAACCTCAGACAACCCAGATTTCGTGATGAGTTCAAGAATTGCGTCTATAGTGGCGTCAAAGCCTACCTTGATGAGAAAACGTTCGAAAATATGATGACTATTCCTTGGATAAAAAGTTTCCTTTGTCAACAAATCTTCCTCGAATCAAGTTTTTGTTTAAAAAAATACATGTCAGTCTCATGCGACTACTTACAAATCTCAATATGGCATTACCTTTAGGAATCAAACGTTCGATTAGATTGAACAGGAATCCTTATCCATTCCTACATACGCTTATTGTAAGAAAAAATGACTCGGTATTTCGTATTGCTACAGGTGGAAAAATGAGCAACAGCGTAAAGATATACCATATGCAAACGCTCTTATTTCTAAGAGATGAAGGTCACGGTCATATATTGAAATAAATACATTTTGGGGGGTTAAAGAAACCCGAGATTGATTTTAGTTTATAGAATTATTAACCTTTTATGTCAAAAGGTTCTGTATTATTTTTTAGTGAATTTGCCAAGCCTATTCCTATTAAAATATTCAGAGATTAAGGAACTCTCTTAGTCTCTTTTTAACAGGTACGTTCCCTTTACCCGAAAAGTCTTCTATTATTGTTCTTATTTAGGGAGCAGAGTGTTGCTTTGTAAATGTTTTTGTGCATTGTTTTGATTTGTTATCCGACTTTGTCTCATGACCCGTGAAGGGGGATGCGTTGCCCATTGAAGGTATTTATTTATTGCTGAGATATCGTGATTGTTGCAGAGAGCGCTTAGAGAAGATGAAGCCACACCAATATCATTGGGCTATTTTGTGATAAATGGCGTCCTTTTGAGAAAAAAGAGACTATTTTATGGACCTTATTTTGGAGAATGGCCCACTGAGCCATCCAATTACTGTATCAACGAGAACCTTTTTGTCTAATCCATGTAACTTCCTTTGCTTGACCATTAAGGAGCCGATCATATTTATCACAAGATCTCCAATAATCTTATTGGCCGAAAGTTAAAAGTGACTTTGTAAGTACTCTAGATCTTGTCACACTTATTAAATCGTAGTTAATCCCAATCAGATGACGCATATGACTCGTCTGCATCATCTTCCAGCATTTGATGAAGAATTTAGTAAAATGATTGTAGACTGTGTCGGTCTATTATTTGAAAGAAAGCCACGCATCCAATGCTTTCTGACCATAATAAGTGAATTCAAAAAATGCCCAGAGGCAATTCGTTTAAGGAATACTGAAACTACAACTATAGATTTCTTTTCACTATTTGGCCTTCCAAAATCTGTCCAATCTGTTCATGGGTTACATTTTATGTTTATAATTTTCCAGCATGCTACGCATGCATTATGCATCCAAGAATTTAAGTATTCTGCCTATCACCTTTAATGTCAAGAGGCTTTGGAAAGGAACTTTCAGCCTGGTAATAATGTTAATCATCTCTTGCCCATACCTTCAGATTCTCCTCAGACTACGTGTTATGGTCCTTATAGTGCTACAAAGAACGCATGTGACTTAAATTTCATCATTATTATCCATTGGGAGACGTAAACTGCAACAACATTCTCAGTTTAATATATTAAAGATATTGCTAGATATAACCCTGTTCCTCGTTACATCAATTTATATATACGGTCCCACACAGTAGCAATGACGTGAAATCGGACTAGAAGAGTGATCTAAAACATATATTAAGTGAATTTAAACGCATATTTCCAGACATTCCAACACGAACAAATAAAAACTGCCTTGACCATAACATTGTAGATTTCACATCAGTGAAAAAGCATACGTACATGATGAATCACCTTAAGCAGGAATGTTTGAAAGGATTTTAATATTTGCTGGAAAATGATTTCATAGAACCAAGAACAAGTGACTGGAGCAAATTCGTTAACAATACATATAATCGATGACTGCATTGACACAATTAGAAATGCCAATTTGTCACCAAATTTGACTTTATGAAAATATACTGGCAAGGTCCAATTACGGAACGATCAAAGGAAATTTCGACATTCCTAGTTCCAGACGAACTTTATCAAGATATATATGACGATTGATATGAAAGAATCACCGTCGATATATAAACGATTAATGAATATGAAACACCTGATTTAGATGATTGTAGTGCTTACACGAATGACATCTACAACGATACCAGGAAAGATCACTTGGAAACCATTCGGACTTTCTTAGATCGACTCATTGATGCAAATCTGACCATTAGATTAGGTACACAGGTAAGATGTAAATCCGTTTCCGACCGCCCATAGACTATAAATACCCAGCTTGCCTCATTCAATTCAACTGTTCTCATGACAAGATGCGGTCTAACTGTAGTCGCCTACCCTTATATCGGGGATGCTGTTCAGCCTCTACTATCCCATGTATGTGAAATTATAATGGGTTATCAGGATTATCACAGCCACAGCTATCTGGCAAATAACGATTTAGGTAGAGAAGTATGACTGTCTGAAGAGTCTTGATATACCGTCCCTCTGTCAGACGAAGTTTGCGGTAGAGACGAAGACTGGTGTGATCATGATATGTTAACTCAATGATGTTAACAAAATCCCAACGACCCTTTAAGGCTCCATTGCCTGCAACAGATCAATACACACTGACAAAATGTTTTTCGCTTTTTGGTGTATAGATTTTTGTTTGTTTCTTTGCTTTTATTATGTATGCCTATACTTTGATTGTACCTATCAACCACTTTGTCCCTATAAATGAATTTCACATACCCACCTATATATAGTGGTGCTTATTGAGGTCAACTCGATAACTGTTACTAAGTGTACGCCCGACTGGTGACAGCCACTTGTAACACTGTTCCCATTTTCCCACTAGTGTCCAGCACCTTGACGTCACCCTTGTTAAATTTAAATTGACCCCTAAGTGTCATTCCCATGTTAAATTCCCGTTGACCCTATATTACTTTTCACCTATGTTCAACACTAAGTCCCATGGACACAAAAGTACTGTTCGCTTTATTATAACACCCCAGTTCTAATCTGGATGAACGACTAATCATACTAACCCTTGTCTACTGATATTGCAACTGAAATTATTAAAATCACTATTGCTACCCCCCCCCCCCCGAAAAAAAAGGCAAAACCAATAGCTGATACGACGACAATAACTACTACTACTACTATTACTAAAACCATCACTATGCAACTTCAACAGCAAGATCATTAACGGTTCTTGGCAATGTTTCAAATCTCATTTGTGATCAGTATCCATTAAAATATAATGCAATGCACGTGTTTTAAACTCCTTTGTAATTATCTTCTAAATCAAACTAAACAGTATTCTGATCAAAATAAAAGTTCCAAACAGTCACTGAGTTGTTTCATAGATTCGTAGACAAATAACAGCATTTCAATGTCAAATTGACAAAGTACAGAGGCAAATCTAATATTTGATTACAAAATGAGAAAAAACTGAAATACACAGAGGAAACAACCAAAGATGGACATTCAGTAAAATATTTGTTGTGCACTGAGAAAAGGAAATGTTGGCTGAGACGTAAACAAAGTAGCCAAGTAACTCAAGGAGAATATTTAGGCAACTATGCTAGGATGTTATATCTCTTACACTAAAATGTATATACATCATACAATTTAAAATCTTCAGTGTCACACATCGCACTAAATTGACAGCTACTACCAGACGCACCTTCGTTGAATCCAATTGTCAGCATTATAGTTCATATTGTTACGCTGATACTTTGATAATCTAATCTATCGCAATTGCCATAAATAACTGCTAGGGACATGTATATTGATATGTATGTATAAATACAGCACCTGTGAGCTTACTTAAAGGAGACCAGAAACCAATGGAAATATAGAATAATAATAAAAGTACTATAGCAGAAAACCTTATTCTCAAGTATCATCTGCGACCGTAATGCCAATATTTAAATATTGGCCTATCTTCTAGGAGCTGAATTTCCGTGACCTCGTATGCAAAATTTCCGCGCCTATTCGGTTACTTTCGGGATGTGACGTCATAGTAGCGACTCTAGCAGCCCAAGTGGGAGTTGCCAGAGTCAAAGACAATACCGCTTTGCGTTGCTTACGGGTGTAATAGAACATTAATAAAAGCCTGTTGACATAAAAAAAAGAAAAAAACTTTTCCGAAAAATAAGGGCATAATGAAAGAATGGGTACATTATTACAAACGAGTTGATTTCAAAGCAACACCATACAGCACTATGTGCTCGTTACATTTCTCAAAGGAATCCTGGGAAAAGTGTTAACTGTGTGAGTTACGAATATAGGTAGAAGGACGAGTAAGTGACCACAAAATGCAACAATAAATCCACATATCTTTTATCTAAAAACAGCAGTGCTAAAAACAAATCTGATAGCCCGACACCCTGGGCCCCTTCTGGTTTTAGTTCCTGCCCATCCTGTATTCAAAGTGAGATGCCCGTCAGGTTTGTCGAAACGAAAATTGTTTGCCTGAGGAAACTTTGATTGCGCTAGCGAAATGAGTAAATGTATTTTCAAGATGTTGACATACATGCCTTAACAAGGCACAATCTAAATCAAATCACCACTGTCCTAGGTGAAATTTAGATTTGATTTTAATCAAATGGAAGCTTTGCTAAAAATAAGATTGTAAACCTGTCGCGTTTCGAGAAAACACAATTTTCAGTAATCTTATAAAAATTAAAAAAATTATTAAAAAATGCATTGTATTATGCATAAACGGTAATCTGTAATAATTGGAACTTATATAAAACTATTCCTTGGGCAGTTTAAAAAGCAGCGATTAAAAAAAAAAAATAGGTCAACTTTTCACATTAACTGTCTGACAATAGAACAAAGGGGGTGACTATTGACCCTACCCCCTCCTTGCCCCAATGTGAGACCGCCCATTTGACGTGTCTTTTCTCCCTGTGATACGCCTTATTATTCCCCTATGACAAGCCCCTTTTGCATATTCTGGTCAGTTCTGGCTAAATTGCAAAATAGATAAAGTTTTGATTTAAGTACGCAAACGATAAAGCTGGTGTGACTAATGAACATAATCCTTATCCTTGCATTAATCTTGTGAAAAGGACTGCCTTTCGGACATACTTCTAAGAAACCATGTTCGACAGTGTGTGTATGTGTAAGCACCAGCAATTGATTACCAAATAAACAATGTCTATTTTGTTGTTACTTACGATGCCATGGACTTCATTTTATCAGTTCAATTCTGCAGTCACAAGTGACCGTACTTCTGGCAACTGTTTTTCTCACGTTTTATGCCCCACCTTATTTCCTTAGGTTTAAGTCTTAATGCATGTACCACTGTTTGCTGAATAAAATATTTATTCAGAATTAGTTCTTTAGGACCACATATACTGCATGGTATATTTTGTTGTATTCCTTGTAATTTAATCATGATAATTAAACTTTTCATTTTCGGTACAGGAATGTCAGGTGTTAACTGGCCGAGTTTCTTTGGCGGAAATGGAGGTGCGATTTTGTTGGCAGAGAAAATGTCATAGTGATCATTCATTTAAGCTAATTGGTGACAATTTTATTCTTTTAATTTTTTTAAATACTATAGTACTGTTGTAGTTGTTTAAAAAACCTGAAATTTACTTGAATAATGTTTAATCTTCACGTTCTATTTACTGAGAAAGAAAAAAAAAAAAACTTGTATGATATTAATTATTTCGTCCAGTGCCGGTTTAGACGTATGTGCGTGTGATTTGAATTTTTAACGTAGCTTTAACAATTTTTCAGTCATATCGCTACGATGTCTGCAGTGTGGCAGTTTAGACTGTTGATTGCATACGTTATGTTTAAAAATGGTTTGGGGTTGGGTTTTTTCTTCTGACAAATGAAAATTGACAGACATAATGTAATAATCGGGACTTCGCTGCGCAAAATTGAGAGATATTACGAGATCGGGAGGTATATGAGGAAATACCCCCAAAATCAGGCGGTTTTTCTCCCGGCTTGAGAGGTGACAGATATGAACTGTCCGGGCTTGTGGAATTTCATTTAGGACTTTAGTTTATTTAAGTCACCGGCCCGGGGCCTGTGCCTAACAAATTTATTTTAGCACTTACCAGTATAGTACATAAACTATTATATCAGACTGCAGATTCAGCGTTTGAATGTGCAACACAAATGTGGTCTCCTGTCTCCCTCGCTCGTCAATGTTTATGTTTGTATTCGAGGACTGGCTAGTATAGCGTCACGGTACCACGTGATCTGTCGTCTTATCAAAACTCGGAAAAGCTCGGCAATTTACGGAATCGTGGTATCTTCCACGCAATATAATCACTACCCGCTTACGATATTTAATTTATAAACATTGCAGTCGAATTATATATGCAGAGAATTACATACGTAAAAGGAAAATTTTGATTTCTAGTCTCTTTTAAGGGTGTATCATACCAGTACAAAATACACTTTATTTTCTAACTAAGACGTATTCACTGGGAGAAACGGTAAAATTAGTTACAAATATGACTCTTAGTACAGTTTTTAAACATTTCATGGAGAAGTGGCGGCCTAAACTACATACCATAATTGTGATTGCAAACATTAATTATCTAAGCTATTAAATTTGATGTAACGGCCAGATACATGCAGACTGATAGATAAGTCCAATATGCATCTGGTGCGATCAAATTTAAAGGTATACTAGATCAGAATAAAGTAAACTATAATTTCGAGCTCAGACATTCACTGGAAGATATATTGTACAATAACGGCAAATATAACCAGGAATACAGGCAATGATCCTTTGATGGCCATAAGTTGGAGCATTTTAATTCCATTATTTTGTGTTCTGTCTTGAGAAAGCAATGTTTAACTTTAAAATAACAATACAGGAAGCTATTTCTCTAGTATGTCTTTTATGCGAAAAATTGAATGTCCATGAATAGTAATACTGCAAAGTAATATAGCTGTCATCTTGCTATGGTCAAGTGAAACGTATGATATTTGTAAAGAATGGAGAATTAACCAAAACCAAAATAATTGTGAGAATCAGTTTCCTGCCACACCGTCTTTCATTAATAACCGTTAGAACACGCAAGCAGTATAATTTATCCAAGTATGTCGTTTTCTGCAACCTCTTGATCTTCTCTCTTGCAACCTTATAATTTGTGATACGTTATTTATTAAAAGGCAGCTAAATAACGTTCCCTAGCCGTTTATGTTGTCCTGAATGAATGTTTTAAGAGAAATTGAATCGTATAGCCCTATCCAAGTAAGCTATCACTACTTTCTTTTTATCTTATTTCCTTCTCCTGACGAAGCGAACACTTTGTTGTGGATCGAAACGATGGGCCATTCAACTATCATAAACTGTTCTTGACATTCAAGCTGCTGCTCTCTTTGGACTTGCTGCTGGTATATGAACATGTATTTACATTCTTACTTTTCCTTTTCTGTAAACTATGATTCTGAATATGTTCTGATGAAAATGAAGCTTGCTTGACTCTGTGACATGTTTACAAAAGTCCAATTCACTCAAGAAGAAGATTGAATCAAGCAGATTTGCAGATTATGAGGCCATTGTTCCTTACACAACAATTCCAGGATAGGTTTCCAGCTTCGGTATCGCACATGGCAATAAAATGTAAGTGTCCATTATTAACTGATGGACCAATATTCTATCACATTATCAATACAGTTTATAATTCGTATTGACACCTTGATAATATGTTACTGAAGTTAATGTAAGTAACCAAAGAGATGGATAAATAGATATGTCCACTATATAAATAGATACATTGATGGACTGATGAGGGTATTTACAACCAGCGTAGCATTAATTATAATTTCTAACTAATACGTATTCCCTGGAAGATAAATGTTAATAATGATAAACATTACTCAGAACAAAACGACTTGCAACGCCCCGGTCGCATCTGCTGCATACAACACTTTGATGGACATAGGATTATCGTACTGGTAGATTAAATTACAGACCATACGAGTACTGTTGACCACTCAGAATTCCCATAATGCCCGTATCCTTGTCGGCGTGAGCCATATATATGATGTGTGATATATTGCGTTGAGGTTTGTCTCGGCGAGGACGAAGAGTTTGTCGTGCATTGTAGTGTTTGTGGCTGATACAATTTACTGCTTCGGAAACTAAAACTTAGCCAAAAGTTGTTATTTCGATAGGAACTGTACCGGAACTGGTCTAAGAATTGCAAAATATTGAATAATCTCCACCACAAGCACGGTCGTAAGTGCTATGTCAACATCATCGAAAACAATTACCGTGAACCTGTATTTTGTGGCAGAGAGCTTGTTGCTGCTCATGTGAGCCAGAAAGGGCTGTATAGAATCATACTTGTTAAGGCGAAAATCACGCGGGACTAGCTGTATTTCCTATGGCAACATTGATATTGCTCCAAGAAAATTGACTTGCTCTGGATGGGTTGGCGGTTTATGGTTCCGGGCGATATACCCTACTAGCCTGTCGACTTCGTAAACTGGCAAGACAAATGATAATGGAATATCCAGTTTCCTTAATATAGTTATTTCAACACGCCAGCCAACATGTTTTCCATGAGTTCTGAGCTGCGAGTCTTCTACTGGTATCGTTTGAGATTTGGTTTCTATTAATGTTACTGTAATGCAATACACCTATCAAAAGTAACACACATTTGTTTAATATTATACGCCGCGTCCTACACACTGCGAAGGAAGAGTTTATGTAGAGGTCGCTTTCCCAAATCGTAGAAGCTTTCAAAGGATAGTCATGTGAAAGGGTGGTAGGAAATATATTTTTCCCCGATTAATTAAATCTGAAACTGGAATGCTAAAGTTAAAATGGTCAGATACTATCCAAAACACCACGTTGGTAATACAACCAACACCCGACTTTGCAAAAATTCTCTAGCATCCTCCTTCTTTATTATAATACATTTTTAATTACTGTCCAAAAACATTACTGTTTAGATATTATCCAGTTCACACGTTTTTATTTATATCCAATATGTTGTTTGTAGTGACTGACCAATACTTGCTAACGAAAACGGTGTAACTTCTTAGACGAAATATATTACGAACATGCAACATACTATCACACAAGAGGGGTAGAATACGACAGAAACAAGATTGTACTATGCAAGCATATTACGATATCATGTTCAAGGAAAAGTAGTAGTGTTCATATACACTCTATTATGACACGAAAGATTTTTTAATGATATATCCATTTTCACTTTTTGTTATTCGAAAAGAACAATGAAAACAAACCCGTCCAATTCAGAGCCATATTTTTTATCCTAGTAAAGAGATTCTATGAAATAAGTATCAATCGCATCTCAGAGTTCCCCAGAATACTTTGTACGTTATCTTATACATAATAAATGAATAAATAAAAACAGAGGCACGAACTTATCTCTTTCGGGGGATGTTGTTACCCGTGAAATTTTAACCACAATACCAGTTTACAACACACCACAAAAAGCAAATTTTCTTCATTTGTTCTTTATTATCTTTCTCTTTAGAATTCCTTGAGTGGTATGGATCCTTCTTACCTTTTCTACCTCTGAAAAATGACCCGTTCCCTTCTTTTTCTGTGTTGAAATACTGAAGACCAAAGCTTGGTTTCTTCATATTGATAGCAGGTGTATTTACTCTGGCCTCTCCTTGCTCATGCCTGATACAAAACAGAATATAAATATATTGAATTTCGGGCCACACTCAATCGGCACTTGAGAGTAACCTAACGCTTACACATGTTAGTATAGAAAGTAGATTATTGTGTTTTGAGGTATAACTAGATTTATGACAAAATGGGACGTAATTTACTATCACATGATGTTAAGCACAAAATAATATACAGTGCATTCTGAGGAAGTAATATTGTAATGAATAGCACATACAAGCACTTATACATGTACGTATACCTAACCGTGCACACGCATAATAATACATATGTAAATGTACATACAAGCACATACATACCTATGCAGGTGCTAGTCCAGGCGGTGATGCAATTTATATATTATTGGTGTTTACATCAACTTTTTCATAATTATGTCAAGAAAGTTACAATGAAATGTAAATACTGAGCAGTTTCTGGATAAAAGAAGTGTACCACTCTTTATTATATTAGTATTATAATAAGATGGTAAGAATTTACATACTATTGATACTGCTCTTGCATTAGTAAACAGTTAATTTCATTACCTAGGTAATACCTGTGGCACACATTATATAGTCTATTTTGTCTTGGTATGAATTCTCACCGCTCTGACTCTACGTGATCACGGTTTTAATAAAGTGCTAAATATCAGCTAAGGCAAACAATTCTTTCTAAAACTATAATGTTCTTTCAAAGTTTAAATCAAACGATGCATTACATTCCTGGAAAAATAAATCATTTCAGGATTTCCAACGCGAGCTTCAGAGCCTGAGGATTACATATTGATGCTTGGTAAAGCACTAATTTCTTCCAACTGAAATCAAAATATTTATAATGTGTTCAAATCATTACTAAATAAATCCGAAATATATTACTCAAAATGATATTGTATAACGTTTGGAACATGGTGAGATTTTTTAATTTATTACGGAGGTTAAAATTCCAATCACGGAAAATTTAATACCAGTGACATGTGGTTTCCTACCATGTGTTGAATATAAGGAAGAACCTGATGCGCTGTTTCTACGTTTGGTATATATCTTATGAATACATGTTTACATTTCCACTTAATGGAGTATTTTCAAACCTCCAAGCTTCACATCCTTAAACGAAAATATGTACAATTATAGGATTGGGATGTGCAGGTTGATTGTTATTCTAAAGAAAAGATAAATGGCTAATTCTGCTTGTTCAACGTTATTTAATCGAATTTAAACATCTGCAACTTTTGAAAAACAAAAACGTTTACGTTTGTTAATTCACTACAGATAGAGTTTGCTTTTCCACTCATTGTAAAATTTAACTGAATCCGCTTAATATCTTTAATTTTTTATATTAATGCTTAGATAGAAAATTGTAATAGTGAAAATAACATCGGCGAGAGATTCTCACCTTGCCAGACACCACACAGAATTTGAAAAATCCCAGATTATTAGTGCTACAAATATATTGTCACAAACTAAGAATCAAACGAAAAAAGTTATGTTAACTATAACAATGAACGAAAGTATTAATGTCATAAATGAAAATGTGAGAGGAACTTGCAGTTATTTGATATGAACCCTGTATAACCTTGATAAAATATTATGAAATTCCCAAATGAATATAAGGATGTGTATATATTCGCAAAGCGGTATTTTATTGGTTTAATAAGAATCGTAAGTTTGTCAAGATGGTGTCTTTCGGAACCCATTCGTATAATTCAGAACGGCTCCAAAATAATAGTATAGTCCAGATAATGAGCACTTTCTATTTGCAATCAACAATAAATGCAAATGGGATTTTTTCTTATCTAGCTACAGCATACAAAAAATCTGCAGAATTACAACAGGAACACAAGAAATGAGGATGACTACAAAATCGGAATGAATCTGATTGCTCAGTTTTCTTCTTCTATACACCTAATATTACGATTCTTATTTCACAATATACCTACCCTCCTGTGGCGCATGGGTTAGAGCGTCCGCCTCGGCCCAGTCATACCTAAGACTTATAAAAAAAGGAGCTAACAGCTGCCTCACTAGGGGCTCAGCTTGAAGTGATTCGTGTTAGGAGTGGTCGGCCTGGTGTCAGGATAATGTGAATGCAAAAGTACTATTTACAACAATGAATAAAAACGATAAAATGTGATAAAATCATTTGCCAGGAGTTCCAAATATCTAGATCGACAAAACAGTTGTCCATCAAACATCACATAGGATATTTTGATATAAATTGAGAATAATTAAAAACTTGCCATTTATATTTTTAAATAACTTTCTCCAGAAACCCACAGGCCAAACTGAATCGACAATTTTTATTAAATCACCAAGACGGACAAAGTAATATTAGTCATCTATTATCAAGCATCCATCGCGAAATTGATATTGGTCTTCTGCTAATATGATGTGATGTTGTAGCACAATTTGAGTTCAGTATGGTGGTAAATAAGCGACCAATACATGTAAGGAGAGTAACCGGTCGGAAAATTTCGACTTCTCGGGGAACTGACGAGAGAATATATATTACAATATATTACCAGCGAAGTTTTGAATACTTCTAAGAAGCGAATGAGCATTTATATAGAGACAGTGTGTCCACACTAAAGTAGTCAACGTAGGTAAGGGCTTTGATACAAAGGAATAGTGAATTATTAGAGACTGCTTCTAGCTTTTTTCATCTCTTCATTTTTCGTTCGTGATAAATAGTATGTATTACAGATTTCAAGTAGCGTATTACTGTTATTGTTCAATAGTTTTAAATTGCCACCTTCTCTTTTGTGCCAGGCATTATTTTTCATGCACAGATGGGTTATTATGATAAGGATTTATTGACTCATTTTAATACATAAATAAAAAACAGAAAATGAAATTATCTATCTATGCAAAGTCTTGTCCATGTGTCTTCGTTTTCTCCATATAAATCTCCTATTAACCACATGTTTTATACAATTATGTGATATTTTGTTTTGGAACACATACAATTCGTCTGTAGTATTAAATTGTGATTTGATTTGAATAGTACATAAACCTCATCAGTGAATATACTCTGGTCAATTTGGAAAATAGATTTTGAAGTATTTTTTCTATTAAATATAATCTAAGTCAGTTATGGTGTCAGTAATATACCGCGATAGCCTACTTCTTACAGAAGCCCCCATACTAACCCTTCTACGTATACAGTTTTGCTCGATGGCGTGATGAGGTAAATGAAATTCATCCAAGTTAATAATGTCGTATGTATCGAATGTAATTTCATCCGCACATATTTATAAAGGGTCTGAAGAAAATGACGAAATTCTGAGTAAATAACCATCTGTTTCAGTCAACTAACGTTGACAATAGCTGGAATAAGGTTCCTTATGTATATCCTCAATGGTTGAGAAGACAGAATATAATTCAAACTCCGTGCAGTCATAGGTGGTATTTACAAGCTGTAGCGCTACCAGTGACATAGCTAGCAGGTGTGATGGTTCCCTGAATGGGATGAAAAGTAATATAACGCATGTCAACATTTTATACTAGTGTATTCGATAGAAAACCCGAAACACGTTCGTTTCTCCGCCACGATAACGTTATCACTAATATCATTACTAGTATTTTACATAATGGGTGAAAGCAGTCAGAGATATTAGTCCTTAATTTTCTACAGTGCATTATATCTCTGAGCACGAATGCAACTACAGATAGTATCATAACATATCAACGAAGGAGGACGAGACGAAAAGTTGATTGCACGGAGTTGCCAAGATATCGATAGGTGTGTTGTTTGAGCAATATCGGACACTTGGATTGGGCAAGATACATACCTTTCCTACTTTTACATAGCATCGTCCGAGAAACAAAAGTCGAAAAACAGTTTAATTTGTGCCGTACAACTATTTCAACTAGGTAGAGAGTTTACATAATAGAAAGTAACATACAAAACAGAGTTTACATAATAGAACATTGAAAACACAGTGCCGTGTTGTACATTTATTTCAACCATAAACAGAGAGATAGAGTTACACATTGAGGCATTTGATATATATATATATACAGAGAGATTGAGAAGGAGAGAGTCAGTTAGTATATATGTTCATCGATGCAAATAGGATTGGTATGAAAATACTTATTTCAAGATCAAATAGACCCGATCTGCATTACCTACAGCAAATAACTTGTACTTAATAGTTCGGGTTAAACTCTGTTCCACATAGTTGGGGGAAAACGACATATATACACGGATATAACAGGTATTTGAAAACCTTTTTATGCAACCGACGGCAGTTATGTTCACTGGATTGTCGCGGTTTACTAGGAAGTACATAAATAATGGCCCACTAAATACACTCGTACTGATAATTAAACCACCAAGCACTTTACTTGTGAAGCGATCGCGTGATCATTTATGAAAGAAGGTAGCCGCAATAACTGCGTAGTAGAGCGTCGGATTTTTAGTCATGGGATCTCAGGTCCGATTTTATACTAACCAGGCCCGTTACTGCTGCATAGAGTATGTCATTGATAAATGCACTTACATACCCTTTTATCTTCATGATATAAACAAGAATGTGTTATAAGTACCAATTCACAAATACCATTATATTATTTATAAACCGACAAAGCCTCAGTTCAGAAAATTAGGGTTTCAATTACAAATCGTTCATTAACAATAATGTTTTAAAAAAGCAATCGCCGTAAAACATCATGTGCAAAAGGAACAACAATCTTATAAATCATTTTAACTGAATTCGGATCAAACATTAAAGAAATGTTTCAAACAGTTACTGAATCGTTACATCGGTTCTTAGACAAATAACAGTATTTTAATGTTGGTTTGATAAAGTAACGTGGACAATTTAATATTACATACAAAATGAGAATACTATAGATACATAGAGGATGAAAACAAAGATTGTCATTCAGTGAAAATATTTTCTGCACTAAGAAAGGAATGATCTTGGCAAGGCCATGCAAACTGAGACGTGCTCAAAAGATCCAAGTCTCTCAAGGAGAATATAAAGGAAGCAATGCTAGAATCTTCTCTCTTACACTACAATCCGTCTATACACAAAATAATGTAAAACCTTCAGTGGTACACATCGCACTAAATTTTCCTTTATACCAAATGGACCTTCACGAAATCCAATGCTCAACATAATTTATAATTGATATTGATAATTTAATAATCAAAACTCTCGCACTTGATATAAATGACCACCAGTGACATGTATATTGATAGATGGGTCCAATATACAGCACCTGCGAGATTATTTGAACATGCAAAATGTTGACATGTATGACTCGTACTCCTTAGTACAGTTTTAAAACATTTCTTGGAGAAAAGGCTGCTTACACTACATACCCTACAGTTATAATTGCATGCCTTAATTATCTAAGCTCTTGAACGTAACTTACGTAGTTGCGAAATGCATGTAGATTAATAGATAAATCTTGCTGGAGAAAGTTATTGATCTTGAAGTCGTTAGAAGTTACAGCAGTATGACAGGTAGTTCAAATCGTTGAGACAGATGGGTCATAAACAAAAAAATTTGGAAATATTATTACGTTGATCGTCGACAACACATCTTCTCTATCTCTCTTGGAATGAATACATTTAATATAGACTACAAAAAACAAACGAATATTAAATTTCAAAGCAAACGGTACCAATATATATACCTTATCATCAGACTAATCAATCTACGAGGAACTGAAATATATGTTTTTGGATCATCATTATGATCACCATTTCTCTCTCTCTCTCTCTCATTATTCTTTTTCTGTGTGTGCTTGTCCTTTATGTTTGTGCTAGAAATTGTATCTCTTAATCTCTATTTATTGTTTTGTTTTGTTCTTAAACATCGACAACTATAGGACCACATCATTAAGACAATGTGTAAAAACTGATATTAATCTTATTATATACTATCTTTGCGTCGAATGTGCTATCAAACGGTCCATGCATATCATTAAAACCTTTTGTGGTGATCTAAAATAGAAGTGTGATATATGGCTAGATCATTTGAACTAATAAGATAGAAGCAAATCCTTTTTTGGATATACACATTGACAGATTTACATGGGTTGATATATATGCAATGGGCCATTCAAGTGTCATAAACTGTTCTTGACACTCAAGCTGCAGCCATCTTTGAACTTGCGGCTGCGATATAAACATTTATTTACATTCTTACTTTCTTTTCCTTTCTTTGAAACTATGTTCGTGAATATGTTATAATGAAATGGAAGTTTGCTGGACCGTACTCTGTGAGATGATTACAAATGTCCAAGTCACTCAAGAAGAAGTTTAAAGTCAAGCAGACTAGCATATCAGAAGGTTTATGTACCTTACGCTACAATATCAGTACATATTTCCAGCTTCGGTGTTGTATATCGTAGCAAACTTTAAGTTTACGTTATTAACATATGAACCAATATGAAATCACATTGTCAGTACAGTTTATAATTTTTTGTATTTATGGAAATGTTGATAAGCTGTGTACTGAAGTTAACTTAAGCAGCCACATAGACATATGGATTGATAGATAGGTCCAATATACAATTAGATGCATTGATGGAAAGATGAGGGTATTTAGAGCCAGCATGAAGTTGATTATAATTTCTAACTAAGACGTATTCTCTGGAAGATAACTGTAAAGAATGACGAACATTACTCAGAAGAAAACGACTGGCAAGGATAGGTCGTGTCTGCTGGCTATACATCTTTGGTAGCCATAGGATTACATAATTGTCATCCTAAATTACAGGCCCTGACATACCGATGACCACTCATAATTCCCAAAATCCCCATATCCTTGTCGCAGTGGGACTTAGATATGTTCTCGGATATATTGCTTTTAGTTTTGTCTCGGCCAGGACGAGGAGTTTGTCGTGCTTTGCAGACCTTTGTGGACAGTCGCTGCCTAATGAAATGTCCTTCTTCGGAAGCAAAAACTTAGCGCAAAGCTGTGATTTCGATGGCAAATATATCGAGGGCTGGTGTAATAATTGTGAACAATAGACCAAATCTCCGCCACAAACATCCACGTTAGTGCTATGTCAACATCATGCTAAGCAATTACCGAGAACCCGTATAGTGTTGCAGAGTGCTTGTCGCTGTTCAGGTAAACCCATAAGGACATTTTTGAACCATACATTTTAAGGCGGAAATCACGCGGGTCTAGGTGTATTTGTTATAGCAACATTAGTACTGCTGAAATAAAGTTTAGGCCTTATTGGTCTGGATGGGTTGGCGTTTTATGGATCCTGACGATATACACTACTAACCATTCCTTAGTCGTAAACTGGCAAGACAATGTGATAAAGGAACATGGCGGTTTCCTTAATATTGTTATTTCCACTAATACCTCGGCCTTCAACCCGTCGGCCAAATACTCTCCACGAGTTGGGAGCGGTGAGCCTTCTAATGCAGTGTTTGTGACTTGGTTTTCATTACGAACACTGTAATGCAACATACTGTTTTAAAAAATAACTCTCAATTGTTTGTTTTTGTGCGCCGTGTGCAACATCCATAAATACCAAGTCAACATTATAGTAGCTATCAAACGAGAGTTATAGGAAATGATGGTAGTAACTTAGATTTGTTCCCCAATCAATTCAATCTGCCATTCTTTCTCTCAAGTTCAACAGCAAAATCAATAACTACTAATCTTTATAGAATTGTCATCGTGACTGACACCACAACCAGAATAATAATTAAAAGTACTGCTATTATTTTCACAAGATGTCGATAACTAAAAGGATGTGTACAACCCAGCTTTGAGAAATTAGGGAAAATTATGTTTGCAGGTCTCAACCTGCTATAATTTATTTTTGTTACAGTACAGAATAGAATCAAACTTTTCTTTCAAAATATATGTATAGAATGTATAATCACATTATCCATAACATGTAGCCTGACCATTCCCCTTGGCATTGTTTCAAAACTCATTTACGATCAATACCCATTAACAATCGATAACAATGCACAGTTTCAGACTTCCTTGTATTTGAAGCACGGGTGATTCTTAGAAGGAAATCTTAAAACAATTCTGATGAAACTTGACATTGGGATCAATGACTTACCAAATCTTTCATCAATGTTAATCAACTGGTTTAATAATGGAGAATGTCATAGTCGTTTTTATCATTTAGTATGATTTATATTCTTTCATCATGATCTAAATGCTTGTCAACGACTACGGTAGGATTTCATGTCTTCGTATTACGATTAATATCTATATATGTACACTATCAGGCATGGAATTTACATACAAGTCTTTGACAGAGGGGCAACATAAGCAGAAAGATTGAAAAAATTATTACGATTATCATCGTCAACATATGTTCATATCTCTCTGTCTCTGTCTCTGTCTCTCTCTCTCTCTCTCTGTCTGAATGCACACATTTAATATAGACTGAAGACAGAACATGACTATTGTATTTCAAAGCAAACGTTCGAAAATAAATACTCATCATCAGACTGATCAATCTACGAGGAACTGAAATATATGTTTTTGGATCATCATTATGATCACCATTTTTCTCTCTCTCTCTCATTATTCTTTTTGTGTGTGTCTGTCCTTTATGTTTGTGTTAGAAATTATTTATCTCATATTCTGTGTGCCTGTTTCTCTTTCGCTTTCTGCTAGAAATTCGAGAACTATACGTCCACATCTTTCAGAGAAGGAGAAGGGACTCATATAAATCTATAAATCTTATTATATACACTATCTTCGCGTCGAATATGAAATCGAATGTTGCATGCATGTTATCAAAACCTTTGAGGTGATCTATAAATAATAAACGTAATCTATGTATTGGTCATTTGAACTAATGAGTTAGACATAAGTCATATTTTTGGATAGATACATTCACAGATTTACATACTTTGATATCTATACGATGGGCCTTTCAACTGTCATAAACTATTTTTGACACTAAAGTTGCAGCCACCTTTGAACTTGCTGCTGCGATATGAACATTTATTTACATTCTTACTTTCTTTTCCTGTTTTGAAAACTATGCTTGTGAATATGTTTTAATGAAAATGAAGCTTGATGGAACCTACTCTGTGACATGTTAACAAAAGTCCAAGTCACTCAAGAAGAAGATTGAAGTCTAACAGACTAGAACATTAGTAGGTGGTGTCCTTTACTTTAAAATGCTAGTACAGTTTTCCAGCTTCGGTGTTTTATATGATAGTAAACTATACGTGAGTAATTATTAGCAGATGGACCAATATTAAATCACATTATCTTATCAATACAGTTTATAATACTTATTGATACCTTGCTAATCTGTGCTACTGAAGTTAACTTAAGTAACCAAATAGACATGTGGATTGGTATACATGTCCAATATACAATTAGGTGTGTGTGTATGTGTGTGTGTGTGTGTGTGTGTGTGTGTGGTTAAGAGTTTTAACGTAGCTTTAACAATTTTTCAGTCATATCACTACGATGTCTACATGTGACTGTTTATAGTGATGTCTAGAACTGGGGCATCATGCCGCAGACATGTAGCATGATGTCCCACTCGATCACATTGTCCTGACACCAGGCCGAACAGTACTAACACTAACGTCTTAATGCTGAGCGCCAACCGAGACAGCTGTTACTACCATTTTCGTAAGTCTTTGGTATGACTCTGCCGGGGCTGGATACCATGACCACCGGGATCCTTACCATCAGGTGCATTGATGGAGAGATGAGGGTATTTAGAGCCAGCGTAAAATTATTATAATTTCTAACTAAGACATTTTCTCTGGAAGCTTGATGTTAATAATGACAAACATTATTCAGAATAAAACGACTGGCAACGCCCCGGTTCCATCTCCTGTTATAGATTGGTGGCCATATAATTATATAACAGTGGACAACAAATTTTTACAAAAGTCATGTTACTGAAATAAAATTAGTCAATTCTTATCAATTTTTATGTGCTGAACACGAATATGACAGTCAAATTGCAAAATTGGCTCTAGTTTTTTTGTAATCTGCAAGAAATTAATGTTTACATAACGAAATGCATTCCAATAGTAAAAGGTCAACTGTAATAGCCTACCTATAAAAAATCAAGTCATTGACTACATCTTAGATTTCTTCGCCTGTCTCTTGTACAGCTGTTCGGGAGCATCTCTGAGGAGTGTCCAGCAGTAGTCAGCCAGCATTGTAGTGGACCATTTTCCCTGGTATCTTTGTTCCATTGTTGCGATATCTTGATGAAAACGTTCGCCGTGTTCATCACTAACAATACCACAGTTGCTAGGAAAGAAATCCAAATGGGAATGAAGGAAGTGAATCTTTAGAGACATATTGCAGCCAAGTTTCTTATACTTCATCAACATGTCTTCTACTAGTTCCTTATAGTTTTCTGCCCTAACATTTCCGAGGAAGTTTGTAGAAACTAGGCGAAAAGCATTCCATGCTTGTTTCGCGTCACCTTCCAGCAAGTTGTTGAACCGGTCATCTTTGAAAAGCTCTCGAATCTGAGGACCCACAAAAACTCCCTCTTTAATCTTTGCTTCGCTGAGTCGAGGGAATTTTTCATGCAGGTATCGGAATGCTGGCAAAGTCCGGTCAATGGCTTTCACGAAGTTCTTCATCAAACCTAGTTTGATGTGAAGGGGTGGTAGCAAGATTTTCTGAGCCTCAACCAGAGCTGGGTGTTGGATATTCTTCTCTCCAATGGCTACATTCTGCCTGTGAGTCCATTCCTTCCTCATGTAGTGCATTTCCCTTGCTCGGCTATCCCACTCGCATAAGAAACACACGTATTTTGTACATCCTTGCTGCAGTCCCATTAAAAGGGCAACTACCTTCAAATCACCACAGAGGTGTCAGCTGTACTTGTTATACCCAATGGAATTCAGTAGCTGCCTTAAGTTATCGTATGTCTCTTTCATGTGGACAGCATACGCTACTGGAATAGATGGAAGAATGTTTCCATTGTGCAAAAGCACAGCCTTGAGACTCAGTTTCGAAGAGTCCACAAATAGTCTCCATTCTTGTGGGTCATGAGTGATTTTTAAAGCATTCATGAGGCCCTCAATATCGGAACAGAATATCAGATTACTTTCCTTTCTGAAGAAAGGCTCCAAATGCTGGTGGCGCTTTCGATATGCAGTAATTGTGACATCTTCTTCTAGAAGATTCCATTGTTGGAGTCTTGATCCTAGCAATTCTGCCTTGTTCTTTGATAAGTCCAAATCACGAATCAGGTCATTTAGTTCTTCCTGTGTTATTCTGCGTGGGGTTGATGATGCACCACAGTGAAAATCTGGATCACTGCATGCTGATGGACCAGGAGAAGAACAGGTCGACTCACCTTTGTCTTCGTCAGATGAATCAAGAGAATATTCTGCTGGAGGTTCTGGAATAGGAAGTCCCTCACCATGTGGAACTGGTCTCAATGCAGACGGAATGTTTGGGCAGAGGAGGAACCAAGCAGAAGTAACAGTCATTTAGGTGGTTGCTTGGCTGTCTCCACACCATTGGGACTGCAAACGGCATTGATGACCTTTTGCAATTCAACCACTGTGAAAGCTGTGTTGTACATGTAGCACAGCATATATGCGGAGCCCAAGGCTTGTCTTGGTCACCAACCTTGCATCCGAAGTAAAGATGATATGCCTTCTTCACTTGAGAATTGATACTTTTCTTCTGGTTGGCAAATGTCACTTCCCCACAAATATAGCAAAAATTGTCCGCGGTATTAACACACTTTCGAGGCATTACTGTTCTTTATTGTACGTAAATGTATAAAATAATAAGTTTTATGTAACAGTAGCTTGAACTGTCTCGCACAACGTCTAAAATATTTTAAATGCTGAACCTATCTGATTGGGCTTTATATAGTACACTGCTTACGTCAGCTTCAGCAGCCGCCTGGCATTAGTATAATAGGCCTACACATGTATAGTACACTGCTGACGTCAACTTACTTCAGCAGCCGCATGGCATTAGTATTGCATTGCATCAGAAAATGATGCAATCAACTGTGGATGATGTGAGCATGATGGTATTATGCAATGTTACATCATTATTCCGGATGTTGCTGCAGTCCTACTGGAGAAATTTACACAGTGAAACATAGAAAATGAGGTATATGAATATCTTCAAAACGAGAGCCAATACAAATTTTTCACGGTTATATTCGTGTTCGGCACACCAAAATACTACAGATTAGGGCCTTTTCAAGTCAGTAATGATTTCACTGTTGACCAGTGTAACTGGTACATTAAACTGCGTACCCTAGAGTACTGCTGACCACTCATAATTCCCATAATGCCCGTATCCTTGTCGGAGTGAGCAATATATATGTGGTGGGGCATATTACGTAGAGGGTTGTCTCGGTGAGGACGAAGAGTTTGTTGTGCATAGTAGCGTTTGTGGCTGATCCAATTTACTGCTTTGGAAACCAAAAGTTAGCCAAAAGTTGTTACTTCGATAGGAACTGTATCGGGACTTGTGTATATCTCTGAGAACGAACGCAAGTACAGATAGTATCAAAACATAATCAGCGAATCGTACAAATCTATCATGTCTAAAAGTACCGTAACTAACAATATCAAAGCCAACTTTACTACGACTAAATGGGTTAAACCAACAGCTCATGCAACTACTACTTTTAGTACAACTACTACTACATATTATACTACTATTAATTCTAACAATTTCAACGGCAAGATCAGTAACTGATAATTTGTCTACTTCTGCCATCGTCCCGGCCACCACAACTAGCCCAATAATTGGTAATACTACTATTAATACCCAAGCTAAACTAACTAAATGTATGCGTAAAACGCACCTTAGTGAAATTAAGAATATCTG
Source organism: Sinohyriopsis cumingii (assembly GCA_028554795.2). NCBI lineage: Eukaryota > Metazoa > Mollusca > Bivalvia > Unionida > Unionidae > Sinohyriopsis > Sinohyriopsis cumingii. The sequence goes on along the minus strand of CM068828.1, from coordinate 152,505,968 downwards.
TTCTTCAGATCGTAATGTGCCACAATATATTTTCTTTACAATACGGAATAGAGTTAAACCCTCCTTTCAAAATATCTTTATATATTATATAGTCAAACTAGCCATACAATGTAGCCTTACACATCCTTTTTGCAATGTACCAGAACTCATTTTTGATCAATATCCATTAACACCAAATGCATGGTTTTAAACTTCCTTGTATTTCTACCACGGATAAAGAAATCTTAAAAAAGAAACTAATTATAAATCTGATGAAACATTAATGTGAGATTCAAACAATTGATAAAATGACAGATGTAACATGATACTTCAGATGCACTAAAGGGAAAGATAAACAGAGATGAACCAAAATAGACATGGACATTTAGTGAAAATATTTACAGATCCTATATTTCTTACCCTGCAATGCCTTCCATACACTATACAATTTACAATCTTCAGTTTCACATGTCGCACTAAATTGCTCGTTCATACCATATGCACCTACATTCAATCAAGTTGTCAACATAATTTATATTTGATATTGACTCAACAATAATGGAAGATATTGAACTTTGACTTAAATATCTGCCGGACACATGCACATTAATATATAGGTCCAATATACAGCTTTTGGAGGTTATATTAGACCAGTAGCAAGTAACTTCTGATTTAGAACTAACACATACTCACTGGAACATACATTAAAAAATATGAGAAAATAATGTATGACTTGGGCTACAGTTTATACACTTTTGGTGGACGTAAGTTGGAACACTGGTAGCCTACACTAGAGACTCATGAGAATGGTGAAGTTATGGCAGCATTGCTGAAACGTCTCTGGATGGAAATCGTCAGATTATATGCATAATGCATGCGAGTTTCATGAACTGCTTACTGATCTTTCTTAATCATCTGCCTCTTTGCACAAGTAGGCTTCCTCCATCTGATGACAAATGAAGGTAGTACTTCTAGATAACTTATGTCGACACTGAATTTCCATAAAAACCTAAACAACTCACTACAAATTAGGTAAGTGTTGAAGTGTTAGCCAATTGTATGCAATTCTATCATGTAGTCTAACAATATGCCGCCTATCGATTCAGCGCACGGTGAAATGGATCCTTCTGTCGAGAATTGTAAAGCCGTTACTTTGTTGTTTTTTTTTTCTCGGGAAAAAATATGTCAAATGTTAACTGCTTGGAAATGAATAGGAGTAGTTTTAATTATTATTCTGGTTGTGGTGTCAGTGACGATGGCAGTTCTACAAAAATTAGTAGTCATTGATCTTGAAGTCGTTACAAGTTACAGCAGTATGATAGGTAATTCAAAGGGTTGAGACAGAGGGGTCATAAACAAAAAAATTGGGAATAGTATTACGTTTATCGTCGACAACACATCTTTATCTTTCTTGGAATGCATACATTTAATATAGACTAAATAAAACAAGCGAAAATTAAATTTCAAAGCAAACGTTACAAATATAGATATCTTATCAGACTGATCAATCCACGAGGAACTGAAATATATGTTTTTGGATCATCATTATGATCACCATTTCTCTCTCTCTCATTATTCTTTTTATGTGTGTCTGTCCTTTATGTGTGTGCTAGAAATTGTATCTCTTAATCTCTATTTGTTGTTTTTATTTGTTCTTCAACTTCGACAACTATATGACCACTTCATTAAGACAATGTGTAAAAACTGATATTAATCTTATTATATACTATCTTTGCGTCGAATGTGCTATCAAACGGTCCATGCATATCATTAAAACCTTTTGTGGTGATCTAAAATAGAAGTGTGATATATGGCTAGATCATTTGAACTAATAAGATAGAAGCAAATCCTTTTTTGGATATACACATTGACAGATTTACATGGGTTGATATATATGCAATGGGCCATTCAAGTGTCATAAACTGTTCTTGACACTCAAGCTGCAGCCATCTTTGAACTTGCGGCTGCGATATAAACATTTATTTTCATTCTTACTTTCTTTTCTTTTCTTGGAAACTATGTTCGTGAATATGTTATAATGAAATGGAAGTTTGCTGGACCGTACTCTGTGAGATGATTACAAATGTCCAAGTCACTCAAGAAGAAGTTTAAAGTCAAGCAGACTAGCATATCAGAAGGTTTATGTACCTTACACTACAATATCAGTACAGTTTTCCAGCTTCGGTGTAGTACATTGTAGCAAACTTTAAGTTTACATTATTAACATATGAACCAATATGAAATCACATTGTCAATACAGTTTATAATTTTTTGTATTTATGGAAATGTTGATAAGCTGTGTACTGAAGTTAACTTAAGCAGCCACATATACATATTGATTGATAGATAGGTCCAATATACAATTAGATGCATTGATGGAAAGATGAGGGTATTTATAGCCAGCATAAAGTTGATTATAATTTCTAACTAACACGTATTCTCTGGAAGATAACTGTAAAGAATGACGAACATTATTCAGAAGAAAACGACTGTCAAGGATAGGTCGTGTCTGCTGGCTATACATCTTTGTTAGCCATACGATTACATAATTGTCATCCTAAATTACAGGCCCTGAAATACCGATGACCACTCATAATTCCCAAAATCCCCATATCCTTGTCGCAGTGGGACTTAGATATGTTCTCGGATATATTGCTTTTAGTTTTGTCTCGGCCAGGACGAGGAGTTTGTCGTGCTTTGCAGACCTTTGTGGACAGTCGCTGCCTAATGAAATGTCCTTCTTCGGAAGCAAAAACTTAGCGCAAAGCTGTGATTTCGATGGCAAATATATCGAGGGCTGGTGTAATAATTGTGAACAATAGACCAAATCTCCGCCACAAACATCCACGTTAGTGCTATGTCAACATCATGCTAAGCAATTACCGAGAACCCGTATAGTGTTGCAGAGTGCTTGTCGCTGTTCAGGTAAACCCATAAGGACATTTTTGAACCATACATTTTAAGGCGGAAATCACGCGGGTCTAGGTGTATTTTTATAGCAACATTAGTACTGCTGAAATAAAGTTTAGGCCTTATTGGTCTGGATGGGTTGGCGTTTTATGGATCCTGACGATATACACTACTAACCTTTCCTTAGTCGTAAACCGGCAAGACAATGTGATAAAGGAACATGGCGGTTTCCTTAATATTGTTATTTCCACTAATACCTCGGCCTTCAACCCGTCGGCCAAATACTCTCCACGAGTTGGGAGCGGTGAGCCTTCTAATGCAGTGTTTGTGACTTGGTTTTCATTACGAACACTGTAATGCAACATACTGTTTTAAAAAATAACTCTCAATTGTTTGTTTTTGTGCGCCGTGTGCAACATCCATAAATACCAAGTCAACATTATAGTAGCTATCAAACGAGAGTTATAGGAAATGATGGTAGTAACTTAGATTTGTTCCCCAATCAATTCAATCTGCCATTCTTTCTCTCAAGTTCAACAGCAAAATCAATAACTACTAATCTTTATAGAATTGTCATCGTGACTGACACCACAACCAGAATAATAATTAAAAGTACTGCTATTATTTTCACAAGATGTCGATAACTAAAAGGATGTGTACAACCCAGCTTTGAGAAATTAGAGAAAATTATGTTTGCAGGTCTCAACCTGCTATAATTTATTTTTGTTACAGTACAGAATAGAATCAAACTTTTCTTTCAAAATATATGTATAGAATGTATAATCACATTATCCATAACATGTAGCCTGACCAATCCCCTTGGCATTGTTTCAAAACCCATTTACGATCAATACCCATTAACAATCGATAACAATGCACAATTTTAGACTTCCTTGTATTTGAAGCACGGGTGATTCTTAGAAGGAAATCTTAAAACAATTCTGATGAAACTTGACATTGGGATCAATGACTTACCAAATCTTTCATCAATGTTAATCAACTGGTTTAATAATGGAGAATGTCATAGTCGTTTTAATCATTTAGTATGATTTATATTCTTTCATCATGATCTAAATGCTTGTCAACAACTCCGGTAGCATTTCAAGTCGTCGTATTACAATTAATATCTATATATGTACACTATCAGGCATGGAATTTACATACAAGTCTTTGACAGAGGGGCAACATAAGCAGAAAGATTGAAAAAATTATTACGATTATCATCGTCAACATATGTTCATATCTCTCTCTCTCTCTCTCTCTCTCTCTCTCTCTCTCTCTTTTGAATGCACACATTTAATATAGACTAAAGACAAAACATGACTATTGTATTTCAAAGCAAACGGTTCGAAAATAAATACTCATCATCAGACTGATCAATCTACGAGGAACTGAAATATATGTTTTTGGATCATCATTATGATCACCATTTCTCTCTCTCTCTCTCATTATTCTTTTTTTGTGTGTCTGTCCTTTATGTTTGTGTTAGAAATTATTTATCTCATATTCTGTGTGCCTGTTTCTCTTTCGCTTTCTGCTAGAAATTCGAGAACTATACGTCCACATCTTTCAGAGAAGGAGAAGGGACTCATATAAATCTATAAATCTTATTATATACACTATCTTCGCGTCGAATATGAAATCGAATGTTGCATGCATGTTATCAAAACCCTTGAGGTGATCTAAATAGTAAACGTAATCTATGTATTGGTCATTTGAACTAATGAGTTAGACATAAGTCATATTTTTGGATAGATACATTCACAGATTTACATACTTTGATATCTATGCGATGGGCCTTTCAACTGTCATAAACTATTTTTGACACTAAAGTTGCAGCCACCTTTGAACTTGCTGCTGCGATATGAACATTTATTTACATTCTTACTTTCTTTTCCTGTTTTGAAAACTATGCTTGTGAATATGTTTTGATGAAAATGAAGCTTGATGGAACCTACTCTGTGACATGTTAACAAAAGTCCAAGTCACTCAAGAAGAAGATTGAAGTCTAGCAGACTAGAACATTAGTAGGTGGTGTCCTTTACTTTAAAATGCTAGTACAGTTTTCCAGCTTCGGTGTTTTATATGATAGTAAACTATACGTGAGTAATTATTAGCAGATGGACCAATATTAAATCACATTATCTTATAAATACAGTTTATAATACTTATTGATACCTTGCTAATCTGTGTTACTGATGTTAACTTAAGTAACCAAATAGACATGTGGATTGGTATACATGTCCAATATACAATTAGGTGTGTGTATATGTGTGTGTGTGTGTGTGTGTGTGTGTGTGTGTGTGGTTAAGAGTTTTAACGTAGCTTTAACAATTTTTCAGTCATATCACTACGATGTCTACATGTGACTGTTTATAGTGATGTCTAGAACTGGGGCATCATGCCGCAGACATGTAGCATGATGTCCCACTCGATCACATTGTCCTGACACCAGGCCGAACAGTACTAACACTAACGTCTTAATGCTGAGCGCCAACCGAGACAGCTGTTACTACCATTTTCGTAAGTCTTTGGTATGACTCTGCCGGGGCTGGATACCATGACCACCGGGATCCTTACCATCAGGTGCATTGATGGAGAGATGAGGGTATTTAGAGCCAGCGTAAAATTATTATAATTTCTAACTGAGACATTTTCTCTGGAAGCTTGATGTTAACAATGACAAACATTATTCAGAATAAAACGACTGGCAACGCCCCGGTTCCATCTCCTGTTATAGTTTGGTGGCCATATAATTATATAACTGGTACATTAAACTGCGTACCCTAGAGTACTGCTGACCACTCATAATTCCCATAATGCCCGTATCCTTGTCGGAGTGAGCAATATATATGTGGTGGGGCATATTACGTAGAGGGTTGTCTCGGTGAGGACGAAGAGTTTGTTGTGCATAGTAGCGTTTGTGGCTGATCCAATTTACTGCTTTGGAAACCAAAAGTTAGCCAAAAGTTGTTACTTCGATAGGAACTGTATAGGGACTTGTGTATATCTCTAAAAACGAACGCAAGTACAGATAGTATCAAAACATAATCAGCGAATCGTACAAATCTATCATGTCTAAAAGTACCGTAACTAACAATATTAAAGCCAACTTTACTACGACTAAATGGGTTAAACCAACAGCTCATGCAACTACTACTTTTAGTACAAGTACTACTACATATTATACTACTATTAATTCTAACAATTTCAACGGCAAGATCAGTAACTGATAATTTGTCTACTTCTGCCATCGTCCCGGCCACCACAACTAGCCCAATAATTGGTAATACTACTATTAATACCCAAGCTAAACTAACTAAATGTATGCGTAAAACGCACCTTAGTGAAATTAAGAATATCTGTTCTTCAGATCGTAATGTGCCACAATATATTTTCTTTACAATACGGAATAGAGTTAAACCCTCCTTTCAAAATATCTTTATATATTATATAGTCAAACTAGCCATACAATGTAGCCTTACACATCCTTTTTGCAATGTACCAGAACTCATTTTTGATCAATATCCATTAACACCAAATGCATGGTTTTAAACTTCCTTGTATTTCTACCACGGATAAAGAAATCTTAAAAAAGAAACTAATTATAAATCTGATGAAACATTAATGTGAGATTCAAACAATTGATAAAATGACAGATGTAACATGATACTTCAGATGCACTAAAGGGAAAGATAAACAGAGATGAACCAAAATAGACATGGACATTTAGTGAAAATATTTACAGATCCTATATTTCTTACCCTGCAATGCCTTCCATACACTATACAATTTACAATCTTCAGTTTCACATGTCGCACTAAATTGCTCGTTCATACCATATGCACCTACATTCAATCAAGTTGTCAACATAATTTATATTTGATATTGACTCAACAATAATGGAAGATATTGAACTTTGACTTAAATATCTGCCGGACACATGCACATTAATATATAGGTCCAATATACAGCTTTTGGAGGTTATATTAGACCAGTAGCAAGTAACTTCTGATTTAGAACTAACACATACTCACTGGAACATACATTAAAAAATATGAGAAAATAATGTATGACTTGGGCTACAGTTTATACACTTTTGGTGGACGTAAGTTGGAACACTGGTAGCCTACACTAGAGACTCATGAGAATGGTGAAGTTATGGCAGCATTGCTGAAACGTCTCTGGATGGAAATCGTCAGATTATATGCATAATGCATGCGAGTTTCATGAACTGCTTACTGATCTTTCTTAATCATCTGCCTCTTTGCACAAGTAGGCTTCCTCCATCTGATGACAAATGAAGGTAGTACTTCTAGATAACTTATGTCGACACTGAATTTCCATAAAAACCTAAACAACTCACTACAAATTAGGTAAGTGTTGAAGTGTTAGCCAATTGTATGCAATTCTATCATGTAGTCTAACAATATGCCGCCTATCGATTCAGCGCACGGTGAAATGGATCCTTCTGTCGAGAATTGTAAAGCCGTTACTTTGTTGTTTTTTTTTTCTCGGGAAAAAATATGTCAAATGTTAACTGCTTGGAAATGAATAGGAGTAGTTTTAATTATTATTCTGGTTGTGGTGTCAGTGACGATGGCAGTTCTACAAAAATTAGTAGTTATTGATCTTGAAGTCGTTACAAGTTACAGCAGTATGATAGGTAATTCAAAGGGTTGAGACAGAGGGGTCATAAACAAAAAAATTGGGAATAGTATTACGTTTATCGTCGACAACACATCTTTATCTTTCTTGGAATGCATACATTTAATATAGACTAAATAAAACAAGCGAAAATTAAATTTCAAAGCAAACGTTACAAATATAGATATCTTATCAGACTGATCAATCCACGAGGAACTGAAATATATGTTTTTGGATCATCATTATGATCACCATTTCTCTCTCTCTCATTATTCTTTTTATGTGTGTCTGTCCTTTATGTGTGTGCTAGAAATTGTATCTCTTAATCTCTATTTGTTGTTTTTATTTGTTCTTCAACTTCGACAACTATATGACCACTTCATTAAGACAATGTGTAAAAACTGATATTAATCTTATTATATACTATCTTTGCGTCGAATGTGCTATCAAACGGTCCATGCATATCATTAAAACCTTTTGTGGTGATCTAAAATAGAAGTGTGATATATGGCTAGATCATTTGAACTAATAAGATAGAAGCAAATCCTTTTTTGGATATACACATTGACAGATTTACATGGGTTGATATATATGCAATGGGCCATTCAAGTGTCATAAACTGTTCTTGACACTCAAGCTGCAGCCATCTTTGAACTTGCGGCTGCGATATAAACATTTATTTACATTCTTACTTTCTTTTCCTTTCTTTGAAACTATGTTCGTGAATATGTTATAATGAAATGGAAGTTTGCTGGACCGTACTCTGTGAGATGATTACAAATGTCCAAGTCACTCAAGAAGAAGTTTAAAGTCAAGCAGACTAGCATATCAGAAGGTTTATGTACCTTACACTACAATATCAGTACAGTTTTCCAGCTTCGGTGTAGTATATTGTAGCAAACTTTAAGTTTACATTATTAACATATGAACCAATATGAAATCACATTGTCAGTACAGTTTATAATTTTTTGTATTTATGGAAATGTTGATAAGCTGTGTACTGAAGTTAACTTAAGCAGCCACATAGACATATGGATTGATAGATAGGTCCAATATACAATTAGATGCATTGATGGAAAGATGAGGGTATTTAGAGCCAGCATAAAGTTGATTATAATTTCTAACTAACACGTATTCTCTGGAAGATAACTGTAAAGAATGACGAACATTATTCAGAAGGAAACGACTGTCAAGGATAGGTCGTGTCTGCTGGCTATACATCTTTGGTAGCCATAGGATTACATAATTGTCATCCTAAATTACAGGCCCTGACATACCGATGACCACTCATAATTCCCAAAATCCCCATATCCTTGTCGCAGTGGGACTTAGATATGTTCTCGGATATATTGCTTTTAGTTTTGTCTCGGCCAGGACGAGGAGTTTGTCGTGCTTTGCAGACCTTTGTGGACAGTCGCTGCCTAATGAAATGTCCTTCTTCGGAAGCAAAAACTTAGCGCAAAGCTGTGATTTCGATGGCAAATATATCGAGGGCTGGTGTAATAATTGTGAACAATAGACCAAATCTCCGCCACAAACATCCACGTTAGTGCTATGTCAACATCATGCTAAGCAATTACCGAGAACCCGTATAGTGTTGCAGAGTGCTTGTCGCTGTTCAGGTAAACCCATAAGGACATTTTTGAACCATACATTTTAAGGCGGAAATCACGCGGGTCTAGGTGTATTTTTATAGCAACATTAGTACTGCTGAAATAAAGTTTAGGCCTTATTGGTCTGGATGGGTTGGCGTTTTATGGATCCTGACGATATACACTACTAACCTTTCCTTAGTCGTAAACCGGCAAGACAATGTGATAAAGGAACATGGCGGTTTCCTTAATATTGTTATTTCCACTAATACCTCGGCCTTCAACCCGTCGGCCAAATACTCTCCACGAGTTGGGAGCGGTGAGCCTTCTAATGCAGTGTTTGTGACTTGGTTTTCATTACGAACACTGTAATGCAACATACTGTTTTAAAAAATAACTCTCAATTGTTTGTTTTTGTGCGCCGTGTGCAACATCCATAAATACCAAGTCAACATTATAGTAGCTATCAAACGAGAGTTATAGGAAATGATGGTAGTAACTTAGATTTGTTCCCCAATCAATTCAATCTGCCATTCTTTCTCTCAAGTTCAACAGCAAAATCAATAACTACTAATCTTTATAGAATTGTCATCGTGACTGACACCACAACCAGAATAATAATTAAAAGTACTGCTATTATTTTCACAAGATGTCGATAACTAAAAGGATGTGTACAACCCAGCTTTGAGAAATTAGGGAAAATTATGTTTGCAGGTCTCAACCTGCTATAATTTATTTTTGTTACAGTACAGAATAGAATCAAACTTTTCTTTCAAAATATATGTATAGAATGTATAATCACATTATCCATAACATGTAGCCTGACCAATCCCCTTGGCATTGTTTCAAAACTAATTTACGATCAATACCCATTAACAATCGATAACAATGCACAATTTTAGACTTCCTTGTATTTGAAGCACGGGTGATTCTTAGAAGGAAATCTTAAAACAATTCTGATGAAACTTGACATTGGGATCAATGACTTACCAAATCTTTCATCAATGTTAATCAACTGGTTTAATAATGGAGAATGTCATAGTCGTTTTAATCATTTAGTATGATTTATATTCATTCATCATGATCTAAATGCTTGTCAACGACTACGGTAGCATTTCATGTCTTCGTATTACAATTAATATCTATATATGTACACTATCAGGCATGGAATTTACATACAAGTCTTTGACAGAGGGGCAACATAAGCAGAAAGATTGGAAAATTATTACGATTATCATCGTCAACATATGTTCATATCCCTCTGTCTCTGTCTGTCTGTCTCTCTCTCTCTCTGTCTGAATGCACACATTTAATATAGACTGAAGACAGAACATGACTATTGTATTTCAAAGCAAACGTTCGAAAATAAATACTCATCATCAGACTGATCAATCTACGTGGAACTGAAATATATGTTTTTGGATCATCATTATGATCACCATTTCTCTCTCTCTCTCTCTCATTATTCTTTTTTTGTGTGTCTGTCCTTTATGTTTGTGTTAGAAATTATTTATCTCATATTCTGTGTGCCTGTTTCTCTTTCGCTTTCTGCTAGAAATTCGAGAACTATACGTCCACATCTTTCAGAGAAGGAGAAGGGACTCATATAAATCTATAAATCTTATTATATACACTATCTTCGCGTCGAATATGAAATCGAATGTTGCATGCATGTTATCAAAACCCTTGAGGTGATCTAAATAGTAAACGTAATCTATGTATTGGTCATTTGAACTAATGAGTTAGACATAAGTCATATTTTTGGATAGATACATTCACAGATTTACATACTTTGATATCTATACGATGGGCCTGTCAACTGTCATAAACTGTTTTTGACACTAAAGTTGCAGCCACCTTTGAACTTGCTGCTGCGATATGAACATTTATTTACATTCTTACTTTCTTTTCCTGTTTTGAAAACTATGCTTGTGAATATGTTTTGATAAAAATGAAGCTTGCTGGAACCTACTCTGTGACATGTTTATAAAATTCCATGTCAGTCAAGAAGAAGAATGAAGTCTAGCAGACTAACAGATTAGTTGGTGGTGTCCTTTACTCTAAAATGCCAGTACAGTTTTCCAGCTTCGGTGTTGTATATGATTGTAAACTTTAAGTGCCTATTATTAGCAGATGGACCAATATTAAATCACATTATCCATACAGTTTATAATACTTATTGATACCTTGTTAATCTGTGTTACTGATGTTAACTTAAGTAACCAAATAGACATGTGTATTGGTATACATGTCCAATATACAATTTGATGTGTGTGTATGTGTGTGTGTGTGGTTAAGATTTTTAACATAGTTTTAACAATTTTTCAGTCATTTCAATACGATGTCTGAGTGTGACAGCTTAAAGTGATGTCTACAACTGGAGAATTGATGGAGAGATAAGGGTATTTAGAGCCAGCGTAAAATTATTATAATGTCTAACAAATACATTTTCTCTGGAAGCTTGATGTTAAGAATGACAAATATTACTCAGAATAAAACGACTGGAAACGGCCTGGGCGCGTCTCCTGGTTATAATACTTTGTTGGCCGTATAATTATATAACTGGTATACTAAACTGTATACCCTAGAGTACTGTTGACCACACATAATTCCCATAACGCCCGTTTCCTTGTCGGCGTAAGCCATATGTATGTCGTGGGACATATTGCGTTGAGGTTTGTCTCGGCGAGGACGAAGAGTTTGTCATGATGTCGATATTTTTGTTGTTTGAGCAATACCGGACACTTGGATTGGGCAAGATACATACTTGTCCGTCTTTCTCATAGCATCGTCCGAGAAACAAAAGTCGAAAAACAGTTTAATTTGTGCCGTACAACTAGTTCAACTAGGTAGAGAGTTTACATAATAGAACGTAACACACAAAACAGAGTTTACATAATAGAACATTGAAAACACAGTGCCGTGTTGTACATTCATTTCAGCTATAAAAGGAGAGAGAGATAAAGTTACACAGTGCGCCATTTGAGCTATTTCAGATCTCATTTTTGGATAAATTCTCATATATATATATATATATGTATGTATGCATATATAAAAAGAGGGAGAGAGAGAATCAGTTAGTATATATACTCATCGATGCATATAGGATTGGTATGAAGATAATTATTTCAAGTACACATGGACCCGATCTGCATTACCTACACCAAATAACTTGTACTTAATAGTTTGGGTTAAACTCTGTTCCACATAGTTGGAGGAAAACGACATATATACACGGATATAACATGTATTTGAAAACCTTTTTATACAACCGAGGACAGTTCTATTCACTGGATTGTCACGTTTTACTAGGAAGTACATAAATAATGACCCACTACACTCGTAATGATCATTAAACCACCAAGTACTTTACTTTTGAAGCGATCGCGTCTTGGTTTCTAAAAGAAGGTACTGCAATAACTGAGTCGTGGAGCGTCGGATTTGTATTCATGGTATCTCAGTTTTGATTCTATACTAACCGTGCCATTATCTGCCGCCTTGAGTATGTCATTGATAAATGCACTTACATACCCTTTCATGTTAATGATATAAACAAGAATGTGTTATAAGCACCACTCACAAATATTATATTATTTATAAACTGACAAAACCTCAAAAACGTAAATTAGTGTTTTAATTAAAAGTCGTTCAGTAAAAATAATGTTTGAAACATGCAATCACCGTAAAACATCTTGTTCAAAAGGTACAAAAATCTTATAAATCAAACTAAATTGAATTCTGATCAAACATTAAAGAAATGTTTCAAACAGTTACTGAATCGTTACATTGGTTCTTAGATAAATAACATTATTATAATGTCAGTTTGATAAAGTACAGTGGAACATTTAGCATTGTATACAAAATGAGAAGACTAGGAAATACATAGAGGATGAAAACAAAGATGGTCATTCAGTGAAAATATTTTCTGCAGTAAGAAAAGGAAAATGTTGGCTAGACCATCCAAACTGAGACGTACACGAAATATCCAAGTCACTCAATGAGAATACAACGACACACAAAATAATGTGAAACCTTCAGTGGCAAACATAGCACTAAATTGTCCGTTAATACCAGATACACCTTCATGAAATCCAATGGTCATCATAATTTGACAAATATGACTCTTAGCACAGTTTTTAAACCTTTCTGGGAGAAAAGGCATCTTACACTACATGCCATATAGTTGTAATTGTATGTTTTAATTATCTCAGCTATTGAACTTGACATACGTAGCTGCCAGATACATGCAGATTAATACACAAGTCCAATATACATCTGATGTGATCAAATTGTATGGCATATTATATCAGTATAAAGTAAACTGTAATTTAGAACTAATACATATTCACTGGAAGATATGTTGCAAAATAAAAAAATGACTCGGACAACACGTTTTACGCTTTTGTTGTACGTTAGTCTATATTAAATGTATGCATTCTAAGAAAGTTAGAGAAGATGTGTTGTCGACGATAAACGTAATAATATTTCCAATCTTTTTGTTTATGGCCCCTCTGTCTCAACGATTTGAACTACCTATCATACTGCTGTAACTTGTAACGACTTCAAGATCAATAACTACTAATTTTCTATAACTGCCATCGTTACTGACACATAAGCAGACTAATAATTAAAACTACTACTAATAAGTTCCAAGCAGTTAACATTAACCATGTTTTTTCTCGAGAAAAACAAAGTAACGGCATTAAAATTCTCGATAGAAGGATCCATTTCACCTGGTGTTTAATCATTTGGCGGGATTATGTTAGACTACATGATATAATTGCATACAATTGGCTCACACTTCAATAATTACCTAATTTGTAGTAAGATTTTATGATTTTTTTTAATGGAAATTCAGTGTGGACACAAGTAGTCTAGAAGTACTACCTTCATTTGTCATCAGATGGAGGAAAACCGCTTATGCAAAGAAAACACAGAGGCAGATTATTAAGGGAGATCAGTAAGCAAAGCATGAAACTCGCATGCATTATGCATATAATCTGAAGATTTCCACCCTGAAACGTTTAAGAACAATGTGAACAAATGAGAGCGATATTCATCTCTTTGCAAAGAGTCTCCATGTATACTGTGTATGTTATCTTATCCATTGTAAAAAGATAACAGTTGGGATTTTCTCATTGACAACCTGACACCTTTCACGATGATATTAATACAATGTTTAAAAATGGATGACATGAATGAGCAACTAATTATGAAAATGAGCGTATATATACAATCCAAAGATGGGATTTGATTAACATAAGAACGCAGAGATTTACTGACGAAAAATACAAACAAATTAATTTAACAAATATAAAGACAAGGAGTGAATGGTTCACAGCGATTTGACAATGAAACGATGGATATAGTTTACTCAGGTAGTAAACGATGTAAAAGTTTACTCGTGTAGTAAAATGCATTCTGTCAGGTAGCGAAAGTGTGGTGATAGAAAAGATGAACTGATATACAACTTATCTTTACATTCCCGAAGGATATAATGAGTTTTAGGAACCCCCAAATTAGCCCACGGCTAACAAATTACATGTATGGAGATACACACCGTCATCAGTACACCGTGTCAGCTCCACGGCTGCTACAGTTCAGCTTCACAGTCGCTGTAGACTCAGACACTTGGAACACTTGACCCTTGGACCCTCCTGACGCACCGGACATTCGAACGCACCAGACATTCGACCCTCCAGACGCAACAGACATTCGAACCTCCGGACGCACCAAACATTGGACCCTCCGGACGTACCAGACATTGGACACTGGACAAACATTATGGTCACTCCAGACACAGACACTCTGGTCACAGACAGTCACTCCGGTCACAGACCGTAGACATTATGGACACCCCGGATATTAGACCATCGGGACACCGACAGCAGACATTCCGGACTTAGAGACAATCCGGTCACAGACAGTTGAAAAAACACCCAATGCCGTGTACTATATATTTGATGGGCATAATAAAGTAATGAGTTAACACTGTAAGATTATCAACACAATTATTACGAAATGACAGGTCAAAAAATAAACCTAATCCTGCTCGATAAGAATCCTACTATATTAAACAGTTCTTAAAAAAAAACAATGTAGCTTTACATTACTAATATAAATCCCTTGCTAAGTCGAAAACGACAATATACATATCTGTATTATACTGCGTAAACCAAAACTACATATCAAACATACAAATATAAACGTGGTATTACAGTATTTATACATTATAGGCTAGACATTAATGAACTTACATACCTATACAGCTGAAGATGTGCAAGTCTTTGAAGCAGACTAACCGCTGACACGACTATTTAATTTACATACGGAGACGTATTTATGCACAGACAGTCTTTGCAATGTAGACATGGTTCATCCCATCGAGAGCACCTCGCACGTGCGGCACGGGATGAACCAAACTCATTATTTTGAAATACGACAAAATATACATAAATCACCCTCGGGTGTCGTTGTACACACGAAACGAAACCAGAATACATTTATTCAATAAATAAAAGGGTTTAATTCCGTGACATCCTTTATAAACGACTATATACAGCATAGAAATGTACCTATTTGTTCGGGTTGAGGGTGAAATATTAACCACAATACAATTTTAGAATACACAGCAAAAGCCAATTTTCTTCTTTCGTTATATATGTATCTTTCTCTGAGAGCAACCTAATGACTATACCTGTTATTTATAGAGAGTAGAACACTGTGGTTAGAGGTACAATCAGATATATGGTAAAATGGGATTTACATTACTATCGCATGAGGTTAAGCACCTTATGAAGAAAGAATATTGTAATGAATAGCACATATATATATATATTTATACATGTATGTATACCTTCCCACACACACGCTTAAAAATACATATTTAAATGTACATACACGCACACATATACACTTGCACGTGCAAGTCCAGACATCTCTGTAATCTGTATGTTACTGGCACTTACATAAACGTTTTTATAATTATGTCAAGAAAGTAACAATGACTTGTTAATACTGAGCAGTTTATCGATAAAAGGAGTGTACCGGTCTTTATTACATTAGTATTAGAACAATAATAAGATGGTGAAAATGTATATACCATTCATACGGCTTTTGCATTAATAAACAATTAATTTCATTACCAAGGTCATCCCTAATGCACACATTATACATTCTATTTTGTCTTGAAGTATTCTCTCCGCTCTGAATCTACGAGATCTTGGTTTTAGCTACTTCTGATCATCACCAAATGCAAACAATTCTTTCTAAAGATATAATTTTCTACTCAAAGTTAAAACCTAACGACGCATGACATTTCTGTATAAAAAATCATTCAGAATTGTGCAACGCGTGTTTTCAGAGCCTGAAGATTACATATTGATGTTTGGTACATATTTCTTCCAACTGAAGTAAAAATATTTCTAGTGTGTTCAAAATCAATTTTAAATAAATCCCAAGTAGATATTATACAAAATGATAGTGTATAAAATTTGGAAACTTTTGAGATTGTTTAATTTATTACTGTTATTGAAATTCCATTCGCGGGAAATGTAAAACCAGTGCCACTTGCTTTCCTTCCATGTTTTGAATACTGAAGATATCCTGTTGCGCCCTTTCTACGTTTTGTTATATAGCTTGCGAATCCATGTGAACATTTTCATTCAAAAAGTATTTTCGAAGCCCGATACTTCACATTCTTATAGAAAAATCTATTGAAGTACATGATTGGAATGTACCAGTTGTTTATTATTCTAAAGAAGAGATAAATAGCTCCTTCTGACTGCTGAATATTGTTTTATAGCATTGAAATATATGGGATTTATGGACAACAATTACGCCTAACTTTTTAAATTCACTTGATATATAGGTTGTATTTACGCTCAGTGTAAACGTTAACTGAATTCACTAAGGAGATTGACACGTTGCTATCTTTAATTTTGTTAGATTAGTGCTTAGTTTGCAAATTGTTACAGTGACAATAACATCGGCGAGAGATTTTCACCTTGCCTGACACCAGAAAGAATTTGAAAAATTCCAGATTTTTATTGTAACGAATCTATGGTCAAAAACTAAGTAACGGAAGAAAGCGAAAACAACACGTTTTGTGAACCATAACAAAGAACGCATTTGTCAAAACCATAAATGAAAATATTAGAGAAACTTACAATAATTTGATATGAACCCAGAATAATCCTGATAAAATTTTATGAAAGTCCCAAAGAATGAAAAGGTCTGTAGATAGTTAAAAACCGGAATTGACTGGTCCAACAAGAATCGCAACGTTGTCAAGATGGTGTCTTTCGGAACCCATTCGTATAATTCACAACGGTTCCAAATAATAGTATAGTCCTGATAACGAGCACTTTCTATTTCCAATCAACAGTAAAATAAAATGGGATTATTTCCCTCCCGAAGGTTGTGTAGATACAACATAAAACAACATCTGCAGACTTCAACAGAAACACAAGAAAAGAGGATTACTACACAATTGGAATGACTTGATTGCTCAGTTCTCTCATACCCACCTAATAGTATAATTCTCATCTGATAATATACCACCATTCCGGTTGCTTAGTGGTTAGAGCAACAAACAACGGCCGAGTCGTCCCAAAAACTTTTTAAAAAAAATCGGTACTAACAGCTGCCCCACTAGGCGCTCAACATAAAGAGGTTAGTGCTAGAAGTGGTCAGCCTGGTGTCAGGATAATGTGACTGTGTAGGACATCATGCAATATATAGCGATATGACTCAATCATTGTTAAAACTACGTCAAAATTCAAATCACACTCGCACACTCGCAATTTACCCCACGTGACAGACCATGTCGATTCATGTCACTTAGCCCAACCAATGAGAAGTTACTCATTTGTTCTAGGAATATCGAAACCTCATTATTTAATGAGAAATTAATCCAAAAGAACCATTAAGTCTCATCATTAAGATTAATATTAATTATTCTCAACACCTATGTAAGCATCTATTTATATATCATACCTAATAGTATTACCTAAACAGACGCATGTAACGTAGGAAAACTAACATAAGATATTTTGCACAATTTACACACATGGAAAAAAAAAATATATATATATATATATATATATATATATATATATATATATATATATATATTTAATAAACTCAAGTGCCATGCGTAAAAAGTATCTTGATATACAGCACAGTTGTACTGCGAACATAACACAGGATACTTTCATTAAAATTGAGAATAATAACAAACTTGCTATTTATATTGTTTCAATAACTTTCTCCAAAGATCAGCAGGTCAAGCTGAATAAGAAACCATTATAAAATTACCAATAGAGACAAAAAAATATTTTTCATCTATTGTTGACTATCCATCAATAAATCCAGTTTGTCTTATGGCAATAAGCTGTGAGTGATGTTGGAGTACAAGTTGATCCATGAGTTCAATATTGTGGTAAATAAGCTACTAATACAGGTAAGGAAAGTAATCGGTCGGAAATATTCAAATTTTCGGATTACCGGCTATATAGTACACAATACCAAAGAATTTATGAGTATTTGTAAGAAGCGAGTATCCTATATCTGATACACCATCAATATGTACAGACCTGCATGCCATGTGAGGAATGCAGGAGTCGATTATTATATAAAACTGCTTGAAATAAATTCTAACGTAACGTCTAAAAATAGTTATGAAACTTAATAGTAAGTTAATGCAGAATGGAGAGTGAAGATTAGCTTAAAAGAAGAGAGACTCATGATAATATTTAGTATATATTTTTAATATACAGCCAGGAGTGTACTTACACGAGATTGGTCATGCGACTGGTCTTGTGCACGAACACCAGCTGCCGAACAGGGACGATTATGTTGAGATCCTTACGGAGAATGTGCAGCCCGGTCTGTTGGGCCAGTTCACCAAGTACGCATCACAGGCAGTTGACCAGATGAATGTCCCCTACGATTACTCTTCTGTAATGCATTACAGTGTCACCGTAAGTGATTATTTTGATATTATTCTCAACCAACTCTCATTGATCTTGCATTCTTTGTATAATGTATATATGTGTGGAAATATGTACACGAACATGCATACAAACACACACGCATTCATGCACACACACACACACACACACACACACACACACACACACACACACACACACCAACCAGCATTCAACATAATTAAAGAAAGGAGATTTATCAGCATTAGCATGACGAGGTGCCTGGCAAATTCATTGGAATATTTAAAGAAAGGTAACCAAATTTGTATGAGACTTCGTTTTAGTCTTTTCTAGTGTATAGAAAATTAATATATGACCTCTATTCTACGTTGTACGATGATTATATACACATCAGTGTCCCTTACATGTTCCATTTTTGTCTCAGACATGTCTCATTATTCCAGTTAGAGTTAAAAAGCGGAATACATACATTTCTAGTTGTAAATAGTGTAACCATCTGCCTGTTTCTTGGGTTCGTCCATTGTCGGTAGTCCAGCTATGAACATATTTTTGGTTGATCATTCATCACCCTTGCTTATTTAGACCAAGATAACACCACTGATGACTGTCATCTTGAAAGAAATATGGTAGTATACATATGGGACCAAGATCCTTTATCGATGTATAAAGAACGGAAGGAAAATGGCGGACAGATGATCGTCATCTTTTTTTTTTTATTTTCTTTCTCACTTTATCAATACCATGTTCATGTGAGGCTGATTATATGATGGGACATATACCTTTTGTCTGCGTCAGAACACAGTACAGTATAATGTATTTACATTATATCATCCCTATGATAGGACATACACCTTTTGTCTGCGTCAGAAGTCAGTCCAGTAGAATGGACTTACATTATATCATTCCTTTAGGCATTCTCCAAGGATGGAGTGTCTAAAACAATACGTGTCAAGTACCCAATAAAAGAGGTTAGCATAGGAAAAGCGGACATGAAAGAACTGTCATTCACACAAGTCTGTACGGAAATTAAGCGATCCTAGCGTTTCTTATCTACGCATCTTCCGTTCTAGATACATACATAGTTTTTATATACAAATTTCAGGTAGCATATTGCCATCATTATTCAATATTTGTAACTACTACCATCTTTCCCTTTTGTGCTAGGCAATGAGCACATGGGATATTATGTGACGGTTGCATTGACTCATTTTAAAGAAAATGACAAAAGATGATATCATCCATATTTACAAAGTCGTCGTTTATGTGTGTGTTTGTGTGTATGAGAGAAAGATAAATATGAGCAAAAGTGAAACACTTAAATTTGCGTATAAACGATAATTATATTTACATAGTTTAATTATTTTTTCGAAACGTATGTAATTAGTCAGGAAAATCACGAAACTCGTCTACTTTCCTTCAAAAAAGAACAAATAACTTCAAACATTATACAATTTAGAGAATACGATTGTTGAGATAAACAGAAGCTGGAAAACTCTAGCAGGTTACTTTATGGTGCTTAGAAATAGGATTCTAAGAAATAAATATAGGATAAATAACTGCGTCGAGTTAGTAATGAAATCATTTCCACTATTTGGCGAAAATATTATATTTTGTAACTTTCTATTACATTTGTAAACGTGTTGGTTAGTTAAAATTGTTATATTGGCTCGAAGCATCATATTTCTTAGGGTAATATCAACCTGTTGACTTTTATATTAGTGTTTTGTGAAATGTCGTATATAAAATATAAGTAAAACATAATTTATATTCCCAATTTTAATCAGATAGAAACTACTTGGAAGACGAAAACAATAACGAAATTAAATTAGATGAAAGATGGACTTACTACCACAGCCAAAACCAGTTGACTACACGGCATAACAAATTACTGGGTAAAAATTGACTTGAGTGAAGATGAATGTGGCTCTTTGTCACAGGATGAAGACGGGTTGGGACTGAATTAAGGAGGACACCAAAAGGAACTGCGTTTACAAGATGTTTTTGCGCGATTTGGAATTATTATTTAAACTTCTAACAGTGTAGATTTAATTAGTGAATAATCGCCAGCTTCCTGTTCTTCACTACTTGATGAGACAATGCTAGCATTTATAATTCTGACACATAACCCGTCCATTATTGTCATTTTCCATCTAAAACGAAACAGCAAATTATGCTCCTGTACATAAATTTAGTGAAAATTTCACAACGAAAATGGGTAAGATATAAGGGGTTATAAACTTAAGATTGATAGCGCTGGTCCACGTCTAGTACGATATAAGGGCCACTTGCATGTTTGATTGAAATCTTATCAAATAAGGGCCACATGCATGTTTGATTGAATTCTTACAACATAAGGGCAACTTGCATGTTTAATTGAATTTTTACAAAATATGGGCCACTTGCATGTTTTTATTGAATTATTATAAAATAAGGGAAACTTGCATGTTTGATTGAATTCTTACAAAATAAGGGCCACTTGCATGTTTAATTGAATTCTTACAAAATACGGGCCACTTGCATGTTTTTATTGAATTCTTACAAAATACGGGCCACCTGCATGTTTTTATTGAATTCCTACAAAATACGGGCCACTTGCATGTTTGATTGAATTCTTACAAAATAAGGGCCACTTGCATGTTTGAATGAATTATTATAAAATAAGAGCCACTTGCATGTTTGATTGAATTCTTACAAAATAAGGGCCACTTGCATGTTTGATTGAATTCTTACAAAATACGGGCCACTTACATGTTTTTATTGAATTATTACAAAATAAGGGCCTCTTGCATGTTTTTATTGAATTATTACAAAATAAGGGTGTCACGAAATTGTGTAGGAGTTATATCAATATGTATATATTGTCAAAAATGTACTCGGGTTTCGTTGCCGCGTACAGAGTCACCAGAGGTAGGCATATTTTTTCGTCTCTAGTTATTTCGAATTCCTGAGCAAAATTCAGACCCCTGCACGTGCAAATGGCTGCAGCGGGGAAACCTAAGTACCTAGCTGGGCATATCAGTCACAGCTAGTGTACATATGGAGCAAATTCTCTATAGAAAATTACATTACGCCGAGTCTTGTCAGGAAGCTTACCCCTTTACGGAAGCAAATCTCCAGCTGTAGAACTGCCTTATACCATGCCTTGTATATGGTTTGATGTGGAGTCACCAGCTGTAGAGCTGCTTTATACATGTCCGCCACATCGTTTGATGTGGAGTCACAGAAGTCTGTGGGGTTTTGTGTGACGTATACGCTGTGTTATGGTGACTTTGGATCGGAAGAGTGGACTGGTTTTCTCGATGTGAGGGACCAGGTCTTCGCGACCATCGGGCTGTGATTGGAGAGCTCTCGATGAATCATTCAACAGACTGAGAGGAGTTGACCATGCGTGGGTGCTTCTCTGGCCATTGACTAGAGCGCGTGGAACCGGAATTACATCTTCGTCGTCAAATGGGCGCCACGATAGTTATATATAGTGTTCCATCTTATTTCCACAATCGCATTTCATAATTTAATTTATTCCTATTGTTATATCGTTATGTGAACGATCACTATGTTCGTCATTTCATTCATTCCTATTGCTATATCGTTATGTAAACGATCGATAGGTTCATCATTGCATTCATTCCTATTCCTATTTCAATATCGGTTTACGATCGATAGGTTCATAATTGCACGTATTGCTATATCGTTATGTGAACGATCGATAGGTTCATAATTTCATTCATTAATATCGCTATATAGTTATGCGAACGACCGATAGGTACGTAATTTACCTGCTTTTCAATATCGTTTAATGAACGATACATCCAAAATTTACATTCTTTTCTAAGTCGTTATTTGAACGATACATTCAAATTTACATTCTGTTCAATATCGTTTTATGAACGATACATCTAACATTTACATTCTTTTCTAAATTGTTATTTGAACGATACATTCAAGACTGTCTTTATATTGGGTGTAGATGAGTTTTATTTTGTTGACCGGTGATAGGAATTCACGTTTGTTTTGAAATTCCATTAGTTAAATTCATGTTTTGAGTTTTTTCTCGTTGAGTTAATTGTTGATAGTTCCATGTTAGGAACTTTATAATTTTCCATGTATTTTTGTTTATAATGGTGTCAGATTTGTTAATATTTCAATTGCGTTTATAAATAAACATCTTGTTAAACGCAGTTGCTTTTGGTGTCTTCCCTTATCCAGTTCCAACCCAGTTTCAACTTGTGACAGAAGTAAAACAAGCATGCTTACGCTCCAAACTAGGCAATATAAAGTCTTGACACTCTATCATTAGCATTTTAAGTAACTATTGCTTTAATTGTAAATAATTTGTTATTTAATGGAAACGATTCTACATAGATCACATCAGATTAATTAACCGCATTAGTCTGAATTTTCTCTTGTGTCCATGTCCGTATGAACAGGCTCAGTCGGTGATATAGGAATCATCTGCATCTGGAAATATTCAAATAGGAAAAGTTAAATTTTCACTAAAATGTGTACTACTGCAAAGAATAGGTGGTACATTGGATATTTGGACGTGATTTAATTTTGGCAAATACCTCATGTACTATTGTGACCATTAAAAAAAAATCATGGAACAGTAAATAATTGTTATGAAAGAAAAGCGTGAGCCTTTAGTTGCTGGATCTGAATTTGTTGCACCATGAAAAGAAAAAGAAACGCTTGTTTTTTTTAATGAAATTCATTTGCACTATGAATAAAACAAAAACATTTTTATTTTTAAGACGTAAATATGTGTAGCATGAAAGATAACACATGAACTTTACTTTCGAATGCAACATTTTGTAGCATGAAATAAAAGTCTAACTTTAACAAAATATGAATTTGTTGCATCATGAATATAATAAACCTTGCTTACCATTTTATTTGACAACCTATAGAAGACAATGAAACTTAAACTGCTTATCTCAAGTGTGAATTTGATGCACCATGAAGAAAATAAGAACGTTGACAAGTTAAGAATGTAATTATTTTATGTTGTACCATGAAACTCATGATAGTTTTCAGACGTACCTAAGTTTTGTAACAAAATAGACAAATACGAACTTTTACAAGCTTTACTTCTAAAGTATTTCCAACATAAAAAGGCAAATGAACTTCCTTGTGACATATATAGTTCCTGCAACATGAAATGGAAACTTAGTATTTATGGATATGTGAATATGTTGTACCATTAATAAAGTATGAACTTTCTTTCCCAGATGTAAAGGTCCTTATAGCGCCAATGAAGAAAAATAATATCAGCATGATTTAATTTGTGTAATGTAAATAACATGCGCCATGAAAGACATAACTAGTCCGACTGTTTCGTTGAAATGTGAATGTGATGTGCAATGAAATAAAAACATCATGTGTTTAACCATGAAATTAATCCATTGTCACAAAGTTAGAAACAATACATGACATTTGCTTTCTGAAATATAAATGTTTTAGTGCACCATGAAATACACTTTTTATTGCGCAAAGCAAAATGCGCATTTACAAAAAAAACGCAAAGCAGTTTTGTTTTGTTTATGTGTGAGAAAAAAAAATGTATATTATAAACATATTTTCTATCCTGAAAATCTAATTCACATTTAAAAAAAAACAAAAAAAAACAGTTAATATATTTCTTTCATGAGAAACAAACAATTGTTTTGAGAAAAGTAAAGTTCATAATTTGTTTTTTGGTTTTTCATGATACAATATATTTACATATCAAAGTGCTAACTTCCCTTTTTCATGGTAGAATGGAAACTCGTATTTATCTTAAAAACAATCCAATTTCATCCCTTCATGTGAATGTGAAACATTCGTTTTCAAAATCCTGTTGTAACCCAAATGTTACATTGCAAGATAAATGTTAGCCTTTTGAAACGGTACATAACTTTCCATCTACAAAGGAAGTCTAGGAATCCAAGACTTTTAATTTTAGAGAAGAAACTATCTTTAGCTGTTGTATTAGCAACAGTTAAGAAACTGACGTTCCCTGTTGCAGATGCACAGAAGTCTGTGAACAACTGACTCTTAATGTTGCAGTAACACATACGAAACGGATGTTTACTCTTCCAAATGGAGATAATTAAGGAAAAAAAACTGAATTTTGCTCTTGCCGTAATACACCTGGTAGGCAAAAACAAGTTTATATTAGTAAGCGTGAGTTCATACTTCTCGTCATTCTGCTTAACGTATATTAATGGCTACGCTTGTTATATGTGTGTCAGTACTATATTGTATGCGTTCACGCAATATTTGACATTATATAAGGAGTATAATGCATGAAACTGAATACCACTATGCAATCATGTTAGACCTTGATCAGACAGTTCTTTTAACAATTTTCTTTACACCCGATATAAGTATATGATCTTAAGGATATGACCATTGGTAACATTTAATTGCCAGTTGTAGGCACGATGGACCAGATAGACCCATATTGTTACAATTTTATGTTTTCCACCAAACAGACACGTTATATAACATGTATTATTTCCTGCCAGTATGATCTCATCATGTTAAACATATTAACAAACACTTAGTATATCAGTTTCCATCGTGACGCTATACACGCATTACGTGGCAATATGATTAAGCACTGGATTTTGCATTTTGACTCCTACGTGCCCCACAATTTGCTACTGCTGCCATTTGAAGATAACAAAGATCATGATGAGGAAAATGACAAAACTCACAACGATGATGATGTTAAACATGATTTAGGGGTGGAATACATAGATAATGACATCATTTATATTATATAAATGTTAGGTGTATGAATGGCATTTATATAATATTCATGCTCACGCCTAACGCACATTTACTTTTTCATTATCCAATTTGCCCAGCTTTTGAATGCAAACAGATAATGATTTATATAGTTTATTCGTTTGGCACATAATTGAATAGCCAGGACTAAAATTATTGTGTTAGCCTTTTCTAACTAGAACTTTTAATATAGACTACCCTCGTTCAAATACAAATCATTGGTATAAAAGCGTGCTTAAAAATTGGAAAAATAAATCTTATAGAATTAATCTTGCAAAGCTATTTTATTTAAAGACCAAAACCATTGTGATGATGCAAACGCTTATCAGGTTTCATATGTTTAAATGGCTCTGGCAATGTTAATCAGTCAAGATTAAGACTAACGGATGGAAGCAATTTGCAATAGAAATGGAGATAACGCTTCAAATACGCATCACACACGTTACTGTCCCATGAATAGTATGCTAAAGCATATCCTGTCTTTTGCATACACACGCACACACACACACACACACACACACATATATATATAGAGAGACAGACAGACAGACAGAGACAAAGACAGAGACAGAGAGAGTGTTGAGATAGATCTAGAGAGAGAGCTAGAGAGAGACAGACTGAGAGAGACAGAGGGAGAGAGAGAAGGGGAAGATATACAGAGATAGAGAGAGAGAGAGAGAGAGAGAGATATATCAGTTAGCTACATGCTCTTTGTGACAGTTATCATCTTTAGCACTTTTAAAAAGCATTGATGACAAATTTTGGGTTGTTTACAAACTTCGTTCTTACAGCCTCTACCTTCATAAATCTTTCCATCAAAGCGGTGATTTGTTCTAAAGGCAATGTTTATTTATTCTTTACAACCGTAATATTTTTGAATTACTCCCAACAAATATTGGATTTTCAATGACCAACCGTAGTAGATACAAAGATTTTATAACCATGTTCGAAATATTTCAATTCTGTACAAACTTCACTTTCTACTTTGATACAAAAAATAGTGTCCATATGCTCACCGTTGTTTCCAGTAACTCTGTTTCCTGGAAACTTTCCAATGGTGGCGTTAAGTTCCAAGTACGGAAAAATAAATATAGAGCTGTTGGTTTTCCATCTGTCATGAAAGAACCGTCCTTTCTCTGCTCTTATGTGTAAACAATAACGTATTTTTCGAATTACGATTATGCTACATTGGTGTGAAGAAGTGCATGTCTGGATAACTATATTTACCCAACTTCACCTTGCCAATAAACCCGAAAGATGTACGGTTATATCAGTGTCGTCTTTGCTGCAGTTCTTTGAATATTTGAGTCATACATGTGCCTTTGTCATTAGTTAAATACCTAAGCTGTTTGAAATAATACCGACGTTAACATAGGTCTATACAAGTATACATATATATGGCACAGGTAGAGATGATTAGCGGTTCAAAGCTGAAGGAAGGAGTGTGTACACATAGTTTAATAGAGAAAACATCCGGGTACCATGCATACTTGGCCACATTATAATCATTCATTTTTATATATTATATTATTCTCGATATTTAGACACATTTTTTTCTTGCTTATAACTGCCACAAATAAAATACCAGAACCAGAAAGAGGTGTGTGTGTGTGTGTGTGTGTGTGTGTGTGTGTTTGTGTGTGTGTGGTTTGTGTTTGAGTGATATCGCACAGCAATACATTGAAACTTAAGACTTGCCAAGGCAAGGAGAGTTAATCACCTTGCCAAGGAATACGTTGCAGTTGGGAATCCAACCCGAATCATTGTGGTCAGGAGTATAATTCTTTAATCATTACCCACGTGGTCACAGCGGCTGAGATAGAAAGATAACTACTGATGCATGATTTATTTGTGTTGTGGCTTTTGGTTGTTTTTCTTTCTTTTTTTGTTTTAGTTTAAAAGATTCATTTAACTCGCTAATGGCTATATGACACAAAGGATAAGGAAGCTTAATACCGTTCAGAATGATACAGGCTGGCAGTCGATATAAGCTCTGCAAGGAGGATATTTAATGCTAGACATTTACATTACGAGTCTGACGTTTTCCTAACATAGATACCGGGGCTCTTCTAATCGCCACTAGTTAAACTAGTTGCTACACGTATTGCATTGTAAACATTGTACCATAGTATACTTCATTATTATCACAATGAACGCGGTATTCTTAGTTATAACTATATTTACTTTCCAATTGCAGTATACATTATCCGCACGTTTTTCGGTGTATATTCCAAGTCTGATGAAGATGGTTGCATTATCAATTTTCCATACCTGATTAAATAATTAGCTGGTGATCGATAACCAATAAATTTGTATCCTGATTTCCCTCTCTTTGTCAGCCTTAAACTGATTTCAGTATAAATAGTTCATGGATGTAAATTGGTGCCCTACTTTTCATTATTAAGATACATAATTAATATTTAGTATTTCGTGTGACCCGGATATAATAGCATAATACCATATTAAAGGAAGTATAATGCAATCAAATGCTGACGTGCATTCTGTCTTCTTCTTGCTTCTGAAAAGAATTATGATAATGTCTCAGTCATTTAAGGCTTTCTCTAATTTACAGAAATTCTTCCATTCTACATACCTCAACTCCAAATATGAATTTGATACACCACATGAAAATAAATATGTGTACAAGAAAACTAACCTTTTCAGTGCAATTGGCACAGCTACAAGAATGACAATAACAGCGATAAGTCCTGCAATAACTCCTATCACCCATATTTGTATTCCCTTCGCTTCAACACTAAAGTCTTCAGGTTTAGATTGCACGTCAAGAGAACATACTTTTATCTGTTCTCAAATAAACTACCCCACTATATGCATATTCTGAACAAAAATTAGTCTAATGGTGTTATGTATAAAAATATTCCGTGTTTTAAATTTGCTCCGTGACTGAAGAATTTTTTAGATATAGGTTGGATGCTTGGGGATTTATATATAAAAAGAGATTAGTGAACAATTATTTTATTCCTAATTCATATTCCATATTATTCTTGTTTAATAATATTCTACGGACGTATTTAATGTTGTATTTAGATATGATCTGAGATAAATCAAATTATTTATTGGAAATATAATGTGCGATTATTATGAATTCATTCAAAAGAAATATTATGGACAATGCCATTGCGAAA
Source organism: Sinohyriopsis cumingii (assembly GCA_028554795.2). NCBI lineage: Eukaryota > Metazoa > Mollusca > Bivalvia > Unionida > Unionidae > Sinohyriopsis > Sinohyriopsis cumingii. The sequence goes on along the minus strand of CM068828.1, from coordinate 152,476,970 downwards.
AATCACGACTGTTTGCTCTACAGACTCTTCGAAGATATTGGTAATATCAGCCAACGCAGTACCGGAATTCATTTGGAGCACTATTTTTTTTTCAAATTTGTGATAGACCTTTCAGGATTATGTTCAATTTTGTTCACAGTACTGTTAAGTTCCTCTTAAGTGTTCATTTATAGCTTTGAGAATTAAATTATTTAATAAGTTTTACGAACCTTTTGTGTTCTGAGATGTATGCATTGAAATGAAGCCCATTCTGCACACGTGCGTATTGTTGGTTATAAACTTGATAATAGATATTAAGTAGAGTGGTTAACAGATGGTTATTATGATGACACTAACGAATTTAGTTACCATGTGCAAACTGCACGGTATGCGATTTAACACAGAGAGTGCAAATTTTGAAACAAATTATATTTGATTAGAGACCTCGTTTATCATTTCATGTGAGATTCCAATTCTCAAACATTTACATGGCCAGAAACTGCTTGGGATATTGTGGAAATTGTAGAAAGGAAGGTATTAGAAAATCTTAATCTGTCCTGGAAAGCAAAGAAAAACCTCCGCGTCCTGACGTGCCTGTTTTCCCCTTGGCTTCAGCTGATAGGGACGGTGGAGAAGAGGTTTTCTGGTCAATGTTTTCAAAGATATTGTCACCGATGTTGTATTAGATGACGTAATCGGAGTCGTTGATGCTTTTGTCGACAATGGCTCAGATGGATCGAAATCTAGCAAAAATATGTATCTATGACAACGATGCATAATTAATACGTTCGTAGATTGTATTTCCATGCGGGTAATCAGAAAGAAACGGAACTTGCATTCGTGTACAAAATTGTTACGCGGCTTTCAGTAAAGTTCTGATACATTTAAGGTAAGTATGGATACATAACTGTACACTTGCAAATTGAATATTACTTACTTGATGAGCACTTTAATCTTATTTCAATTTAATTTTAAAGACCTTTTTGAATGTGAACGTTCATATCTGGAATACTATTAAATATATCTCTTCAAAATATCTAAAATGATTACATGTATGGACAAATCAGTGAATAATGCTTTAGACTTTATGGTGTGAAATCAACGCAAGAAAGCAAAATTTAATTCCTGATACGTTAGAAAAATCCATACCTACCCCTATGCCTAAGTAGCTGTTATATGACTGCAAAATGTTTATAATAATGTCATTACCCGATTCAGTAAAATCTATACCTCGCTAAGAATCAGAACATTTTGCGTGAATATGTAGTTAGATAGTAAAAGGTCTGAAATTTAGATTTGATTTCCGTTTGGGAACAACACAAAATCTTACTAATCATTATGTTTCCCCTGCAATATCTTTTTACACAAAACATACAAAATACTCTTTTCCTATGAATTCTACATGAAAGAGAATATCTTTGAAAGGGAATCAATCTGCCACTCTTCTTAAAACTAATTTACAGCATCTACTATGTTCCTCGTGCTATTTGTTTATATTTACACAACCGATAACTAATTCACACAACACTCCATAAAACCCCAAGATATATGAGAAAGATTTGATACGTACCCATAACAACGACATCAATTCAAGTAAGAATAAACCTGTGTATACTTCATGAACCGGGATATTAAATGCTGTAGTTAGTAGCTAGCTAAATTTAATATTTACATCAAAGAAGCAAATACAATAACACAAAATAGTTCGCTCTATTTATTTCGTTTGGAAAAATATGTCTTTGTTGAATGATTCAATACTTTAATTAGTACTCAATTATATCATATGCATGCACATCTTTGATCTCCAGTCCCCATGTGGAATACTAATCGGAATACTCACCGAAGAAATATCGCTGCTGCCTTCAACTAGGGCAGTTGACAGAGCCGTAAACTGTAGTAGCCATGTTATTACATTTTACAAACCTTTTGTGTTCTGAGATGTATGCATTGAAATTAAGCCCATTCTGCACACGTACATATTGTTGGTTCAACGAAGGGACAAGTAAAATCAGGGCAACAAACTAAAATTTGTTCAGCGCGTATTCTTGGAGTACAAGGAAGTGAAAACCACCATCACAGTGAAGCCGCTCGACGAACTAGCCAGTGTAGGTGCTTCTGAGAACGACGTACCAGCTGTAAAACCGCCAGGACGCGCTCCCACGCTGAAAGCCCCAAGCGCCATAGAATCCTTATGGTTTTGATCATGTACGGAGAACATGGAATGGTGGATCCCAATCTGGCCAGTGTTCTTAAGGAAGGTGACACCATCGTCAAGGTGACATTTTGCTCATCCTCCAATGGCCTCTCAACGGCTTCCGAAACGTAGATAGAAATTTGCGAAAAATATGACATGCTTTTATCAAATTTACATACATGAACGCGGTGATCAAGACACTATAATGTTTCGTGTAGCAGTGGTGGCAAATTTTGATCAACACTTAGCTCATATTAACCTGCAATCTGCTCCTGCCATGTTAGCAGATCCTGTTAAATTAAACCAGATGACTGATATAAAAGAGGATCTGACGTTTAGAGTACCCATTAACCGTGGCCACGCCAACGAATTCGACGATAGAACCATCAAAGTGGATCAAACGCATATCAAATTCCTCAAAGATTACCTTCAATAACATGAAACCTCATCAAGAGTTTAGTCGACACATGAGCATAAGACGATGAATCCGATCATCGACTTAAACCACGTCGACGAGAATTTGTCTGCGGAGCAGCGTAGCGCGTTCGAGACTTATTACGGCTATTATCATCGAAATGTCTACCTGCACAATGATGCGTATCGTGGTTACAAAGGCGTGCTGCGATTTATCTCGATGATACCCCTCGCAGTGACTACCTTAGGTGTGATCTCCATGGAAGCGCTAGCCAATCCTATGATGCTGATTCTGCCCACGGTTGTATTGGCTTTAGAAACAATGATGAAACGCATCGAGCCAGGAGTGGAGGCCAAACAACTAGTTCCAATCAGACCAGGCTGTCAAATCAGAAAATGCTCTATAAGATCCGAACGTATATGCGTGCGTAACGAGATGACAACAGTCGATGAATTTATCGTGGACATGGCAGGAAAAACCAGTCGTGGTTGACGTCGCTAAGCCGATTAAAACATTCCACGATAAAAAGCGTGTCACGGATTATCATAGTGATATATATAGAAAATGACTGGGTATAAACGCTATGCTTTAGACACCGACGAGCAGCACAAACAGCCCTATGACAATAGCACGCTTCACATTGTCTTCAATATAAATTTCATTTTCAAGTACTGCCTCTCCTGCATGACTCGAGAAGAATTAATTAAACTGATAAATGGACTTATCTTTAAAATATCTAATCTATTATCGGATGTATCACCGTTGAGATGAACGGCGGAGTATCCAGGTGGAACAACTGGGTGCGCTACAAAACACAAAACGATGACGGTACAACGTGGTTCTGATCTCACCTACAAACAAATGAACGATGGAATATCCGATGGTACTGAATTCCATTGAGTGATCGGCTAACAAACATGAGTAGTGAAAGGGGTCACCCTAGCGACAATGGGAATTAGCATTACAGAGACCCCTGGGTCACTCTAGCGACAATGGAAATTTAACATGGAGAAAAATCGTGGGTCAATCTAGCGACAAGGGGAATTAACATGGGAAAAAACCCTGGGTCACTCTAGCGACAAGGGAAATTTAACATGGGATTTTTTTTTTTTAAATTTTTTTTTAAAAAAAAATTTTTTTAAAAAAGGGGTAGGCAATTCAAAGACTATCTCTTTTCGAGAAATATGACTGGCCCTGAAAAGGGCCTTTGGGTTTTATGTTAATCTATTCATTAACATAAATGGCACCGCATTGGTCTTCTTCTTGTTCTTAGGCTACGTCTCACTGTTGGTCCGTACATCAGCACTCTTTTTAGGCATCCTTGTCTTTCGACGTAGATCCTACGTATCCACAGGCTGGTGTTTGTCCTGTGGACAACGGTCCACTTCGATCGGACATACATGAGCAAGTCTGTCCGAAACATCATGGAAGACACAAGGGTGGATGACTCAACTGTGGTCCACATCTTGAAGCGACGAGAACAGGTGAATCAATGCAGTCAACGGCGCTTATTTATAGGTACAGGTAGGATTGAAACGGATTGAGTTCATTCACCAATCCAAACACGCGTTACAAAATTCAGCCAGCCGCATCCAATCCGAAGAGAGCAGTCTGTGACGTCACGTAGTCAATATAGATCTGCTAGCGCTTGTGTGCAGTCAATCTATGCGACAGTCATTCAACATGACGGAAACTCAGAAAACGATCCATTGGGGTGCACCAGCAGGGGAGACCGCCCAAGGGAACTCGGACTTACTTTCAGAAGAGGTGAATTGGGATTTTGTGGATTTTCTCTCTTCGCAAGAATTTGTTCCGGAACCTGCGTTACCTTCTTCATTACCGCAAGTGGAAAATTTTAGACAGAGACAGAAAGAAGAATTGGAGAAATTTATACAACGACAAAAGGAAGCGGAACAAGCTTTTCTCCTACAGCAACAGCAACAAGAAGAAGAGGTAAGAAAAAAACAACAGCAGCAACAGCAAGAAGAAGTAGCAGCAAAGAAACAAGAGGGTGAAAATCAAACGGTCACGGTACTGTTGGACATTTTAGCGGAGTTAAGAAGTCTGAAACAAATGTATCAGACTTCTTTATCACGACCAAAGAGAATACGACCTTCCCGAGCTAAACACGTCAACCCTGTGACTAAGCCTACCGTACCACCCTTAGTGATTTCAACCCAATCATTATCATCATCATCATCAACATTACGCAGTCCAGAAGTAGGCCTTGGCCGTGGCAAAGGCATAAGGCAGTTAAAGCTGATTGCTTAAACTCACCCCTACACCATGAAGAAAAAGGCCCTTTTCAGGGCCACCCACATTTCTCGAAAAGAAATACAATTTCAATTTGCCAATAACTCAAAAAAAAAAACCTCACCCATGTTACCTTTATAGTACGTGTCTGTGTATGAGTGCGTGAGTGTAGCTTCTTATTTTAAAATCAAAACTCAAAGACTCTTACCTTATATCATTCATTTATTCTTTTCTCCATTTTTTTACAATCCAATTCACAATTCACATCACAACACTTTAATCAAAAGTTCATTCATTTCTTCTTTTCTCCTTGTTTAGTCTCTCTGTTTTTTTAATTTCTTCACCGTCACACTCTTTTCTTCTTCTTCTTCCTCCTCGCTTTCTTCCCTTCTTCTTTTTTTCTCCTGTTTCTTTTTCTTCACCTGTCTTCTTTCTTCCTCAGAAGAATCCCTCTCTTCCTCCGAAGAATCCCTCTCTTCTTCTGAAGAATTCCTCTTTTCTTCTGACTCCTCTTGTTTCTTTTTTGGGCAATCCGGAGACCAATGTCCTTTTTCTTTACAATAATAACAGGTATCTTGACTTTTGTCTTTTTTATCCCCTGTTTTTTTTCTTTTTTGACGGTCTGGACACTCTGAAGACCAATGCCCTTTCTTCTGACAGATATAGCAAGTATCTTGACTTTTATCTCTAAAGGAAGGAGAGTAGTCCGTAGGCTGGTCTGAAGAGAATTTTCTAATGACCCTTCGCAAAGCTCTGACGAAACGTTCCATCTGGTTAGTCTCTTCCATCGTTGTGCTCGGCTTGAGAGTGAAATGAATAGTGAAAGGACAAGACACACACCCTTTTATATACGCTGGTCTGCCATGACTATAAAGTAGTTTATGGTGTTTGAACTTGAGTCATTTGACTTTTTGCTTTCAAGATGAAACGATCCCATTTATTCGAGAAGAAAGAAGAAGAAAGTAAGAGGCAGAAACGTGATCTATCGCCTCGTACCAGGGCTGAAATCTTGGCACAAATTCATGCCAGTGATTTTGAAGAGGACATGAGTGAACCAGAATCCGAACCCTCTAAACCAAGTTCATCACCCTTAGTTAACCCTGAAAATTACTATTCCATTCGAGAGACGGAAAAGCGCTCCTCTAGAAAATTTAGAACCACGGCTTACAAATACACGGTGAAGTTTAAAGATTTCAAGGCTGAAGTGCCGTTAGAGAAAGCAGAAGTGTTCATCACTGAGGTGTGGGATTCTTTGCTCACTGCACTCAAGCGACAATGTCAACCCAAAGAAGACGATCGCTTGAGACTTTCCATACAACACGACGGTTTGAAATCCCCTGTTTGGATCGAGTTTAGCACCCCTGCAGAATTGACTGCTTCCAAAGTCATGGACAAGATTCAACACGTACAACAATCTAATGATCAGTTTGACATCACCGATGGTAAAGCCACACTGGACATGACCCACGTCTCTCCTCCTCAAGGGACAGGACGCAAAAAGATGTTATTGGTGGACGACCTTCGCAACACCAAAACAAGTCTCGTCCGAATTAACAACCCTCAAGACCAGATGTGTTTAGCCCGTGCCATCGTGGTGGGACGAACCTATGCCAACAAGAACGACACGGTAGAATGGAAAAGAACCTGGAAAACTATTCAACGTTCCGACCGAGCCAAACAACGAAATGAAGCAGAACTCCTGTTACAACAAGCCGGACTGTCCAAAGACACACCCTGCGGCATTCCCGAGATGCAAAAATTGCAAGATGTCCTAGCTCCACGCTACACCTTGAAAGTGCACCCTCAAGAAGTGCGCGGACCTCTGTTGTTTCGAGGCCAAGACTTTAAGGACGGAAAATACATTCATGTCTATTATCACGATGAACATTTCGATACCATTACCAGTATCACTGGATTCCTGGGATATGTTTATTATTGTGAGAAATGTGACTATGGTTATAATAATCGAGAGCAACACAAACATTGTGGATGGAAATGCTCAGGATGTCTGGCCTCTCCACCCTGTCTGAGCGAAGAACCAGTGCCTTGTTCAACTTGTCTGCGCACGTTTGTCAGCCCTACCTGTTACCAACAACATTTGAAGACGCAAGGTTCACAGAAGAAATGCGCTTGTCAACTGCTGAGATTGTGCCCTACGTGTGGACAAGGCATACGTACCAATAATACCAAGGCACACGTATGTTCAGGAAAGAAAAAATGTCACATTTGTCACCACATCGTGGACTTGGAACACGAATGTTACGTGCAGAAATACCAACTCCCACCAGAGAAAGAGGACGGTCACAAGAAGAAAGGCAATTTCATCTTTTTCGATTTCGAATGCATGCAAGAAACCGGCATTCACATTCCTAATTTCTGCGTGGCTCATCGAGCGTGCGAGAAGTGCATTCAAGAACCTATCTTCAGTCATTGCCCTCACTGCAGCAAGATTCCCGGAGGGCGTGAAAAAATCTTTCGGGGACCAAACACGTTAGCCGATTTTGCCCAATGGGTCTTAGACCCCGTCGACAAGACGTGGAGCCAAGAGGACATCGAACGTTACCGAGATTGTCATCGCCATGCCACGGTGATGGCTCACAATTTCTCCGGATACGATGGACAGTTTCTTCTCAGATACTATACGGAACAAGGCACCGAGCGTCCTAAAGTGACTTTGAACGGAGCCAAAATCATTTTCATGCAAGTGGGACAAGTACAGTTTAAAGATTCGATGAGCTATTTGGCCATGCCTTTGAGTCGAATGCCTAAAACGTTTGGAATGACAGAAATGGCTAAAGGGTACTTTCCACACTTTTTCAATACGGAAGCCAATCAACACGTCGTTCTACCCCATTTACCAGAGGCTCACTATTACGACCCCGACAACATGCGTACCGAACAACGAGAAGCTTTCTACGCTTGGTACCAGATTCACGCCTCGGACCCTTTCGACTTTCAGGAAGAAATGCTAAAGTATTGTCGTTCCGACGTGGACATTTTACGGCGTTGCTGTGGAAAATTTCGAGAACTGTTCATGGATTACGGAGGGGTCGATCCTTTGAAAGAAGCTTGCACCATTGCCAAAGCGTGTTCCTTAGTGTATCGACAACGATTCATGCCTGAAAAGACTGTGGCTGTCATCAGTCCTCAAACGACCCACTTTGTCAAACGTCAATACTCGGTCAAAGCCCTACGCTGGTTACATTACTTGTGCGACAAGGAAGACAAGTGGATTCAGCATGCCCGCAACGGAGGAGGCGAAAAGACCATCGGAACGTATTCGGTCGATGGCTGGGACTTAGAAAACCCCAAGATCGTGTACGAGTTTAACGGTTGCTTATTTCACGGATGTCCCGTCTGCTACCCTGACCGTGGCACTAAAAATCAGTTTTTGCAACGAACCATGGAAGACTTGTACCAGGACACTTGTCAGCGACGCCTAAAGTTAGAACAGCAAGGATACCAAGTGGTGGAAATGTGGGAACACGAGTACGATCACCGCTTGAAAACCGATCCCGAGTTTAAACGCCTCGTGGAAAGTTACCAGTTCATGGACCCGCTGAACCCGAGGGATAGTTTGTACGGAGGAAGGACCAATGCCACCTGTTTGCTGTACCAAGCCGACGAAGAGAAAGGAGAAGAAATCAAATACTTGGACGTGTGTTCGCTGTATCCCTACGTGTGCAAATATTGTCGCTTTCCTGTAGGGCACCCGCTATTGTTAACGGAACACATCGACCTGAAAAACATTCGACAATACGAAGGCTTGATCAAGTGTAAAGTTTTGCCTCCCACGAACCTATACCATCCCGTCTTACCTCACCATTGTCAAGGCAAATTGATGTTTCCCTTGTGCCGTACTTGTGCCGAAACGTGCAACCAAGACCAACCTTGTCAGCACACCCAGGAAGAACGTGCCTTGACGGGAACCTGGGTCAGCGTAGAATTGTTCAAAGCTCTGGACATGGGATACCAACTGTTAGAAGTGTACGAAATTTGCCACTTTCCCAAGACACAACAATACCGCAAGGGTGACCCTACTCAGAAAGGCATTTTCGCCGACTACGTGGATGCCTTTTTGAAACTGAAGCAAGAAGCCAGCGGCTATCCTTCCTGGTGTCACACTCCCGAAGACCAAATACAATTCAAAGAGAAATACTACGAACAAGAAGGCATCTCTTTAGACCACATCGAGAAAAACGAAGGCAGGAGATCGTTTGCCAAAGTGATGTTAAATTGCTTGTGGGGTAAAATGGCACAACGACCGTGTTTACCCAAGACGGAATATTTGACAGAACCTTCCCGCTACTTCCAGATGATTCACGACAAAACCAAATACATGAAACACGTGGACGTCGTTCGAGAGAATTTGATCTTGGTCAATTACGAAGAAGATCTGGACTTTGTACAAGACGACCCTTTTGGAAATGTCATCATTGCGGCTTACGTGACAGCCCATGCTCGCTTACAATTGTACGAAGCTTTAGAACTGTTAGAAGAACGCGTCCTGTACTTTGACACGGATAGTTGCATTTACATCCATCACCCGATTCAACATCACCCTAACATCGAAGGAGACCGTTTAGGAGCCTGGACAGACGAGCATCCCGACGACAAGATTCTAAGTTTCGTCAGTGGCGGTCCCAAAAATTACGGCTACTAATACCGTGACAAACAAGGAGAAGTGCACACGACGTGCAAAGTGAAAGGACTGACTCTGAATTATCGTACCAGTCGAGTGGTCAACTTTGGGGTATTGAAAGAAGCCTTGCAATCGGGAGAGGATGGAAACTTTAAAGTGACCACCTATCAACCGAACAAGATTGTACGTTTACCCACTCACCACATCGTCAGTCGACCCTTGGAAAAAGTCTATCAAATTGTATACCAGAAGCGAGTTCGACTTCCCAATCATTTCACCTTACCTTACGGTCACGTCGGTATTGGTCTGTATATAAAAAAGGAACCCTAGGCAAGATCGATAGTTCATTGTGACTACCAAGACCGAGCGAACAAGATGAATACTTTGAAAGAGGCATCGTTCCAGTTTGGGGATTGTAAAAAAGTTGTATCTTCCTCTAGTGTGACTAATATTGGATGGATAAGACCCATGCATTGCGACGGAAAATGTCCGGAAGGAAACTGCGATTGTCCATGTGGTTACCATTGTAATTGCGTAACGGAGTTTGCAGACGAGTGCGATTGTGAGCCTTGCGATGGATACGATGCTGTACCTTGTGACCTGAGCGATGCCGTAAAGCATCATGGGAACTTTAGTGCCCCTACCCCTATCATGGAAAGTGATGCTGTGCGTGTCAAACCTGTGGGATGCGAAAGCGATGCTGCTCGTCCTCTTGGACATTTTACTGGGTTTCGTTTTAAAGGGGAATGTTCACCTTCACGTCTACCCCCCTACGGATGTCATCCAGCCCTGAGCAAACTCCTACCCATGTCACTCAACCCTCATCGAAACGAACCTGTGAAAAACGAATATTCTTTTCCTGTGCGTTTGTCGGAATACTGCGACTTTGAAAATCGTCTTCAATCGTTCAAAGGAAAATGGCCAAAGTATCTGGGAGGACCGACCCCCGAAGAATTAGCCAGAGCCGGATTTTTCTACTTGGGCGAAGGAGATAAAGTCAGGTGCTTCAGTTGCGATGTGACACTTCACCACTGGGAACCGCAAGATTCGGCCTACGTAGAACATGCTCGATGGTCACCGAATTGTCATTACTTACCCTTAGTGGGACCGAGACATTGAAGTAACTTTTTACCATAATCATCTGTTCATGGATACTTTACAAGAGAACATTCGTGCTTTGCCTGTGGAGTTGAGAGAACGCATTTATCGAGAACTGGTCAAAATACAAGTGAAACGTAAAGAACAATTGCATCCGATACGTCACCGGTGTTTGAACCACTGGTACCTGAAGGCTATACAAGGACTGATTCAATTGAAAGTGTTCCATTGGACAGACATTGATCAACGACCTCCTGATTATAAAAAGGAATGGTTTGGTATGGACGATTTTATCTACTACATTGTAAACGTACTGCATCGAATTCCAGAGGAAGAGTTAACGAATTACCAACATCTTGAACACAATGTCAACTTGGTGAAAGAGGAAACTTCTGAACGAATTGTAATGTGTAGATTAGTGACTCAACGATTTAAATTCGACACTGAAGTGAAACCATGTTTGTGCAAAGAGTACATTTCTTGTGTCAGACCAAAGAGGATTTAGTATGACCTATTCATGGATACTTTACAAGAGAACATTCGTGCTTTGCCTGTGGAGTTGAGAGAACGCATTTACCGAGAGCTGGTCAAAATACAAGTCAAACGTAAAGAACAATTGCATCCGATACGTCACCAGATCTTTAACCACTGGTACCTGAATGGTATAAGAGAACTGATTCGTCAGAAATTCTTTCAATGGTCAGACATTGTTCAAAACTTTGAGGTCGCTAATGATCGACATGTTCATGATTATGGTTACTTCGAGATTCACCTAGTGCAATGCATTGAGGAAGACAAGTTAAAGGATTACCAACATATTTTACGTGGAATCTACTTAGAGGAAGAGGAAACACCTAAACGAACTCTGACGTTTCGGTTACAGTATGCAAGATTTAGATTCCCTACTGGAGAACGAAGATCTCTGGCTAGAAAGTACGTCTATTGCATCCGAAAAAAAGAGAATATAAAAACAGGCTGCCATGCCACGGTTTATGTCACATGTCATCCAACAGATTCCGTGGAAGGAACTCAATGACCATATTCAAACCGTGGATCATTACCATCAATTATTACAAGAACTGTATCCATTCAATTTTGGACGACAAGTGGTGTGTGTCTTAGTGACTTGTTTTCTGGGATTTCGTTTACCAGCCGATTCTTTGTGGACTCTTTACGATCAGTACTTACCACCTCCATGGCCTTAAATGGTCACGAAAAACTCCTTTTGTTCAAAGCCTTGCGTTTTCATCTGGATACTTCTCGACCTCAACAGGAAAAAAAGATTCGTCAACTTTTAGCTACCCAAGACGTGTATGACGATGTGTGTGTAGCTTGTGACTTACACCCTCATTGGACAGATGTTCGTGACTGGAAAAAGGGGGGTTTTGAGGCTTGGACCCAAGAAGTGGCCCAGTATGCACAAGAGTTGTTCAAGGAAAAAAGTTACTTTTCAACCTGTGTTAGTGACGGTGCCAGAAGAACCCGTCACCGAGAACAACCACTCGCTTCAGGACAGGACTGTCATGGACATTCCTGAAAGGTCATTCCGAGAGGACACTTGTGTGACAATACCTCATGTAGAGACTGTAAGAACATTACACACTGTCCCTAGGACATCTTGGTTAACCAAAACATGTTGTACAGACACTTGTTTATATTCCACTTTGATCGCTTTGCTGTGTTTTATATTCCTGTACATCACTATTTGGGTTGTATGTATTTTGTCTTTCGTGTTCATATTTGAAACATTCAATAAACGTGTTCTGAAAAAGTATATAAACTCTTGTCTTGTTTGTTTTTCGTGTCACAAGTCACATTTCTCACACCATGGCTACCTCTGCTGTCTCTGCTCCCTCTTCCTCTACTGTCAAAGTCATCGACGAACACTTAGATCGTGCCAGTTGGGAGGCTTTGTATCTTCGCCATCCCTTTAACATGCTCATTGCTGGACCTAGCGGTTCAGGCAAAACCGAATTCGTCAAACGTTTGATCGAACATAAACATCATTTGATCGATCGGCCCCCTCAACGGATCGTGTGGTGTTACAAAGAGTGGCAATCGGCGTACAGCCTCTTGCGTGAAAGTCAAGGCGATTCCATCGTGTTTGTGGAAGGCATTCCTAAAGAAGACGACAGCATCGTCTCTGACTCCCGTCTAACCCATTTGGTCATTTTCGACGACATGTTAGGAGAAGACGAAGAAGAAATTAAATTGTGGTTTACGCGCAAAGGGCATCACCGTAATGCCAGTGTCGTTTACATCACCCAAAATTTGTTTCAACAAAGTAAAGCCCATCGCACCATCAGTCTCAATGCGCATTACGTGGTCTTGTTTAAAAGCCCTCGAGATAAATCGCAAGTGCAAGTCTTAGCCAAACAGTTAGGAACGCCTTGGCTGACTCAGGCGTACGACGATGCCACTCAAACGCCACACGCCTATTTACTCGTCGATTTGAAACCTACGACCCCCGAGGATTTGCGATTTCGTACCCACTTGTTTCACCACTGGTGCCAAGACGGAGGGCCTGTCCTGTACACGTCTCCGTCCTCGACTTCATTTCACTCCTCCCATGAAAAAAATCTATAAAAACCTCAGACCCTTTTTCGTCTGTCTCACACAGTGTGAACATGACGTCCTTCAGTCGCATCTTCCCGTCAAATTGATTCGTGCCTTGTATGGCATCAGTCGAGAAAAAGATCCACAAACACGAGCTCGTGTCTTAGAAGCTAGTCTCAAAGAAGTCTTACGATGGTTCACGGTGACGGCACGTCAATTACTCCAAGGAATCATTCAGATTCCTCATCAAACCCAACGCTTTTTCGATCGAAACAAAGTCGCTTTGGTCCAACTGGCCGATCCCCGCATCGACACTCAAACCAAAAAACAAATCATTTTGAAACCTGGAGGGAGCGGTACTCTGGGAGGGGTCATCATTCGCTCACTCTTAAAATGGGATCCTAATGCCCCCAAAGTTATCCCCAAGACAAAAGTCCAACGAAGCCCCAAGAAGAAAAAGAAAAAGACCAGGTCCCCAAGAAGAATAACTTCTCCAGTGGCAGGACCCTCCTCTTACCAGACACCACCCCGAAAAAAGAAAAGAAGCCCCCAGAAAAAGAAACAGAGAAAAAGTCCCCAGAAAAAGAAAAGTCCACAGAAGAAAACTAGTCGCAAGAGAGGCACTTCGGCCAGGACGCAACCTTACACTAGCAAACCACGACCTGCCACGGCAGTGACTGCGACTCCGGCATCCTCACGTTCATCCACTTCTCCGTTGATGACACCCAGAACTGAAGAGTACTTGGAGACGTTGATCACACCAAGAACATCTCCGTTGATGACCCCCAAAAGAACTTCCCCAGTGGCAGGACCCTCCAATTTAGTGGCAGTGGCTGCTGCTCACAAAGTACCTTCTCCCAAAATCAAAGTCCAAGAAAGATCGGGCATGTTACAAAGTTTACTGGATTTGTCCAAGCAAGAACTGGCTCGATTTAGTCCGTTGCGTACCCCTGCACGACGTGTCATGCCTGTCCTCAAACTGATAAAACGTAAAGACAATCAGTGGCGACGCGTTCCAGTATAAAAAGAGCCTGTGACCAAGTCGGGGTATCAGTGAACTTGTAAAAGATGTCACCTCCAAGAAGCCACAAAAGAAAGAGACAAAGGCAGACGCGTCATCCGACAAAGCGCTTAGCCAAGCATCGACATTACCCTAAGAAAAGACACAGTCGTTCCAAGAAAAAGAGGCGTCAACAAAGGGGAGGATTCCTTGGCGATTTTGGGAAAAACATTGTCACCTTTATGACAAAGCGATAGTCCCAAAAAAAGATAAAAGGGTGTGCGTTAAGTCATCGACGTTAGTGTCTGTTCGGTGAATGTCCCGGAACCCACAAGCAAAAATGTCACCCTCCAGAAAACCCCAAGGAAAGAAAAGGAAAGGACTGCCACCACGTTTAGCTAAACATGGGGACCTGTTATCTGTCCTGTCCAAAGCTTCTCCACCCCTACGAAAAAAACTCATTCAAACGGCCTCCAAAGAGGTCATCGATACCGTCTGCGAATGTTGTTTGAACGTTTTGAAAGGCACGATCCCTTTGTCCAAACACCAGAAACAATGCTTAGGCAAACATCGTCACGTTCTTCGCCAAATGGTTCAAAAGAAAATTCCCATTCGTCAAAAAAAGAAGATGTTGGTTCAACGTGGAGGCATTTTGCCTCTCTTGTTAGGCCCCATACTGAAAGGAGTCTTGGGAACCATGTTGGGAGGACTGATGGGAGCAAGATAAAAAGGCCTTCGAAAGTCCCAAGATCTCAGAATCGACCCCTGACAACCCCATGGAAGGACGAAAACTAGCTTTAGTGCCTTACAAACGATGGATGGAATACCATCGGTGGCAAGAACAACGCACCCCGCATTTACCTCAAAATCCCAATTTGAGCGAGATGTCCCAGTTACAACACGAATTGCAGTCCTTGATGGATCGCCAAGATTTGTCCGAAACAGAAAAATCGCAAAAGTACGGTCAACTCTTGCAACGATTGCAACTCTTTCACCAGAAAGCTTTAGACGAAACAGCTCTACCCACTTTGAAAGATTTTAAGACCTTGATGAAAAGTCCAGCACCATCACCAGTACCAGTACCAGTACCGGTACCAGTGGTCAAGAAAGAAAAAGGAAAAGAAGAAGAAGAAGAAGGGTTTCAAACTCCACCAGAAAAAGTACGCAAGTTAACAACACCACCTACCTCCAGAATTGGATGGATTAAAAAGATGATGGCGACCCCTTCTTCCTCACAAGAGAAAAAGAAAGTGAAGACAGAAGTGAAGACAGAAGTGAAACAAGAACCGATATCCCCTGCTCAGACATCCTCCTCCTCTTCGACACCTATTGCTGGCCGCACACGCAAAGCCTTGCAATCCAAGAAAATACCCCAAGAGAAAAAGAGTAGCCTCTTCCAAGAGTGGGTGCCTTATTAAGACACCAATCAACACAAAAAATGGAAAAAGTCTTAGCCAGCATTTACTACGATCCCTCCCATCCTGCAGGTTACGCAGGAGTTCAAAAATTGTATCGTGCTGCCAAAACGCGACTGAAAAGTCTCCGTTTACCTCAAGTGCAACGATGGTTACAAGAACAAGCTACCTACACTTTACACAAACCCATTCGACGCAAGTTTGCCAGAAGTCGCACCCGAGTGGAAGGTATCGATCATCAATGGCAAGCCGATTTAGCCGATGTCTCTCATTTGGCCAGCTACAATCGTGGTTACAAATATTTGTTTTGTGTCATCGACGTCTTTTCCAAATTTGCCTGGGTCGTGCCTTTGACTTCCAAATCCAGCAGCGAGTTAGTGCGAGCCCTGCAACGGGTGTTGAAACAAAGCGGTCGTCGCCCTCTTCGATGGCAAACGGACAAAGGCACCGAATTTCTGAACCAAGCTTTCCAAAAAGAATTAAAGAAACGTGACATTCATTTTTTTACCACCGAGAATCCCGAAACCAAAGCCAGCATCGTGGAACGTTTTCAACGCACTTTGAAAGAACGCATGTGGAAATATTTTACGCATCACCACACTCTGAAGTACATCGACATCTTACCGCACCTGGTGCAAGCGTACAACCAATCTTACCATCGAAGCATCGGACGTGCCCCGCAAGACGTGACTCCCGACAACGAAGTGCTGGTGTTCGAGCGCCTGTTCGGTACGTCCCCGACGAGGGCTGTCCCCAAGAAAAGTGGAGAGTTGACCGTAGGAGATTGGGTGCGCATTGGCAAAACCAAACGCACTTTCGACAAAGGTTACTTACCTAACTGGACGACCGAACTGTTTCGCGTCACTGGACGAGTACATGGCCGTCATCCTGCCGTCTATAAATTGGAAGACATGAACGGAGAAGTACTCAAAGGAACGTTTTATTTGCCCGAGTTACAACGTGTCACCAAAAAAGAAGACGACGTGTACGACATCGAAAGCATTCTCGAACGCAGAACCCGTAAAGTGGGCAAACGACGTGTCAAAGAAGTCAAAGTACGTTGGAAAGGATATCCACCCAGTTTCGATTCTTGGATCGACGCTTCGCAAGTCATCGACTATAAAAAGAAGAAGTGACCATCATGCCCTTTCACACATCAGACGCAGCTACGTCGACCAGTCCTTCTTCCCCTAGTTCTTCTGTGCAAGATTTACAAAAACAACCCTTGTGGGTGTGGTGTGGAGAACGTGTGCCTAAAACGCAAATCGTCTTTTTCTGCCAAATCTTCGTGGTGTATTGTGTCATCGGGGCAGCCATCGCCAATTTGAGTTTGCAACAAGGAGACAAACAATTGTGGACCATTTTATTGAGCAGTTGCATCGGTTACCTACTTCCCAATCCCTCCCTGAAATTCTCCTCGAACGGGAACGTTGTGTCCAGTGCCAGTGCCAGTCACCACTCCAACAACAACCACAACCAGAACCCCATTTTGGGCGGAGACACACCTCTGACATCCACTAATATTCCCTCGGACAGCCACAGAACTCTAGAATTATGAGTCACCAAAACCAATTTTACTTAACCTTACCCAGTGACAGTTCCATGGAGGTGTTTCCCAACAACACGTTGTGCTGTTACACGGCCAAATTACCTCAAGCCATCCCCTTAGATCACGAAGCCCATTGGGAAGTGGCTTTGGTAGAAATGATTCACCCAACCCAAGTCCTCAATGTCATTCCACAGCAAAATTGGTTTAAGGTGGAAGTTCATGACAAACAATTGCAAGAGGAGTTAAATAAGATTGGCACATATACCAATAAAACCTATGATGACAAAACTCAAACGTGGACCTACAACTTGATCATTCCCGCAGGCTATTATTTCAGCGGTCAACATTTGGTCAGCACCATAGCCACCAGGTTTAATAGCGTGTTCCATAAAGCTTTGGGGAATGTCCAAAAAAGTGTCACCCTGGAATACCACAAAATAGCTCGTCGCTTTCTGATGAAATTTTCTGAGGGGTCCAAAAAATTCATGTCTTTCTTATTTTGTCCTGAATTGTTTGACATATTGGGCGGTGACACGGAGCTGAGGAAGACAGGAGAACAAAAAAAAAGCCCCGAATTAGCAGTCATTCATGACAACGACTCTTTTGCGAGGTATTTTCGTTTCCCGGTAGAACTGAACCAAGGACTGAATTTGATCTTTGTGTACTCCGATGTGGTGGAGTACAACGTGGTGGGACACACCTCCGTGCCGTTACTACGTGTCATTCCTTTCAAAGTGGATTCTGCCACAAACGCTGACGAGGAAGGTGGAAACACTTACCACGTCCACCGCGAATTTGTCCATCCTCACTATTTGCCGGTCAGCAAGTCGTATTTGGACACGGTCAACATTACTATAAAAGGAGATTTGGGACAAAATATTCCATTCACCAAAGGAAAAGTCACGGTGAAACTCCATTTTCGAAAACGGTTCTCTCACGAATCGTAAGCAAGTCATGTATCCAGTGTACCGAGGGGTGGCTCGACAGCGAGGACACGGTTTAGGAGACATGTTAAAATCGGCCTTTCGTTCGGTGGCCCCAGTGTTGAAACCGATGGTGACACGCGGATTGCACGCCTTGAAAGATGCGGCACTGACGCAAGGCAAAGAATTTCTCCAAAATGTCATCATCGACAAACAAAACCCTAAAGAAGCCTTCATGAGGGCAGGCAAAAATGTCTTGCTGCAAACGGGCAAAGACATTTTGGGCCGACGAGACACACCTATAAATGCCCTGCACGCTACCGAATCAGGCATTCAGCAAGGACAAGGCAGAAAGAGACGACGAAGAAAACACCCTTTCACTAGACTTCAAGCGAGAAAGGCCAAGAAAAGAAGAACCGTTCGAGACTTAGACGTTTTCGATTATTGAGACACAGAACAAAATGATGCACCGAGAATCTTGCGCTTGTTCCAAGACGGAACTGGATCTGTTTGCCATGCCCCCCACCATGATGACCATGCAAGAATCCCAATGGGTGGAATTTCATCCCGTCTCCTCATTGACCGATTCCGCTCCCATCGAGTTTGAAATCAAAGGACAGCCCGAAGATTACATCGATCTGAATAGCAGTTACTTGTACTTGAAAGTCCAAGTTCTAAAAAAAGATGATAAAGGAGTAGAAGACGATGATAATATAGCTCCCGTCAACAATTTCATGCATTCCTTGTTCAGCTCAGTGGATTTGTACTTGAATAACAAACTGGTCAGCAGCAGCATGGATACTTACCCTTACCGTGCCTACCTGGAAAATCTCTTGACGTACGGAACAGATGCCAAGACAAGTCATCTCAATGCCTGTGTGCTGTGGGTAGATGACACACCGGACAAGTTCGACACAATAGATCCAAGCAATGAAGGCTTTAATGCAAGAGAAACCAAAATCTTAAACAAGAAAAGTTTAGAACTGATGGATCGTTTGCATTTGGACATGTGGTTGCAAGAGAAATATTTGCTGAACGGGGTCAATGTTCGCTTGAGACTGAATGGCAGCAGTGCCACTTTCCATTTGCAGGCTGCTGATCTTGCTAAGGCTCCTAAAAGCATAATCCAAGAAGCCAAACTCTACGTACGACGCGTAGAAGTGTTACCCAAAGTGGGTAACGACATCAGTCAAACGTTGAGCAGAACGACCGCCAAGTATCCCATACGACGTGTGGAAGTGAAAACGTTCACCATTCCTGCTGGACAGCATTCCATGATCGAAGATCATCTGTTTCAAGGACAGCTACCCAAGCGTTTAATCCTTGGTATGGTCCTGAATTCAGCCTTCAACGGAACCATCAAAGAAAATCCTTTCAACTTTCAACACTTCAACGTGAAGAAAGTCGAAGTCAGTCGGGATGGCAAGACCTTGTGTACCCGACCTTTCGAACCTGACTTTGCCAACAACAATTACTTGAGATCGTACTTGTCCCTGTACGAAGCCACCGGTCAGTTAGGAACCAACACCAGTCACGGCATTGAGTACGACGATTATGACAAAGGCTATACTTTGTGGGCTTTCGATTTCACTCCAGACCAAGGCAGCGACGAGGGACATTTCCACCCTATAAAATCTGGCCAGATTCGTGTGGAACTTCAGTTTGCAAATCCTCTGCCAGCAACAGTGAACGTCATCCTGTATGCAGAATTCGATAATACCATAGAAATCAACAGTTTGAGAGAAGTCATTCTAGATTATTAGAAAGCCATGGAAGACTGTTATCCCTCTTTACCTAGTGAAGAAACTTTGGAGATGGAATGTAAGGAGACCGTGGAAGGAGAAGAAGATATCATGATGAAGTCGAGATGGCCAGAACAAGAAGCCCATTTAGTCTCCTGTTTTGCCAAACACTTGGTCGACAAAATAACAGAACTGATTAAGAAAAATTGCTATGGATGTCAAAACGATCATCCCAGTCAAATTCAACACGATAAATGCCTGATGTTGAGTCAAGAAGAAAAATTGGACGAGTATCTGGACGATGCTTGGAGTCTCATCTCGAACAAAGACGTGTTGCACCAGTGGTATAAAGACTTGCGTGAACATTCTTGTCCACCATTAACCACTCAAGAGATCCATCGTATCGAAACTCTCCTGAATCAGAGTGAGGAAACAGAACGAATAACCGTTTATTCGTCAGACATTTTCAAGCAAAAAGTCAGGATCGAATTGACGACTTATTATTACCTGTGAAGAAAAAACACAAAACAATGGATACCTGGGAACTTTATTACCTTTTGAACCACAGTTCGTATACGTCTTCTTGGAATCCCGTCGTCTGTGCTAAAGATGAACTCCCTCATCGCAAACCTAAAGACCATCAAGCTTACGTGATCAACACGGACGACAGTCATCTCCCAGGAACCCACTGGGTAGCCGTCTACTTTCCTCAAGAAGGCTGTGTGGAATATTTCGATTCGTACGGATTGCCCCCTTTGGAAGACGATATCATCGACTTTATGAGAAGAAATGCTCAAACCACCCGATTCAATAACGTGAAATTACAAGGCACAGATTCCTTGGTGTGTGGACAATATTGTGTGTATTTTCTGCATCATCGCAGCCTGGGCTATTCCTTAGAACATTTAGTGACTCATTTTGATCCTCGTTCTTCTGCTAGAAACGATGTGAAAGTAGATCGATGGTTTTGTGACCATTATGCTTATCTTTTGTCTCAAGCTAGGAAACGTAGTGTCCATCAATGGCCTAATGATTTCCAACAGTGGAAATCACAATTTCATTCACAACGTTGTCAGCCTTGTTTAAAGTAGATTGTATTTGAAGAAAAAAATGTTTGTGATTTGAAAAAAATTGTTTGATGTTATAGTGTTGGATTATTGTTAAAAATGTTGTTGTTTAGTGTTAAGTGATTTTTGAATAAAAAATGTTGTGTTTAGAAAAAATGCCTTTGTCTTTTGTTTAGCTATAAGAATGTTGGATTGATGCTCTTTCATTTCTTACTATCCCTCTCATGAACGTTGCGGCTCGAAAACCGTGTGGGGGATGTTTTCCTTCACGTCCGCGCTTTAACTTTAAGAACCGGGTTGTTCCCAGTCTAGCCATCCATTGTCGACTCATCCTCCTAAGAAGATGTGCTCCAAACTAGCTAAGCTCAACGAAGCCTACGTGAATCTGCATAGGGTCAGACACAGTCTGATACCGAAGCCAGAAGAAATAGAGAATGTGAGAATGTTAAAAATCACTGAAGACCTGATAGAAGAGCTCTTCAGAGAAGAAATGAACAGGGAGAAAGAAGAATGGACAGAGAAGTACAGACTTCAGAGACAGCAGCAACAGCAGCAACAACAACAGCAGCAGCAACAACCTGAAGCTGACAGAGGCTTTGTCGATTGTCGTATCGACACCAAAGAATTCTTCTTCTCTTTCCGAAGAAGCAGACCTATTGCCAGAAAGTCTATCCTCAGAGGACATCGCATTCTTAGAAACTAAAAAAGAATGCCATAGCAAAAAAACAACAAAAAAACAGCCCTTTTCAGGGCTACCCAATACTCTAGAAAAGAAATAACTATTAATTTGCCAATGTGTGTAGGTAGAGTAGTGTGAAAATAAACACTAACTCTTTCTTAAAAAATGTGAGGGTATGTGTTTGTGTGATTGTGTTTGTAAGTGATAAAGTAGGTTGGTGTGGATAGTAGATTAAAATGATTTTTTTTGGGTTATTGAGGTGTATATTTGGAGATAGATTGGATTGCTTTGCTTATGTGGATAGTCTATTGAAGTGATTTATAAAAAATTTTAAAATAGTAATGGGTAGCATAAAAAGTGAGTGAGTGTTTCTTTTAGGTCCGCGCGATGTTGTTTTTTTTTTGGTCATGATCTAGGTAAGATGAATTTTATGTTATTAGGGGGATGTTTTCCATCACGTCCGCGCTTTCAGTATAAATTGAAACTCGTTCGGCAGTCCAGCTACCCTTGTTGATTGATCAACACCAAAAAATGAACACGAGACTTGAGAAACTGTTGGAGCTTCATGTGCATCTGGAATATGCCAGGCGCATATTAAATGAACTGGCCGCGGAAGCCATTGTCGAGGAGGGAAGGATAAGAGAGGAGGAAAGAAGAAACAAAGAAGAAGAAAGAAGATATAAAGAGGAAAGAAGAAACAAAGAAGAGGAGGAGGAAAAGGAGAGAAGAAATTTCAAAATCCCAGAGAGTGAAAATTGGGATTCTGAAGCAACATATCCTGCCTCTGCTCTCTCCCCCCAAAAGGTAAAAAGTAACTGGGGGATAAGATGTGTATGTGGCGCCAGGCCTGGAAGGTGCCACCATTAACCAGGTGTCCATGAAGTTGCAAACAAAACAGCCCTTTTCAGGGCTACCCAATACTCTAGAAAAGAAATAACTATTAATTTGCCAATGTGTGTAGGTAGAGTAGTGTGAAAATAAACACTAACTCTTAATTAATAGTGGAAGTGTATGTGTTTGTAAGAGCTCAGGTATGTTAGTGTGAATAGTAGATTATGGGTTTCTTAGCAAATGAGGAGAGTATAGTTAGGGTTATATTATATGAAATGAGAAAGTAGGGGGATGTTTTCCTTCACGTTCGCGCGATGTTTGGTCATGATGTAGGTAAGATCCATTTTATGTTTTAGGGGGGATGTTTTCCTTCACGTCCGCGCTTTTCGTATAAGAACCCACAGTATTCGTTGTTCAAACCATTCTGCAAAGAATACAAAGAAGATGGCGTCAAACCAAATGGACAAATTACAAACCTTGCAAGACGTTTTAGACAACTTAGGAATAATGGAACAGATGCTAATAAGACTCGTTGAAGACCATTATTCCTATAGTCCCCATCGTGTAAAGATGGAAATTAACAATTTAAGGAAAGCAAAGGACAAGATTAGTGGTGTTATGAAAGAGATAAAGGAGGAGAAGGAGGATGAAGAGGAAAAGATAAGAATAAGAACATGGAACGAAAAAATTGAAAAAGAAGAGGAAAATGAGAAGAGGAAGAAAGAAGAAGAGGAGGAAGAGAAGAAAGAAGAGAAGGAGAAAAAAAAGAAGAGAAAGAGTGTTGGAGATAAAATAAGAAGTTGGTGGAGGAAAAGAAGAAATTAGAAGAAGAAGAAGAAAACCCAAAGGCCCTTTTCAGGGCCAGCCATATTTCTCGAAAAGAGATAGTCTTTGAATTGCCTACCCCTTTTTTAAAAAAATTTTTTTAAAAAAAAAATTTAAAAAAAAAAAATCCCATGTTCAATTTCCCTTGTCGCTAGAGTGACCCAGGGTTTTTTCCCATGTTAATTCCCCTTGTCGCTAGATTGACCCACGATTTTTCTCCATGTTAAATTTCCATTATCGCTAGAGTGACCCAGGGGTCTCTGTAATGCTAATTCCCATTGTCGCTAGGGTGACCCCTTTCACTACTAACATGATGTTCCTTCGATGAGATTTATCTTCACTGTATCTACAGCATCGCGGCAAAGATTGCGTCTTGTGGTACTTTGAGGACCTCGTGGAAGAATGGAAATGTATGAATGACATCCGAAAAGATCAAGCGACTATGATCACACTCATCAACAACAACTACGACATCACAAAGCAGCAAAGCATTACCACATCTGCGAAGAGTACTTTAACCGCACGATACAAACAAAAACTGTCAGATATCATTGTCATCTCACCGGTCAATATCGAGGCGCCGTTCACGACAACAGCAATTTATGTTTCAAAGATCCATACTTCCTACCTATGATCGCTCATAATCTACGAGCAGAACAAGTACAGCAGAAGAACCAATCCGGACTTGGAGACACCAAGGTGAAAAAACTGCTACCCACTCTCGCCAATTAAAACAAAGTATAAATTACACCATCGACTGCTTGGACAAGCTCTACAGCAAGGACTCGTTCTTGAAAAAGTTCATCGTGCTCTCAAATTTCGTCAGCCACTGTGGATAAAACCCTACGTCGACTATAAACACGAAATTACGAGCCGGAACCACCATGGCGTTCGACTAAGACTTCTTCAAATTCATAAACTACAGCGTTTTCGGAAAATAAACAATAAAAAAATTTGACACGGCAAGAAAATCGAAATTCCCAATAACGTACGACGCCTAGTTAAACTGATCCCCAGTGATGCCTTTGTGCATATGAAAATCTTTGACGAAGAACTCGTCGCAATAGAATCCCCCAAAAATAACATCTTAAGCTGGACAAACCAATGTAAATTGGTGCAGCATGGTCGAATCTCTCTATGACTTGATCAAAAACAAATGTGGAGACAAAGCCACGCTGCTAGTGACCGACACAGACTCTCTCATGTAAGAAATTCACAACGATGACGTATACGCGGACATGTATCAACATCGAGAACAGTTTGATTTCAAATTTTGTCCCACACGCAGTCAATTCCACTGTGACAACGACACCATGATCCTAGGAACGTTCAATAATGAAAATCAGGGCGTACTTATCAGGGAATTCATCTGACTTCGATCCTAAATATACTGCATCACCCCAGACGATGGCAGCGGCATGAAAATCCAAAGGAGTAAAATAAAAACATAATCGCACACATCGCTGCCAACCAACATTACACACAAACACTACATGGACACATGCATTACTACACTTCGAGAACGTTCCAATCACAACAAATAAAATAAAGACAAAGCTCATTAACAAAAAGGACTATGTCCCTTTCACGACGAAAACGTAACTTCACCGATGTCATTCACTACAAAGATAATCAAACAACACTTGTGGGTGTCCGGTTAAGATTGGTGTTGCCTTATTTCTCAGGACCTCGTGACAATATTAGTTGACAACTGAAGAACTCCTAAAAGCACACATATCACAAGTATTGTATTTCTAATCAGCACATTGTCATTCATTCACAAGAACGTAATTTCAATTTCGTGCATATTATTAAGTCTTTCTAAACCGCATATCGGCACCTAACACCACGAAACGGCCAACACCATGTACAGAGTTTATCCTATTTCGAATTTCTATATACTTATACTTTAATATACCTAGAGAATTCATTATATCAAGAAATTAGGTAGTGTCCAACATACGAAAATAATTCATGCTAATATAAAATCTCGCAAACACATAACAAAGTGCCGTCCGCTAAAAGTGACAGGCCAGTTATTTGGCTTGAGAAATATGTTCAGAAGACTGACTACCCATAACCAAGAAATTGCTATTACACACACACACATACAGACACACACACACATATATATCTGTATATATATATATATATATATATATATATATATATATATATATATATATATATATATATATATATATATATATATATATATATATATATATATATATATATGTATATATATATATATATATATATATATATATATATATATATGTATATATATATATATATATATATATATATATATATATATATATATATATATATATATATATATGTATATATATATATATATGTATATATATATATATATATATATATATATATATATATATATATATATATATATATATATATATATATATATATATATATATATATGTGTATATATATATATATATATATATATATATATATATATATATATATATATATATATATATACATGTGTGTATATATGTATATATACATGTGTGTATATATGTATATATAAGAATGTTCTCTCTCTCTCTCATATAATACCTCATAACAAATATTTTATGGGTTTCAAATTTAGCACATGTGCTTGACTTTTATATTTCTTTGATTCTATATACCGGTGCATCTGTATCAAAACGTGTTGCTGTAGAAGAAAATATCAATAAGAAAAAAAAAAACTTGAATCCGTCATTGTACATACATTGTCCATGTTGTTTATGGAATAAGCGATGGATTGTCGTTAACATCTGTATTTGCTATATCGTCCTTAACAGTTTGAAATAAATATTGCCTCACATAGTGTGGAATCAAAACAGTTGGTGATTAAGATTGCTTCACATAGTGGGTAAAAAGACAAATATATAATAGGAACTATACCGGTATACGGTAAAATACAAAATTATTTGAAACCCGAATCATATCAACGACAACAGTTCTATTCATTTGATTGTGGGGATTACTAGGAAGTATGCCATTATGTACTTACTGGATACAAACGTCACGATTATAGAATGACTAAACAATTCTTCTTCGAAAGGTCTTGCGTTTATTAATCTAAGTGGGCCATAATAGCTCAATTGGTAGAGTGTCGGACCCATTAACAATACGTTGCTGGTTCGATACCTGACCTGGCTTGCCCGGCTCGGCTACTTTGGTATACCTTGTTAAAGGCAATTCTTAGTTCCCGTTTCCTATCCAAGTTATTGTAAATAATGTTCTAAGTTCTGAAACGCTTACCATGAAAATCAAGAAACAAATTCAACTTTGTAGACCAGGTAAGCCAACGAATAGTGTGCCGTCATGTTAGAAATATCAAGGTTAGTTTGAGACTAAAATGGAGAATAATTAGCATTGTCATCAGCAGCGTGAACGTTATGTGACGTTAATAATCGGCCGTTGTGCCGTTAATAATCGGCATTGTCATTTGCAGCTTGGGCGATATGTGACAAAAGTATGCGTCTAGACTTTTCTTTAAAGAATTTACTTTCCCCTATGTACTGCCTCTAATGCTGATAATGATTCTGTTTTCTCAAATACTACCATTACCACCATCACTTCCATCACATCAACGGCGAAGACGAAAACTACAGCCACAACTATAACAACTACAAACCATTTACTACAATTACTGTTAATATCAACATTACCATATCCACTACAAACAATTTACGACAACTACTGCTGATATCAACATTACCATATCCAGAACTATAACCACTACAAACCATTTACTACAACTAATGTTAATATCAACGTTACCCTACCCACTAAATATATTTACGACTACTACTGCCATTGCCAACATTATCATATCCACTAAAAACATTTACTATTACTACTGGTAATAACAACAATACCATATCCACTAAAAAAACATTTACTACAACTACCAACTGCTGCTAATATTAAGCCCTTATCCACATCTATACCATGGTTTTACCATATCCACAACTATAATCACTGCAAACTATTTACTACAACCACTGTTAATACCAACTTTACCATATCCACTACAAACTATTTACTACAACTAATGCTAATATCGACATTACCATAT
The DNA here is from genome assembly GCA_028554795.2 of Sinohyriopsis cumingii. NCBI lineage: Eukaryota > Metazoa > Mollusca > Bivalvia > Unionida > Unionidae > Sinohyriopsis > Sinohyriopsis cumingii. The sequence continues at coordinate 152,449,700 of CM068828.1, read as the reverse complement.
ACACTACAAACCATTTACTCCAACTACTGCTAGCATCAACATTGTTATATCCACTACAAACCATTTACCACTGCTACTGCTCATGTCAATATTACCATATCCACAACCACATCATCAACAATGGCAATAACAGCAATGATTTCTGCTACCACTTCTTCCAGTATTACTCCGGTTTTGCCACCATTACCACGACAACAACAACATATATTACAACAAAGACCTCATCTAGTGAAACCAATCTTATGTATACTACTGTGCCTAATTCTAGCACCATCAGCATCTCTACCGCAACACCACTACAACAACATTGACAACAAGAGCAATAAGTAATAATGTTTCTACTACTACCAACACCAATACCAACACCACCACAACTACAACGTTTACTACTATTGCTATCCTCGCAACAACAGTTAACGAGTGTAAAAACACTCACACCCAAAACACACACACACACCACCACCGCACACATAAAGAGAAATCAGGGTAACAAGAGCAATATTTACTAATGCTTCTACTAATACCAACACCAATACCAACACCATAACAACAACAATAAATAGTATTGCTATCCTCGAAACAAGAATTAACAATTGCAAAAATACCCACAACCATAGCACACACCCACACACACACACACAGCTACCACTCAACACACAAAGAGAAATCGGGGAATTTTCAATACTAAAGAATAACGATAATTCCACTGTTTAAAATCTATATATAATGTCTAGTATAGTTAACCATACAGTGTAGCCTTTCACGTTCTCTTGGCACTGCTTCAAAACTAATTGGTTATCGATAACCGCCAAAAATCTACAAAACCAATAACGAGTTTTAAACTTCCTTGTACTTATATCCCCGAACACAATCTCTTATTACTCAAACAAAGAATGTTTTTAAATCAAAATTGTGGTATAAGAATTCAAAGCCTTATTAAATCATTTCATCATTTCGTAATAAACTGATGTTTCGTTAATAAGGGTGAAAGTCATATTAATTATTCATTAAAATTTATCTTCTTTCCTACTACCAATATATGGATATATAAGGTACTTTATAGCTCCTCCTCATCCAAAAGTATTTCAAACCTATGAAAAATCTAATTGATTCATTGCATTACATAAGTCTGCTTCGCGAATCTTGGAGCCAAGGGAAACGTTGACTAAAAAGGCAGAAAAATGATAATATTCATCATCGCCATTACATCGATATTTCAATGGACAGTTAAGTCTCAGTCTCTGTCTCTATCTCTGTTTTTGTTGATCTGTCTCTGTTTCTGCCTCTGTCTCTGTCTCTCTATAAGTGTCTCTTTGTACCTGTCTCTCTATTTCTCTTCTGTAATATGTATATAATACCGGTGACATAAGTGTCTTAAGCCTGATGTGCCGATATTTTAGAAATTATATTAAAATCTCCAGCAAGTTGGCTATTAAGTAATTTTGAATGTCTGCGAATCTGTAAGCAGTGACCATCTACCCAAGGCAATGAAGCTCGAGTTTGAACCTAGGTCGACAGAGGTGCGAGGTTATTTTCAAAATTGTATCTCTGTCAATCGTACCATCATGAATAAAATATAGAGATTCATCACGTGCAAACGATCCATTTCTTGTTTGCGTCTGGCTTTTGTAATGTTCTTAGCTTGATTGGGGTATGGTCTCATTCTGCATCCATACTCTTGGTCATTAACAGCTGTTATAATACAATAGATATATAATTAATACTGGTATATCACTGACTTCTACACTAAGCATACAATCAATACTAATGTATCAATATCTGATACACTAGCAATATAATCAATTCTGATATAGCAGGGTCTGCTACGCTAGCCATATAATCAATTCTGATATAGCAGGGTCTGCTACGCTAGCCATTTAATCAATTATGATATATCAGGGTCTGCTTTGCTAGCCATATAATCAATTATGATATATCAGGGTCTTCTACGCTAGCCATATAATCAATTATGATATATCAGGGTCTGCTATGCTAGCAGTAGTATAACTGATAGTATTTCAAGATCTGCTTAACTAATTATATAATCGATTCTAATATATCACCGTCTGCTACACTATCATTAGAATTAATACAAGTATATCGTTGGGTACTATACTAAGGATAAAATCGCTATTTTTATATCACTGTTATACTAGTTATATAATCAATAACAGTGTCTGGTACACTATCTGTACAATCTAATATAGGATGGTCTGCTTCACAAACAATGGAATCAATACTATCTACCTTATCTTTTATTTTTTAATATGTTCTCTTGCAGGTGGTCAAAGCTGTCAGTTTTCTGGTATGTATTATTGGTGTTTGCATTCTAAACAAGTTCTAAAAAATTAGAAGCTTTTGAACCGTGTGAGAGCAATACGCTAACATGCAACTGTATAATAACCGCTTCCCAATAGACACATTTCAAAAGCTTGAAATGACTGATGCCATAGCGTGCATTCAAGTAGGCTTCACTTAAATTCACATTGTTGCTGATTCAGTGCAGTTTAAGAGCAATTATATCTAAACACAGTGTTCTCAGATAGAGAGACAGACAAACAAATAAACATATAGAGAATATATTTTATTATGGTAGAATTATCTACGGATGGGGTTTTGGTAGAGTAGGTAATACAACAATATGCAACAGAATAACATGGGAACATGACCTTGACAGTCATTGACCTGCCTATGTTTACTATAGATCCATTGAAAACCATCATGCTATCTTTGATATTTTGTTTATTATTCAATCTTGTGTCTATGGTGATATAACGTTATACGCAGGGTTGAACGATTCAGTGTCAGAATGTGGTACAGCGAATATAATTCCAAAAAAAAGAATTATTCTGGGACAACGAAGTGTTGCCCATTGCACTATTTTGACGAACACAAAAATAAGTATATCATATTCTTTAAAACATCTCAAATCCATATTTCTGTTTGCATTCGCTTCAGCTACATTCGACCCCTGTTCCAGTGGAAACCATAAACCATTTCCCTACATGCCAGACCGATGTCCCGTTTGTGAGTACCTTTCCAACGACCGGAACGACCTATATGACCTTGACCATGATACTTGGTACGGCACTGCATTCAACATGACAACCCGATATGTGTCTCCTTACGGATGTGGCACGCGAATTCCAATCTGGATGAATGGTTTGAATTTGCTATACTTATCTCTCAGTTAAACTTAACACTAACACTGTTAACTTAACACTGTGAAGGATCTTACATTGATTTAACTCCCTTCTTGTAACGAAAAAAGTATTTATGAAGGATATTACATCGATTTAAATTCCTTCTTGTAACGAAAATAGCACTTGTGAAGGATATAACATCGATGTAACTCCATTCTTGTAACGAAAATAGTATTTGTGAAGGATATAACATCGATGTAACTCCCTTCTTGTAACGAAACTACTATTTGTGAAGGATATTACATCGATTTGCTCCCTTCTTGTAACGAAAATTTTAATGAGATTGTGCTTCTAAGTCTTGATTCTGAGCTAAATTTTTACTTCTTGTTCAAAGCCACTATTACACTCCCCCATCTTCCGATTTGTCAAGCAAGAAGAGTTCATTTAAAAACAAAATATGACGCTCTTTGAAGCATATGTATTTCCAGCAACCCAATTCAGTCAAAACAGTCGAAATGAATTTATCAATGTATGTATCCATGAACTTCAATACCGTGTTTGATGCGACTTCATGGAATACATTCCGCGCATTCTGTGCAGAACCGTCGCCACTGCGCCAACCTATTTCAGGAAGACTGTGACAAACTCACATGGGAATAAGTTGTGAGATGCCATTGATGCTGAACGATCAACTCTTTAAAATGCGATCAGACTTTGAACTAGTATTGATACACAACGGTCATGTCCTTAAAATGGAATCAGACTGTAAATGTACTTTAAAGACTTTTACGTTTCACTGCAAATCGTTTTTGTTTAAACAAATGTTGTTCCATATGTTAAAGCATCAATATATCTTATTTATTTATATTTTTCGCATACTTATTTAAGTTAATATTATTGGTTATGTATGTATAATAACTGTATTGATGTATACCTTTTATTTATATTTGTATTTCAATGTCATCAAGAAAATTATTATTACACTTCGACACAAAACAGGAAGGAAGTGCCGTATGAAAAAGGCAAGAAGTGATGATATTCGTCACTGAAGGCTGGCCTTGCTTTAGCACCATTTTCAAACCTTCGTAAATTTATTTATTAGCTTTGGACAAGAAATAAGTTCAAAACGTTGGGATCTACTAGACTGGGAAGCCTTAGTTTGTTTTAAATTGGTACAAGTAACAAATACCTTAGTATCATGAACAAATCTAATAAAATTAATAAATAAATAGCACGATAAGTATTTGTAATATGAAAATATTACACAGACCTCAAAAACATGAATTGACGTTACTATTGTAGAACGAGACAAATCCAGTTTGTGATTAAAGCTACATTTCAAGTTTCTGTTAAAAATAACAACAAAAAAGAACATGTTCAGGGTTCAAAAAGAAAAATCGTGAGTTGGGTGTATGTTCCCCAACCTCTTGCTCCTATAAGCGGACGCACAACCTCAACATCACTTTGTTTTTGTTTATTTTTGTTTGGTGCTGTTGTTGCGTTTTACTGCGTATTTCATTCTTTCAGAAGCTAATGCACACAAGTTAATATCGGTCAGTTAATACACTCACATTAATATATATAAGTGTATCAAATCGAACATTCTAATTGCACGACAGGTACGATTCCTGTGATTGGAGAAGGTGTAGTAACCAGGACAGCTTGTGTGGCAACATTCGACAGATTGTGTGAAATATCGTATGTGATCAAGGTAAAACGATGTGACTCGTCAAACACAGTGTACTGTTTGGAAAACCTTCCCAGTAGCATCCAGCAGAGATATTGCTTTGGTGAGTATTCCGCTTTCTATTCCGCTTGAAGAAAAAAAAAACAGAGATGAAAATATATGCATGTATATGATACATCTGAGATCAAAATAAACTATTAAATCATTCATCATTCAATAGTTTATATCTACAACCGTATCCATTAAAATAAATTCTTATTTGGTAAGAGGTGCTGAGGAGTAGGGACAAAACGTTCGAATTAAGGTAAGAAGGGTGACAGATTGATCATTTAGTCTTTGTCCTTTAAGCTTTAAAACTGTTTATCTTTCATAAAAAATTACACACAGTGAAAACTTTTATGTTTTGCAGCCAATTATTTAATTTCGATATTTTATTGAATTTCTTCCCAAAGAGTTTAAAACAAGGGTGTATTCGGACAGGACGTATATCGGAATCCAAATGTGGGTCACTGTAATCTACCTGTGTGCGTATGTTGGTCAATTACGGAATGATACCAATTATCTATCGTATGAGTTGCTACACATAAACAACATTGACTGCATAGGTGACCTGCAATTTATTACATTTTCTAATTTCTTTCAGATTTAGATCCCAGTATATTCACTACAACGACTTCAACAACAACTTCAGCAAAACTCCCAATTACTCGACCACCCAGAACAGACGGAGGAGGTATGCCCATTTTTAAAGGTATATTTAGATTCACAATAACACTCTAGTTCAAGATCAACATATCTGAAACTGTCAATCAGGGTATGAGACAATGCATTCATTTACCAGGGTACAAGACTCAATGCATGTATTTACCAGGGCATCAGACTCAATGCATGAATTTTGTAGTGGAACACGAAATTGATTATTCCACAGTATGAACGAACCCATCACATTAATGTGGTTTGGTGTTGTTAAGTTCATCAACATATGTTAGTTATTTAGTGCCGATACAGTACGGATAACTTGCAATTATCCAGGCTCAATTGAAAACAAAATCCATTCTGTCGCAAATTCAACAAAATCAGTTTTAACGTACGCTAACATTTTTTTTCGATAGGCCATTGAAAACATGTCATCCATTGTAAACCAGACTGAATGTCGCGTGCTATGATGTCACAATGAAAGCGCCGTGCATTGGAATACATTTACTGGTAATTGGACACCCACATTTTTATCCAGTTTATTTTCAGGACGGCATTGTAACGGACAATTACAATCGATAGTTTTAGTCAGAAACATTTATGCTAAAAAAAGGCATTTCTCACTCAACTATCACAAATGAATAAATTTGGTTAAACCAAATTAGCATTAACATTTCAAAAATGATTTATATTTTATTTAAGATCGATGATAACCTAAATATAAACGCGCTTACGAACAATTTAGAGAAAAAAAAGGTAAATCTAACCATCATTTCATAACATAATTCAATTTAATTGGAGGAAATTACTGTAATACAATTGCATTCCATCCAGCGTTTTAGATTGTATTAGTTTTATTTAGTTATCAGATATGAAGCTTCGCCTATGTTTCCAATACCATGCTAAATCCAAGTATAGAAGGCATTTTTCCGTTTAAATGGAGCTTTATCAATTTCTAATGAATATTGTGTATGGCATATCATACTGGCAGATACAGAGAGAGAGAGAGAGAGAGAGAGAGAGAGAGAGAGAGAGAGAGAGAAAGCATACAACATGCTAGGAAAAGTCTCGTATGTATATGATGGTAACTTTCACTGCCCTCAAGCCCTTGGTTGTTATTGCGTCATAATATTATCACCGATGTCACAATGACTATATGATAAGGAATAGCCAACAGCCAATAGCCTAAGCAATAGTTTATGTTTACTAAAATCAAAAGATTATTTCGTTTTCTTTTCGTTCAAAAGTAACAGAAATAATATTAAAACTCAAAGTGCATAGTTGTTCTTTGTTATTTTGTACACCTAACATATTTTAAGTAGATATTGCTAACACATATGGCCGTGATTCCCTCCTCCAAAATGTTACCAGTCTGGAAAATATCACAACCTGTTCCAATTAGTTTCTTCCAAAGGGTGGAAGAAATTGTCCTCGCATCCAAAAGATACAAAAGCATTCAGAGTAAAAGACGTATCGGATATAAATAGTGGACATTATCTGCATCATTCAAGCACTTGTTTATTATTGTTCATATCACGTGAACTCGACGACGTGTCATTGATCATAGAAACGCTACACAATAGTTTTAGTCATATTTTACCAAATGATCTTCTTAATGTTGTAACTAAAAGGTACAGGAATAGCATAGCAAGAAACATAAGTGAAAGTAATTCCCAAACGCCGAGCTTAATTTTCAGCACCACTTGGAATATCACTCTGACATTTCCGCCAAGTCGAAAATTAGCTAAAGATGTAGCTGTAGGAATAAGAATACATTGGAAGGGTTTGGGTGATTCTCCTCCGACAAAGTGCACCACATATGTTGCGAAAGAACAGGCCGACAATTATCCAACAGTAATTATGTTATTGTTCTTTTTTCAGCCGCCACATGTGCTATATGAAGTAAAGTAATTCTAAATATAGTTATAATGTCGAAGAATTACAGGTACGACGTTCCAATTGTTTCCACACCTATATTCTTCATAATCTAACCCGATATTCGTTCGCCAAAACCCTATCAATTTGAGACGTACCACTAAGATTACTTCTCAGTGTCTTTCATAGAATCAAATATATTCGACTTGCATCAGGCTGAAACGTTAATGTTCCCTGTTTCTGTTTATTGTATTTGTCTCAAAAAATGAACCCATCATAGTCACTTACCGCATTTGATATGAATCTAGATTTCTCAGTGAATACGTCAATGACATGACACTGATAATATTCGATGGACAAAATAAACGGCACGGTCAATCAATAATAATACAACTAACTTGACATGAAGTGATTAATATAGTCTACTTGAAATTTAAAATCAATTTAGTTTATCAGCCATATAAAGTTACAGACACTCATAGAAAAAGTTACCACATTTTGCCGTTTAAATAGGCTTTAGAATTTGTTTTTGTTTTTTACTTATAGCAGAGTTTACCACTATCTATAAAGAAATTCCAAGGAAACAAATATGATAGTATATACACATAGCTTCTTTCTTCTTGCAGACAATGGGGTACAAAGCTGGATGATAGCTGTAATTGCCGCACTATCCATTACTATCATTGGTCTTGTAGTGATTATCGTTGTCATCTTCAGGTGGGTTGAATGAATTCAATATCTTGTATTTGTATAATACATTTCCTTTGAAAGGCATTTTTTGTCGATTGCAAATATGTATATTCATTTGGTTCGTATATGTTACGTTTATTTAAAGGACCCATCTTTATGAAGTTAAAACGTTTCTGAAATTGTAGCATCTGCATGTGCTTTTCCCTTTCTCTTTTCTTTTTGTTGTTGTTTTTAAGAAAACATAACTACAGAGGAAAATATTTTAAACAAACATCTACAAGTTTTCCAGAGATTTTATGTTGTCTGGCAGAATAATGTTCACTGATACTGGAAAGGAATTTCATCCGTATGGACAAAATAGTGTGGCTGATATTTTGTATCACTGTGTGCATTATCGGAAAAAGATCTTCAAAAAACGTGAAGAAAAATTAAATTTATTAAGTTTCTTTTGTTTACAGGCAGTTTAGAAAGAACCACAAAAGATTCAGAACATTTCCTGACCATGAGATGCCACCACCCTACAACCAAGTAATCGGCTTTATCCCTATGAACAAAAAAGATATGACAACCGTTGTGAATGTGAAGCCAAGATATTAGCTAAGAGTAAACTAGTGACAACCGTTGTGAGTGTGAAGCCAAGATATTAGCAAAGAGTAAACTGTTGAAAAAATCAGGAAACGAAACGTTTCCAGCTGGACATTATAGCTTTGCTTTCTGTGAATAGTTCCACGACCATTTATGAATGAAAGCATTTTGTCAAGGTCGATTCTTCAATTGACGTTTCTTTTCTTTGATGTTTTTATTATATAATAGTAGTATTTATCAATTTATTAGAGGAAATTATTGTGCTACACAAGTGAACTGGTTTTGTTAGCAAATAACTTAATTCCATTTTGAACAGTTATTTATATATATATATATATATATATATATATATATATATATATATATATATATAATTATATATAACTATATATAACTATATATATATATATATATATATATATATATATATATATATATATATATATATATATATATTTAGTTATATATATATGCACAAACTATGCGGTTTATAAATTCGGTTACTAAGCATATTTGCATTTGTTTTCTAAGCATTTTACCATTAAAGACAGCGTGGTTTAAATGGATTAATCACTTATGTAAAGGTATGAGACTAGCCTGTCTATCAGACAAATTATGTCTGTAATTGACAATATAGTGGTCTACTCAAACGTATCCTTAGCGCCACAGTGAATAGAATGTGACATGGCTGGACTAATCATATATTCCTATCATAACCCTGTATTTAAGACTGTCGTGAGCATTTGTTTTTAATGGTTTTACAATGACTCAAGTTAAACCAAATAGAATCGCTTTATGTTTCTAAAGATAATCGGTAAACAATAAATGACATCATTTTCAATTTCTACCCGAACTTAGAATCTTCAGGCATTTAGAAATAGCTACGATTTATTAATAAAATTGTTTTGTCTAGGTCGGTTCTTCAAATGATGTTTCTTTGATGTTTATATTATATAATATTAGTATTTATCAATTATTAGATAACCTAAATGGCTACACAGGTGAGTGTGGCTTTGCTTAGAAATAACTTCATACCACTTTGAACAAACATTCGTATATATATATATATATATATATATATATATATATATATATATATATATATATATATATATATATATATACAAACTGTTCGGTTAAAAGCTTTGCCTACATAACTATTGTTATCTTTTTTGTGCACAATTTACGCATTCTACGCAAGGACATTATTGTTTAAACGGATTGGTCAGGTGTATTCAATTATGATACACGCCCTTTTGTACGAACAATTATGCCTGTAATTGACCAATTAGTTGTCTGTTCAAACGTTTCCTTAGCGCCACGGTCAATAGAAATGACACGGCTGGACTTATCTTACATTCATATCCTAACCATGTGTGCTGCAGGAATTTTGGATCTTATACAACATAAAACTCCAAACTTTGGTGTATAAGACCTGAAGGAAAATGTTCCATAAGTTTATGAATATATCATTTAATTGTTCTTAAGGAAGGTTTTAATTTAACAAACGAAGACAGGTGCATATAACATTCTTTTACTTGCAGTACCAGTTGTCTTAACTAGTAAGGTCTATAGCCATCGAGTAATGGCCATTATGTTCTTTAGCCATTGAGTTATGGCTATAAGGAATGGGGTTTCACTGTTTCATCTTGTACGTGTATCTTTGTTTTCTTACTTTTTCCAAAAATGTCCAGTATGTATATGAGTTTTGTTTCATTACTATTTCACACATGTGTGTTTTGTGTTAGTTTTCATTAATCAACCAAATTACCCGTTACAAAATATAGATGCATGCTTGTTCAATGAATTATCAATGTAAATTAGAAATCTTTCGTATTACTTTTTTCTCAAACAGTTGCCAATTTTTCAATAGATCGAATTAGTTTATGATATAATTCAATCTAAGCATTTTAACAAATCCCTTCACACTGAAACCTCAGTAAATCGAAATCCCTTGAATCCAACTCAGTTTGGACCCTAAATTCAAACTCCCTTGAAACCGAGTCATTTTGGGCCCTAAATATTTCCTCCTTTAATTTCAGAACATCTAAAGTCCTCCGGTCTGAAGACAGAAACTAAAATGGATCTGTCTAATTTACATTGCCAATAACCTAAAGAAGCATACTTAGTATGATCACATGACATTCCAGTTGTATTTAATCATTCTAAGTCGATGCTATATGAACACATGGCCATCCCGTGTTCTTTATGCAGTCTAATGCTACATTAACCCCATATGTCCAGATTCACTATGCGCACACGGCCATCCATCGGTCTTGAAGCAGCCTAAGACTACATTAACCCCACATGACCGAATTTAATATGAGCATATGGCCAACCAGTGGTCTAAATTAGTCTAAGGCTACATTAATCCCACATGACCGAATTTAATACAAACATATGGCCATCCAATTGTCCTGAAGCATCCTAAGACTATACAGCGTAAGAAAAGCAACGTAGAATCACACATAGATGCAATGAAATATTTATTTGAAACTTCTATTGAATATTTATATGCGTGCTTATATTTGACTATCTATTTTTATGTGTACTTATATTGTATTGGCTATCACTTCAGTAACAATGATGCATTTCTAAAATTATAAAGTTATGAAAAACCTTTGTACCATATAGGTTAAATTTGTAATATAAGTAAAATACGTTCTTCATTATATTAGTATCACAGTGGCGGTGAAATTAAATGAATATTTTTACATACTTGGGTCTCCCTACCGGGCGAATCAAGCACCTGCGTGAATTTGGCTGGAAGTCTCTAGTTTTCCCCATTTTCGATGACCTAAAGACAACTAATTTGGTCTAAAAAAAACAATGATCACAAATAACTCAACTATAACTTCACATTGGTATGGCTTCTCCTTGTGTTACATTTGCATAATTTAACACTAAGCCCGTCGCATCCGAACCTCAGTACTTCAGATTCCCTCCCGGAGTCAATCAAATTGCAGCTTTGAATCGCATTTCCTACTAACCGTAGATGTGCCCCTTCACCGTAATGCTTTCACATCAACAATACAAGGCATCTCGAAATAAATGAATGACACATTCTCAATTATTCAGTGGTACAAATATTCGTCCCTGCCATTAGCTTTTCACACTGAAAGGCACAGTGAAACAGCACCTCTAAATTAAGATGGAACTACTTGGCTTCATGTCAATCGGAAACATTACCACCCCCTGTCTCATCTCAAGTTACTAAACACGTATACTATATTAGGAAACTAAACCATGCTATCATAATGATTTTTTTAAAAAGTATACATTCCGAAAAGCTGGCTATATCCTCGTGTTGTGGAATATCTCTCCATTATCGACTCCCCATAATCAAATAGCTAATCACTCAAATTTAGCAAAGCTACAAACAACACATACGCTAGCTTTATTACAAGAGATTCATTTGTATTTAAGAAGAGAGGTATTTAAAGTTCCCATTGTAATTGTATGGACTATAGCATATACATTCAATTGTCCCCATACAACGTGATAATATCGAATTCTCCTTCAATTATTTACTTATCTCTAGAAATATAGGAGACTCTAGAATAAAAACGTGCATCTATATCCATGCGAAAATCACACTATAACCACCATTTACACCTTCTAATTTAATGGCAAGTTTACCGAATGTAATCAGAACAATCCTGTAAAAATAATATCAGAATAAGTTAAAACCAATGTAAATAAATAACAGTTATGGTGTGCACCGCTCGTCTTTTTGAAATGGCACACACCCGCTTATTTCCTTTCTGGGTAGGTAGGATATATAATACTAGATCGCTCAGTCACGTGATTTAATTCGTGATGCTGTGGTATGTGTCAATGTTTCTGCTTACATAGCACGTGAACATTTTCCAAGAATTGTACGGATTGAGGGTGCCTCTTACAGTTATTAATATCTTAATATTGCATTGACTTTAGATGGTTCACCGGTTTTAAAATTTCCACATAGCTCCAATTAAATTCATATTTCGAAATCGCATTAAACAGTTTGAGTAATCGATCAACAGCCACGTCCCATGTAATTTTAAACTGCTCGTTCAATGCTACAGAGGCGGATGTCCTACCTTACAACCATTAATAAGGCTGTAGGGTGTTACTACTCATTTAATGCCACAGTGGCTGATGTCATACCATACAACCATTGATAAGGCTGTAGGGTGTTACTACTCATTATCGCTACAGTGTCTGATGTCCTGCCTTACAACCATTGATAAGGCTGTAGATTATTACGACTAATGTAACGCTACACAGGCTGATATCCTACCTTACAACCATGGTTAAGGCTGTATGGTGTTACTACTAATTTAATGCTACAGTGGCTGATGTCCTACCTTACAACCATGGATAAGGCTGTAGGATGATACTACTCATTTAGTGCTACAGAGGTTGATGTCCTACTTTACAACCATTGATCGTTACCTCGTCCCTAATGATTTTGTCAAGGCTATAAAATGTTCACCTCATCACTAATAACGTTGATAAGGTTATAAAGTGTTTACTTTATTGCTAGCAATGTTTGCAAGGCTAAAAGGGGTTTACCTCATCAATAGTAATGTTGATACAGTTAGAGGGTGTTTACCTTATCACTAGTAATAATGATAAAGCTATTGGACACACGGTACTAATGGTAAGGAAAAGCACGAACAGTCCGTAAATGAGTGAAGATGGGGTATATCGTTTTCTCTACAAAGAAGCCGTCATCCAGGATGCATCTAGGTTTGATGATGAACACTGAGGAAAGTGAATTTATTGAATTTTTAATATCATGGTGCTTATATATATATATATATATATATATATATATATATATATATATATATATATATATATATATATATATATATATATATATATATATATTTATATATATACTAAGGGAGCTGTATTAATGTCCTAACTTATATAAGGTTATTTACCTCACCATCAGCATTGTTGACAGGGCTATAAGGTGTTTCCTTCACCATTAGTAATACGGACAAGGCTATAACGTGTTTCCTTAACCGTTAGCAATATTGACAAGGCTATAAGGTGTTTCCCTCACCGTTAGTAATATTCACAAGGGTATAAGGTGTTTCCCTCACCGTTAGTAATATTGACAAGGGTATAAGGTGTTTCCCACACCGTTAGTAATATTGACAAGGCTATAAGGTGTTTCCCTCACCGTTAGTAATATTGACAAGGCTATAAGGTGTTTCCCTCACCGTTAGCAATATTGAGAAGCGTATAAGGTGTTTCCCTCACCATTAGTAATATTGACAAGGGTATAAGGTCTTTACCGCACCGTTAGCAATATTGGCAAGGCTATAAGGTGTTTCCCTCACCGTTAGCAATATTGACAAGGGTATAAGGTGTTTCCCTCACCGTTAGTAATATTGACAAGGTTATAAGGTGTTTCCCTCACCGTTAGTAATATTGACAAGGGTATAAGGTGTTTCCCTCACCGTTAGCAATATTGACAAGGGTATAAGGTGTTTCCCTCACCGTTAGCAATATTGGCAAGGCTATAAGGTGTTTCCTTCACCGTTAGCAATATTGACAAGGGTATAAGGTGTTTCCCTCACCGTTAGCAATATTGACAAGGGTATAAGATGTTTCCTTCACCGTTAGCAATATTGACAAGGGTATAAGGTGTTTCCCTCACCGTTAACAATATTGACAAGGGTATAATGTGTTTACCTCACCATTAGCATTGTGGACAGGGCTATAAGGTGTTTCCCTCACCGTTAGCAATATTGACAAGGGTATAAGGTGTTTCCCTCACCGTTAGTAATATTGACAAGGTTATAAGGTGTTTCCCTCACCGTTAGTAATATTGACAAGGGTATAAGGTGTTTCCCTCACCGTTAGTAATATTGACAAGGCTATAAGGTGTTTCCCTCACCGTTAGCAATATTGACAAGGGTATAATGTGTTTACCTCACCATTATCATTGTGGACAGGGCTATAAGGTGTTTCCCTCACCGTTAGCAATATTGACAAGGGTATAAGGTGTTTCCCTCACCGTTAGCAATATTGGCAAGGCTATAAGGTGTTTCCTTCACCGTTAGCAATATTGACAAGGGTATAAGGTGTTTCCCTCATCGTTAGCAATATTGACAAGGGTATAAGATGTTTCCTTCACCGTTAGCAATATTGACAAGGGTATAAGGTGTTTCCCTCACCGTTAGCAATATTGACAAGGGTATAATGTGTTTACCTCACCATTAGCATTGTGGACAGGGCTATAAGGTGTTTCCCTCACCGTTAGCAATATTGACAAGGGTATAAGGTGTTTCCCTCACCGTTAGTAATATTGACAAGGTTATAAGGTGTTTCCCTCACCGTTAGTAATATTGACAAGGGTATAAGGTGTTTCCCTCACCGTTAGCAATATTGACAAGGGTATAA
This sequence comes from Sinohyriopsis cumingii, assembly GCA_028554795.2. Classification (NCBI taxonomy): domain Eukaryota; kingdom Metazoa; phylum Mollusca; class Bivalvia; order Unionida; family Unionidae; genus Sinohyriopsis; species Sinohyriopsis cumingii. The sequence goes on along the minus strand of CM068828.1, from coordinate 152,434,619 downwards.
GGTGTTTCCCTCACCGTTAGTAATATTGACATGGCTATAAGGTGTTTACCCCATCACTAGTAATACGGGAATTAGGCGCTTTGAAAACAGTATTATGATATGCGCGTTCGAAATCAGTTTGAAGTGTTTCGTCTACTCTGGGTCTTGTTTACATGTACAACCGAATTATTTTCTCTACAATAAACGTTTATTTTATGTTTGTCATATTGTTTACATTAAAACTTATTTCTTACTTGAAAGCTTTATTTTAGAATCACTTATATCACTGTTAAATACATATACATAATCTAGATCTTCATTTTTCTTTTCCGTACATTTTTTAAATCAAAACTATACAAACTGTTATTAAGCATGAATACAAAATCTATCTGGCCCAATTTATTTTCTTTTTACTGTCAGAAAGGGTTCTGCAACCGATAAAATAACGTCACCAAATATTACAACAACGGTATTGATGCCCTAAGACTAAGAAATAGCAGTTATTACTATACACGTCATTTGAATTATAAAATAAACTAATTTTCAACTTTTGTTGGTATTCTTTATTCTTTTTACACTATAGTGGATATTGCGAGTAGGTAGCGTTTTACATTCAAGTTGATAGTACGAATAAATTAAATGCCATAATATAATGCATAGTATCGGCAGGTTGAGCAATATGAGTACTACACTATAGTTGAAAGCATACACAGGTTCAGCAAGTTGAGTACTACACTATAGTGGATATTATAAACATAATGTGCAAGTTGATTACTACACTATAGCTGAAAGCATAAACAGGTTCAGTAAGTTGAGTACTACACTAAAGTGGATAGCATAAGCAGGTTTAGCAATTTGAGTACTACACTATAGTTGAAAGCATACACAGGTTCAGCAAGTTGAGTACTACACTATAGTGGATAGTATAAACATAATGAGCAAGTTGAGTACTACACTATACCTGAAAGCATAAACAGATTCAGCAAATTGAGAACTACACTATAGTGGATAGTATAAGCAGGATGAGCAAGTTGAGTACTACACAATAGTGCATAGTATCAGCAGAATGAGTACTACACCTTAAAGGATAGTATAAACAGACTGAGCAGGATGGGTACTAAACTATATTTGATATTACATGCAAGTTAAGTATTACAATCTAGAGCATATTATAAGCCGGGTGAGCAGGTTGAGTAATACACTAAAGTGGAGAGTATAAGCAGGCTGATCAGGATGAGTAACACACTATATTGGATAGTATGAGCAGAATGAGTAGGTTGAGTGCTAAATTATAGTAGATAGTATAAGCAAATTGAATACTTCACTACGGTGGATATTATAAGCAGTTTGAACAGGTTGAGTTCTTCACTATAGTGATTACTATAACAAAGTTACATACTACGCTATATAATAAGTTGTTGTTTTTGTTGTTATTGCGGGTTTAACGCCATTTTTCAACACACGATAGGCTATGCATGGCGGCCAGTATTAATGGTGGAGGAAGAGCCCGGGAAAATCCCGTCAAGAACCACCGACCCACGAGAAGCTACTGAGAAGCTTTCTCACATACCCACATTGGCCGAATCTTAGTCTCGAACCAACGCAGAGGTAAGATGGCAGTGATCCATAACAGAGAGCGATTTAGACCACTCGGCCACTCGGGGCCCCTTATATTACACGCACGTTAAGTACATCACTATAATGGATAGTATAAACTGGCCGAGCAGGTTGAGTACTACACTACAGTGGATAGTATCAGCAGGTTCAGCACGTTTAGTTCGACACTACAGTGTATAGTATACACAGGCTGAACAGGTTGAGTAATACACTATAATAGATGCCACAAAACAGAGCATGGTGCTTGCAACGTGTAATAACGCAAGCAAAATCTTATTGGAATATGTGCTAAAATGAAGTACCTCAAAATTAATCAACAATTGAACAACCGTTTCATCCTAAAATAAATAATCATTGCTGAATCAATCAAAGTATGCATATTTTGGCTAAATCTTTAGTGTTAAATAGTCATGTAAAGATCATCATACAACCCAATCATCTCATTCATTTGCTATCCTACAACTTATAACTCTCACTGATTGGCTTTTTTTCAAAACAAAGCTCTCTTTGATTGGCTTCCTATCCACCCATACCTCATTTTGATTGGCTATCCTACAACACATAGTTCTCTTTCATTGGCTATCCTACAACCTACAGCTCTCTTTGATTGCCTATCATACAACCCACATCTCTCTTCGATTGGATGTCCTACCACCCATAGCTCTACACAGTATCAACAGCTACCTATGTTTGTTCCATCTGTCTTTGAGTGTTACATGGTAGTATTGGTAAGATCATTACAATAGCACAATAAATATATTCGCTCCACTTTCATCAGCACGATACATTTGGCTTGTGCTGAAAATTTGATTTGTACTGATGCGCAGAAAACGGTTTGTTGTCTGCGTTTTACGTTTTCAATGGCGAATATCTTAGCTGGCTACCGACGGTAGCATTTAGTTTGCCTCAACAGCGTGAAGTCATCAACTAAATACAGAACAAATGGTTGAGCGAGAGGCTTGCCGACCGTAGTACAAGGTCATGCGAGTACAGTCTGAGTGAACAGACAATACTTAGTTCGTCTTTCACGTTACACGTTAAAATTAAACTAATGTGGTGCAAGGAGATCCTATTTCAAAATATAACTTCCTTGTTTTAATCCGGTTTAATAAATTTGCCAGACTGAAAATAAATAGAAGCATCTTTTCAAGTAATTATTTCGTAACAAAACATAATATTGCAGTAGCAGAGAATGATACCATTGGTTTATAGATATTGTTACATGGTGTTCGTAAGATCCCCAAGCTCATCTCAAACAATTTATTAGATCATCCATAGACATATATATGTTACACTTTAGTGAAGACCTTAAATTAGGTGGCAAATTGACCATAAAACCAACAGAGGCCATTTTGGTGTTCCTTTCACAGATAATAAAATTATTAAGTAATTTGACCCACCTGCTTTATAAATCTACTCCGCTAAAGACAAAGTAACATATATATTGAATGACAATATAGCCCCAGAAAGGAGAGCTTAAAAAAGTACAATGGAAGATAACATACACGCAAATAAGCATTGCAAAGTAAACAACAATATACACAATTAGCATTTTCTAAAAATAAATATTATCTAATGGAAAATAACCTTCTAGAATGATCTAATGAGCCTTGTTGATTTACAACACAATAGCCTGCAAAATTCATTTAGGAATCTCCAAAAACCTTGACCGTGGTTCAACATATTTGCGTATTCTTGTTTACCTAAAAAATAACCCTGATAATAAGGTCATACACATATAGAATAATGATGCTATTATTAGTTGTTTACATAAATGAAATAAACAAATGTCAATCATGTCAAGGAGAAATAATTTAATGTTGGACAAGGTCATATCCAGCAAACATATTACATTATAATAACATGTAATGAATTTCTTTACAACTAACAGAAAAAACAATTCAAATTAAATATAAATAACAATATGCCCAAGCAAGACATACAATCAAACTATGGTGTCAAAAACATTTGCATAAAATCCAAGATGGGAGTCATGATACATACAGAATTAGGGTGGGTGAAATATGAGTCATGGTGCAGACAGAAAGAAGAATGGGTGAGACACTAAGCTATATATAATGCTGATAAATTGAACACACAGTCAAAGGCTCATTGTGGTCTAGATTTGTACCAAATTTGGTAGACAGTCAAATCAAATGAATCGATTTTATTGGCAGAAATGAGAGTGACTGTATGCAAACTCTGACAATCAAATTAGTCCTCTATCTCCCGAAAATCTAATTTTTGTATAAGTCCACCTAAAATTAAAGACGTTTATTGTTCGCTAACGAATGAATCTGAAAATGAGTGGTTTTTAATCTGCTAAGGAACGATGTAGTGTGTTGACATGGATCTAGGTCAAGGTCGCATTAATACTAAGCCGGATACCAATTTGTAATACATGTTCCGATAATGTTTCTGGGCGTAATCGTACGGAAACATGATTGTGGGGATTTGACAGTCAATGACTATAATTTAGCTAAACAATACGGAATTCCGGTAACCAGATTTAGACAAGAACATGCGACAGTCAAGATGTACACCAATCTTACAACACTAATTTAGTGATTTAGTTTGGAAAACATAAGTCGTTTAGCGCGGACTTGAAGGAAAACATCCCCTACTTTCTCATTTCATATAATATACTATTCACATAAGTGAATCAGCAATAAACTAACCCCAAATCTACTATCCACACAATCGTACGTGATCGGTTACAAAACCCAAACTATACTCTCCACATACGCTAAGAAACAATAAACAAAATCCATAATCTACTATCCACACAATCGTACGTGAGCGGTTACAAAACCCAAACTATACTCTCCACATACGCTAAGAAACAATAACCAAACCCAAATCTACTATCCACACAAACATACGTGAGCGCTTAAAAAAACACACACACACAAGAAGAAAAGAGTCAGTGTTTATATTCACACTACTCTACCTACGCACATTGGCAAATCGATTGTTATATCTTTTCTAGAGATTGGGGTAGCCCTGAAAAGGGCTGTTTTTTAACTCCAGATGTACCTATCTAACGCTGGCACCTTCCTGGTCTGGCACCACACACACATCTTCGACTCCAGTCTCCTTGCCAATTCACCCTTGTTGCTGTAAGCGCAGAGGCGGGTTGAGTGGCTTCACTATTCCAATCTTCTGTCTCTGGAATAGTGAAGACTTCCCTTTCTCTTCTTCTATTTCTTATTCTAGGATGAATTGGCATCCTTACCTCCTGTTGTAAATGTGGTGTAGCTACAGGTTGGGGAGATTTTCTTGCCTTAGGTTTCACCTTGCACACAGGGTTCATCATAGGGTGACACCTGATCTCTCTCTTTCTTTCCTCCTCTTCTTTCATTTTTCTCTCTTCCTCCTCCTGTTCTATCCTGGCTTCTTCCACAAGGGCCTCCGCAGCCAGCTCGTTCAGGAGGCATCTGGCATATTCCAGGTGCATCTGGAGTTCAAAAAGTTTTTGAAGTCTGCTACTCATTTTTATTGTTGATCAATCAACAAGGGTAGCTAGACTGTCCAGCGAGTTTCAATTTATAGTGAAAGCGTGGACGTGAAGGAAAACATCCCCCCTAAAAACATAAAATTGATCTTACCTAGATCATGACCAAACAACGCGCGGACCTAAAAGAAACACTCACTCGCTTTTTTATACTACCCATTTCTATTCTAAAAAAAATTTTCATTAATCACTTCAATATACTATCCACATACACAAAGCAATCAAACCCCAAATCTACTCTCCCCACACGTCAAACAGCCCAAAAAACATGATCTTAATCTACTATCCACACCAACGTACGTGAGCATTTACAAACGCACAATCCTCTACACAAACACATACCCTCACACTATAAAAAAGAGTCAGTGTTTATATTCACACTACTCTACCTACACACATTGGCAAATCGATTGTCATTTCTTTTCTAGAGTATTGGGGTATCCCTGAAAAGGGCTGTTTTTTTGTTGTTTTTTTTTTTTGTTTGCTATGGCAATCTTTTAGTTTCTAAGAATGCGACGTCCTCTGAGGATAGACTTTCTGACGATAGGTCTGCTTCTTCGTCTTCGGAATGAGAAGAAGAACTCTTTGGTGTCGATACGACAATCGACAAAGCCTCTCTCAGGTTTAGGTTCCTGCTGTTGTTGCTGCTGCTGTTGTTGTTGTTGCTGCTGTCTCTGAAGTCTGTACTTCTCTGTCCATTCTTCTTTCTCCCTGTTCACTTCTTCTCTGAAGAGCTCTTCTATCAAGTCTTCAGTGACTTTTAGCATTCTCACATTCTCTATTTCTTCTGGCTTCGGTATCAGACTGTGTCTGACCCTATGCAAATTCACGTAGGCTTCGTTGAGTTTAGCTAGTTTGGAGCACATCTTCGTAGGAGGATGAGTCGACAATGGATGGTTAGACTGGAAACTCCCCCCGGTTCTTAAAGTCAAAGCGCGGACGTGAAGGAAAACATCCCTCCACGGCTTTCGAACCGCAACGTTCAATCAGTGTCATGAGAGGGATAGTAAGAAGTCAAAGGGTATGAATCAACATTCTTAAACAAAAGACAAAGGCATTTTTTTTTCAAAACACAACATTTTTTATTCAAAATCACTTAACATTAACCAAGAACTCTAACATTTTTTAACAACAATCCAACAATATAACATCAAACATCTTTTTCAAATGACAAACATTTTTTTCAATTTACACTCTACTTTAAACAGGGTTGGCAACGTTGTGAATGAAATTGTGATTTCCACTGTTGCAAGTCATCGAGTCATGGATGGACACTACGTTTCCTAGCTGAAGACAACAAAATAAGCATACTAGTCACAAAATCAACGATTTACTTTCTCATCGTTTCTAGAAAAATCATGATCAAAATAAGTCACTAAATGTTCTTTTGCTGATAATCAGTGATCAATTTCGATCTCGACTTTCTCTTTGAATTTGTCAAATAGGGCTTTGATGTAATGGATTTCTTGAGTCGTTAATGGAGGAAAGAAATGTTCACGCAAGTCTTTATACCACCAACGTAACACATCTTTTTTAAACAGACTCAAGCTTCATCCAGATATTCGTTGAATTTTTCTTCTTGACTGATGTTTTGACATTCATAGTAATCATGCTTCATCCATATCGTAACTGTGTCTGCCAGGTATGTAGCACAGTAGGAGACCAATTGCTGTTCTTGTTCTGGACATCTCGACTTGATCATGATGTCCTTTTCGTCTTTGTCTTGGGATTCTCCTTCCACGGTCTCCTCACATTTCATGTCTAAAGTTTCTCCACTAGGCAAAGAGGGACAACAGTCTTCCATGGCTTCTAATAGTCTAGAATGACTTCTCTCAAACTGTTGATTTATATGGTATTGTCGAATTCTGCATACAGGAGGACGTTCACTGTGTGATCTGGAGGTGGATTTGCAAACTGAAGTTCCACACGGATCTGGCCCGATTTTATAAGGTGGAAATGTCCCTCGTCGCTGCCTTGGTCTGGAGTGAAATCAAAACCCCACAAAGCATAGCCTCCTGCATAATCCTCGTACGAAATACAGTGACTGGTGTTGGTTCCTAACTGTCCCGTGGCTTCGTACAGGGACAAGTACGATCTCAAATAATTCTTTGCGACACCAAAGTTGGGCTCAAAGGGTGGGTACACAAGGTCTTGCCGTCGCGACTGACTTCGATCTTGGACACATTGTAATGTTGAAACTCAAAAGGATTTTCATCGTGGGTTCCGTTGAAGGCTGAATTCCTGACGATACCAACAATCAAACGCTTGGGTAACTGTCCTTGGAACAGATGATCTTCGATCATAGATCGCTGTCCATCGGGAATGGTGAACATTTTCACTTCTACGCGTCGTATCGGATACTTGGCGGTCGTTCTGCTCAACGTCTGACTGACGTCGTTTCCCACTTTATGTAACACTTCCACACGACGCACGTAAAGTCGGGCTTCTTGAATGATATTTTTGTATTCGTTGGCATGGGCCATCAAATGGAAAGCAGCACTGCTACGATTCAGTCACAGACGGATATCCACCCCGTTCAGCAAATACTTTTCTTGTAACCACATGTCCAAATGCAAACGATCCATCAGTTCTAAACTTCGCCCTTGCAGAATTTTCTTACGACGGTCGTTAAACCCCACATTGTGAGGATTGTCATCTTCTGTCAGGACTGTGTCGCTAAACGTGCCTACACCTGCCGTGTCAGGTTTCCATGCCACGCAAGCATCCAGATGAGTATTCTTGGCTTCTTTTCCGTACGTCAAGAGATTTTCCAAGTAGGCACGATATGGGTAAGTATCCATGCTGCTGCTGACCAGTTTGTTATTCAAGTACAAGTCCACTTCGCTGAACAAGGAATGCATGAAATTGTTGACAGGAGCTACTCTAGCATCGCCTCCTGGATTGGTGTTGTCCGTTTTGATCACTTTCACTTTCAAATACAGGTAACTGCTATTCAGATCGATGTAATCTTCGGGTTGTCCTTTGATTTCAAACTCGATGGGAGCGGAATCCGTCAAAGAGGAGACGGGATGAAATTCCACCCATTGGGATTCTTGCATCGTCATCATGGTAGGGGGCATGGCAAAGAGATCCAGTTCCGACTTGGAACAAGCACAAGACTCTCGGTGCATCACTTTTTTCTGTGTCTCAATAATCGAAAACGTCTAAGTCTCGAACGGTTCTTCTTTTCTTTGTCTTTCTCGCTTTAGACGTGTGAAGTCTGGTGAAAGGGTGTTTTCTTCGTCGTCTCTTTCTGCCTTGTCCTTGCTGAATGCTTGACTCGGTAGCGTGCAGGGCATTTATAGGTGTTTCGCGTCGGTCCAAAAGGTCTTTGCCCGTTTGCAGCAAGACATTTTTGCCTGCCCTCATGAAGGCTTCTTTAGGCTTTTGTTTGTCGATGATGACATTTTGGAGAAATTCTTTGCCTTGCGTCAGTGCCGCATCTTTCAAGGCGTGCAATCCGCGTGTCACCATCGGTTTCAACACCGGGGCCACCGAACGAAAGGCCGATTTTAACATATCTCCTAAACCGTGTCCTCGCTGTCGAGCAACCCCTCGGTACACTGGATACATGACTTACGAGTCGTGAGAGAACCGTTTTCGAAAATGGAGTTTCACCGTGACTTTTCCTTTGGTGAACGGAATATTTTGTCCCAGAACTACTTTCATAGCAATGTTGACCGTGTCCAAATACGACTTGCCGACAGGCAAATAGTGAGGATGGACAAATTCGCGGTGAACGTGATAAGTGTTTCCACCTTCCTCGTCAGTGACCGTGGCAGAATCCACTTTGAAAGGAATGACACGCAGTAACGGTGCGGAGGTGTGTCCCACCACGTTGTACTCCACCACATCGGAGTACACAAACATCAAATTCAGTCCTTGGTTCAGTTCTACCGGGGCACGAAATAACCTGCTAAAAGACTCGTTGTCGTAAACGATTGGTAATTCGTTTTTCTTGAGCATGGCCATTCTCATGTCCATGTCTCCGCCCAACATGTCAAACAATTCAGGACAAAATAAAATGGACAGGATTTTACTCCCGTCAGATTTCATCAAGAAGCGACGAGCTGCTTTGTGGTATTCCATGGTGACACTTTTTTTGACACTCTCCAAAGCTTTCAGAAACACAACATTAAATCTGGAGGTTATGGTGCTGACCAAATGTTGACCACTAAAATAATAGCCTGGAGGAATGAACAAGTGATAGGTGGTGTAATTTTGATTCTTTCTGCCAGGGGTTTTCTTGTCATATTTGGCATAGGTATCCAAGTACTGTTGCAATTGTTCGTCATGAACTTCTACATCAAAAACATTTTGATTGGGAAGGACATTCAGGACTTGTGTCGGGTGAATGATTTCTACTAAAGCCACTTCCCAATGGGCTTCGTGATCTAATGGGATGGTCTGAGGTAATTTGGCCGTGTAACAGCACAACGTGTTGTTGGGAAACACCTCCATGGAACTGTCACTGGGTAAGGTTAAGTAAAATTGGTTTTGGTGACTCATAATTCCAGAGTTCTGTGGCTGTCCGAGGGGTTAGTGGATGTCAGAGGCGTGTCTCCGCCCAAAATGGGGTTCTGGTTGTGGTTGTTGGAGTGGTGACTGGCACTGGCACTGGACACAACGTTCCCTTATGAGGAGAATTTCAGGGAGGGATTGGGAAGCAGGTAACCGATGCAACTGCTCAATAAAATGGTCCACAATTGTTTGTCTCCTTGTTGCAAACTCAAATTGGCAATGGCTGCCCCGATGACACAATACACCACGAAGATTTGGCAGAAAAAGACGATTTGCGTTTTAGGCACACGTTCTCCACACCACACCCACAAGGGTTGTTTTTGTAAATCTTGCACAGAAGAACTAGGGGAAGAAGGACTGGCTGACGTAGCTGCGTCTGCTGCTGTGTGAAAGGGCATGATGGTCACTTCTTCTTTTTATAGTCGATGACTTGCGAAGCGTCGATCCAAGAATCGAAACTGGGTGGATATCCTTTCCAACGTACTTTGACTTCTTTGACACGTCGTTTGCCCACTTTACGGGTTCTGCGTTCGAGAATGCTTTCGATGTCGTACACGTCGTCTTCTTTTTTGGTGACACGTTGTAACTCGGGCAAATAAAACGTTCCTTTGAGTACTTCTCCGTTCATGTCTTCCAATTTATAGACGGCAGGATGACGGTCATGTACTCGTCCAGTGACGCGAAACAGTTCGGTCGTCCAGTTAGGTAAGTAACCTTTGTCGAAAGTGCGTTTGGTTTTGCCAATGCGCACCCAATCTCCTACGGTCAACTCTCCACTTTTCTTGGGGACAGCCCTCGTCGGGGACGTACCGAACAGACGCTCAAACACCAGCACTTCGTTGTCGGGAGTCACGTCTTGCGGGGCACGTCCGATGCTTCGATGGTAAGATTGGTTGTACGCTTGCACCAGGTGCGGTAAAATGTCGATGTACTTCAGAGTGTGGTGATGCGTAAAATATTTCCACATGCGTTCTTTCAAAGTGCGTTGAAAACGTTCCACGATGCTGGCTTTGGTTTCGGGATTCTCGGTGGTAAAAAAATGAATGTCACGTTTCTTTAATTCTTTTTGGAAAGCTTGGTTCAGAAATTCGGTACCTTTGTCCGTTTGCCATCGAAGAGGGTGACGACCACTTTGTTTCAACACTCGTTGCAGGGCTCGCACTAACTCGCTGCTCGATTTGGAAGTCAAGGGCACGACCCAGGCAAATTTGGAAAAGACGTCGATGACACAAAACAAATATTTGTAGGCACGATTGTAGCTGGCCAAATGAGAGACATCGGCTAAATCGGCTTGCCATTGATGATCGATGCCTTCCACTCGGGTGCGACTTCTGGCAAACTTGCGTCGAATGGGTTTGTGTAAAGTGTAGGTAGCTTGTTCTTGTAACCATCGTTGCACTTGAGGTAAACGGAGACTTTTCAATCGAGTTTTGGCAGCACGATACAATTTTTGAACTCCTGCGTAACCTGCAGGATGAGAGGGATCGTAGTAAATGCTGGCTAAGACTTTTTCCATTTTTTTGTGTTTGTGTGTTAATAAGAAACCCACTCTTGGAGGATGCTACTCTTTTTCTCTTGGGGTACTTTCTTGGATTGCAATGCTTTACGTGTGCGACCGGCAATAGGTGTTGAAGAGAAGGATGTCTGTGCGGGGGATATCGGTTCTTGTTTCACTTCTGTCTTCACTTCTGTCTTCACTTTCTTTTTATCTTGTGATGAAGAAGGGGTGGCCATCATCTTTTTAATCCATCCAATTCTGGAGGTAGGTGGTGTTGTTAACTTGCGTACTTTTTCTGGTGGATTTTGAAACCCTTCTTCTTCTTCTTCTTCTTCTCCTTTTTCTGTCTTGGTCACTGGTAGTGGCGGTACTGGTACTGGTACTGGTGATGGTGCTGGACTTTTCATCAAGGTCTTAAAATCTTTCAGAGTGGGAAGAGCTGTTTCGTCTAAAGGTTTCTGGTGAAAGAGTTGCAGTCGTTGCAAGAGTTGACCGTACTTTTGCGATTTTTCTGTTTCGGACAAATCTTGGCGATCCATCAAGGACTGCAATTCGTGTTGTAACTGGGACATCTCGCTCAAATGGGAATTGGGAGGTAAATGCGGGGTGCCTTGTTCTTGCCAACGATGGTATTCCATCCATCGTTTGTAAGGCACTAAAGCTAGTTTTCGTCCTTCCATGGGGTTGTCAAGGGTCAATTCTGAGATCTTGGGACTTCCGAGGGCCTTTTTATCTTGCTCCCACCAGTCCTCCCAACATGGTTCCCATGACTCCTTTCAGTAAGGGACCTAACAAGAGGGGTAAAATGCCTCCACGTTGGACCAAGATCTTCTTCTTTTGACGAATGGGAATTTTCTTTTGAACCATTTGGCGAAGAACGTGACGATGTTTACCTAAGCATTGTTTCTGGTGTTTGGACAAAGGGATCGTGCCTTTCAAGACGTTCAAACAGCATTCGCACACGGTATCGATGACCTCTTTGGAGGCCGATTGAATGAGTTTTTTTCGTAGGGGTGGAGAAGCTTTGGACAGGACAGATAACATGTCCCCATGTTTAACTAAACGAGGAGGCAGACCTTTTCTTTTCTTTCCATGGGGCTGTTTAGAAGAGGGATGTTTTCTGGAGGGTGACATCTTTGAGTCTTCAGCACCAAAAACACTGATACCCCTACTTGGTCACAGACCTTTTTTATACTGGAACGCGTCGCCACTGATTCTCTCTACGTCGTATCAGTTTGAGGACAGGCATGACACGTCGTGCAGGGGTACGTAACGGACTAAATCGAGCCAGTTCTTGCTTGGACAAATCCAGTAAACTTTGTAACATGCCCGATCTTTCTTGGACTTTGATTTTGGGAGAAGGTAATTTGTGAGCAGCAGCCACTGCCACTAAATTGGAGGGTCCTACCACTGGAGAAGACCTTCTTGGGGTCATCAACGGAGATGTTCTTGGTGTGATCAACGTCTCCAAGTACTCTTCAGTTCTTGGTGTCATCAACGGAGAAGTGGATGAACATGAGGCTGCCGAAGACGCAGTCACCGCCGTGGCAGGTCGTGGTTTGCGAGTGTAAAGTTGCGTCCTGGCCGAACTGCCCCTCTTGCGACTAGTTTTCTTCTTAGGACTTTTCTTTTTCTGGGGGCTTCTTTTCTTTTTCCGGGGTGGCGTCTGGTAAGAGGAGGGTCCCGCCACTGGAGAAGCTCTCCTTGGGGACCTGGTCTTTTTCTTCTTCTTTTAGCTTCGTTTGACTTTTTTCTTGGGGAGAAGTTTGGGGGCATTAGGATCCCATCTTAAGAGAGAGCGAATGATGACCCCTCCTAGAGTACCTCTCCCTCCAGGTTTCAAAATGATTTGTTTTTTGGTTTGAGTGTCGATGCGGGGATCGGCCAGTTGGGTCAAAGCGACTTTGTTTCGATCAAAAAAGCGTTTGGTTTGATGAGGAATCTGAATGATTCCTTGGAGTAATTGACGTGCCGTCACCGTGAACCATCGTAAGACTTCTTTGAGACTAGCTTCTAAGACACGAGCTCGTGTTTGTGGATTTTTTTCTCGACTGATGCCATACAAGGCACGAATCAATTTGACGGGAAGATGCGACTGAAGGGACGTCATGTTCAAAATGTGTGTGAGACAGACGAAAAGGGTCTGAGGTTTTTATAGATTTTTTTTGTGGAGTGAAATTAAGTCGAGGACGGAGACCTGTACAGGACAGGCCCTCCGTCTTGGCACCAGTGGTGAAACAAGTGGGTACGAAATCGCAAATCCTCGGGGGTCGTAGGTTTCAAATCGACGACTAAATAGGCGTGTGGAGTTTGAGTGGCATCGTCGTACGCCTGAGTCAGCCAAGGTGTCCCTAACTGTTTGACTAAGACTTGCACTTGCGATTTATCTCGAGGGCTTTTAAACAAGACCACGTAATGCGCATTGAGACTGATGGTGCGATGGGCTTTACTTTGTTGAAACAAATTTTGGGTGATGTAAACGACACTGGCATTACGGTGATGCCCTTTGCGCGTGAACCACAGTTTAATTTCTTCTTCGTCTTCTCCTAACATGTCGTCGAAAATGACCAAATGGGTTAGACGGGAGTCAGAGACGATGCCGTCGTCTTCTTTAGGAATGCCTTCCACAAACACGATGGAATCGCCTTGACTTTCTCGCAAGAGGCTGTACGCCGATTGCCACTCTTTGTAACACCACACGATCCGCTGAGGAGGTCGATCGATCAAATGAAGTTTATGTTCGATCAAACGTTTGACGAATTCGATTTTGCCTGAACCGCTAGGTCCTGCAATGAGCATGTTAAAGGGATGGCGAAGATACAAAGCCTCCCAACTGGCACGATCTAAGTGTTCGTCGATGACTTTGACAGTAGAGGAAGAGGGAGCAGAGACAGCAGAGGTAGCCATATTGTCTGGAATGTAACTTGTGACACGAAAACAAACAAGACGAGAGTATATATACTTTTTTCAGAACACGTTTATTGAAAGACAAAAAAAATACATAAAAGGCAAAGGCTTAAGTACAAGGATAAAAGGCACATGATAACCATCAACGTGGAATAAACACAAGTGTCTGTACAGCATGTTTTGGGTAATGTTCTGACCAGTTCTATAGGGGGTAAGGTCACACAAGTGTCCTCCCGAAAGGTTCTTTCAGGCCTGTCCACGACAGTCCTGTCCTGGGTGACGGGTTCTTCTGGCACCGTCACTAACACAGGTTGAAAAGTCGCAAGGCTCACAATCGCATTCCACTTCAGAAGCCCCACACTTTAATTGTGCCTGTCTAAACTTGTTTTGTGTTTCTCTGAAAGTATTCATCTTGTTCGCTCGGTCTTGGTAGTCACAATGAACTATCGATCTTGCCTAGGGTTCCTTTTTATATACAGACCAATACCGACGTGTCCATACGGTAAGGTGAAATGATTGGAAAGTCGCACTCGCTTCTGGTACACGATTTGATAGACTTTTTCCAAGGGTCGACTGACGATGTGGTGAGTGGGTAAACGTACAATCTTGTTGGCTTGATAGGTGGTCACTTTAAAGTTTCCATCCTCTCCCGATTGCATGGCTTCTTTCAATACCCCAAAGTTCACCACACGACTGGTACGATAATTCAGAGTCAATCCTTTCATTTTACACGTGGTGTGCAATTCTCCTTGTTCGTCCCGGTATTCGTAGCCGTAATTTTTGGGACCACCACTGACGAAACTTAGAATCTTGTCGTCGGGATGTTCGTCTGTCCAGGCTCCTAAACGGTCTCCTTCGATGTCAGGGTGCTGTTGACTCGAGTGATGGATGTAAATGCAACTGTCCGTGCCAAAGTACAGGACACGTTCCCCTAACAGTTCTAAAGCTTCGTACAATTTTAAGCGAGCATGAGCTGTCACGTAAGCCGCAATGATGACATTTCCAAAGGGGTCGTCTTGTACAAAGTCCAGATCTTCTTCGTAATTGACCAAGATCAAATCCTCGCGAACGACGTCCACGTGTTTCATGTATGTGGTTTTGTCGTGAATCATCTAAAAGTAGCGGGAAGGTTCTGTCAAATATTCCGTCTTGGGTAAACACGGTCGTTGTGCCATTTTACCCCACAAGCAATTTAACATCACTTTGGCAAACGACCGCCTGTCTTCGTTTTTCTCGATGTGGTCTAAAGAGATGCCTTCTTGTTCATAGTATTTCTCTTTGAATGTCTTTTCGTCTTCGGAAGTGTGACACCAGGAAGGATAGCCGCTGGCTTCTTGCTTCAGTTTCAAAAAGGCATCCACGTAGTCGGCGAAAATGCCTTTGTGACTGGGGTCACCCTTGTGGTATTGTTGTGTCTTGGGAAAGTGGCAAATTTCGTACACTTCTAACAGTTGGTATCCCATGTCCAGAGCTTTGAACAATTATACGCTGACCCAGGTTCCCGTCAAGGCCCGTTCTTCCTGGGTGTGCTGACAAGGTTGGTCTTGGTTGCACGTTTCGTCACAAGTACGGCACAAAGGAAACATCAGTTTGCCTTGGCAATGGTGAGGTAAGACGGGATGGTATAGGTTCGTGGGAGGCAAAACTTTACACCTGATCAAGTCTTCGTATTGTCGAATGTTTTTCAGGTCGATGTGTTCCGTGAACAATTGTTGGTGCCCTGCAGGAAAGCAACATTATTTGCACACGTAAGGATACACCGAACACACGTCCAAATATTTGATTTCTTCTCCTTTCTCTTCGTCGGCTTGGTACAGCAAACAGGTGGCATTGGTCCTTCCTCCGTACAAACTATCCCTCGGGTTCAACGGGTCCATCAGCTTGTAACTTTACACGGCACGTTTAAACTCCGGATCGGTTTTCATACGGTGATCGTAGTCGTGTTCCCACATTTCCACCACTTGGTATCCTTGCTGTTCTAACTTTAGGCGTCGCTGACAAGTGTCCTGGTACAAGTCTTCCATGGTTCGTTGTAAAAACTGATTTTTAGTGCTACGATCAGGGTAACAGACGGGACATCCGTGAAATAAGCAACCGTTAAATACGTACACGATCTTGGGGTTTTCTAAGTCCCAGCCATCGACCGAATACGTTCCGATGGTCTTTTCGCCTCCTCCGTTGCGGGCATGCTGAATCCATTTGTCTTCCTTGTCGCACAAGTAATGTAACCAACGTAGGGCTTTGACCGAGTATTGACGTTTGACATAGTGGGTCGTTTGAGGACTGATGACAGACACGGTGTTTTCAGGCATGAATCGTTGTCGATACACTAAGGAACACGCTTTGGCAATGGTGCAAGCTTCTTTGAAAGGATCGACCCCTCCGTGTTCCATGAACAGTTCTCGAAATTTTCCACAGCATCGCCGTAAAATGTCCACGTCGGAACGACAATACTTTAGTATTTCTTCCTGAAAGTCGAAAGGGTCGGAGGCGTGAGTCTGGTACCAAGCGTAGAAAGCTTCTCGTTGTTTGGTACGCATGTTGTTGGGGTCGTAATAGTGAGCCTCATGCAAATGGGGGAGAACGGCGTGTTGATTGGCTTCCGTATTGAAAAAGTGTGGAAAGTACCCTTTAGCCATTTCTGTCATTCCAAACGTTTTAGGCATTCCACTCAAAGGCATGGCCAAATAGCTCATCGAATCTTTAAACTGCACTTGTCCCACTTGCATGAAAATGATTTTGGCTCCGTTCAAAGTGACTTTAGGACGTTCGGTGCCTTGTTCCGTATAGTATCTGAGAAGAAACTGTCCATCGTATCCGGAGAAATTGTGATCCATCACTGTGGCATGACGATGACAATCTCCGTAACGTTCGATGTCCTCTTGGCTCCACGTCTTGTCGATGGGATCTAAGACCCACTGGGCAAAATCGGCTAACGTGTTCGGTCCTCGAAAGATTTTTTCACGCCCTCCGGGAATCTTGCTGCAGTGAGGGCAATGACTGAAGATAGGTTCTTGAATGCACTTCTCGCACGCTCGATGAGCCACGCAGAAATTAGGAATGTGAATGCCAGTCTCTTGCATGCATTCGAAATCGAAAAAGATGAAATTGCCTTTCTTTTTGTGACCGTCCTCTTTCTCTGGTGGGGGTTGGTATTTTTGCACGTAGCATTCGTGTTGCAGGTCCACGATGTGGTGACAAATGTGACATTTTTTTTTCCTGAACATACGTGTGTCTTGGTACTGTTGGTACGTAGGCCTTGTCGACACGTAGGGCACAATCTCAGCAGTTTACAAGCACATTTCTGATGTGAATCTTGCGTCTTCAGATGTTGTTGGTAACAGGCAGGGCTGACAAACGTGCGCAGACAAGCAGGACAGTGTACTCTTTCTTCTCCTTCGCTCAGACATGGTGGAGAGGCCAAACATCCTGGGCATTTCCATCCGCAATGTTTGTGTTGCTCTCGATTGTTATAGCCATAGTCACATTTCTCACAGTAATAACTGTATTCCAGGAATCCAGTGATAGTGGTAATGGTATCGAAATGGTCATCATGATAATAAACATGAATGTATTTTCCGTCCTTAAAGTCTTTCCCTCGAAACAACAGAGGTCCGCGCATTTCTTGAGGGTGCACTTTCAAGTTGTAGAGTGGAGCTAGGACATCTTGCAATTTCTGCATCTCAGGAATGCCACAGGGTGTGTCTTTGGACAGTCCGGCTTGTTGTAACAGGAGTTCTGCTTCGTTTCCTTGTTTGGCTCGGTCGGATCGTTGAATAGTTTTCCAGCCTCTTTTCCATTCTACCGTGTCGTTCTTGTTGGCATAGGTTCGTCCCACAACGATGGCTTGGGCTAAACACATCTGGTCTTGAGAATTGTGAATTTGGACGAGACTCTTTTTGGTGTTGCGAAGGTCGTTCACCAATAACACCTTATTACGTTGTCCGGTCCCTTGAGGAGGAGAGACGTGGGCCATTTTCAGTGTGGCTTTACGATCGGTGATGTCAAACTGGTCATTAGATTGTTGTACGTGTTGAATCTTGTCCATGACTTTGGAAGGGGTTAGCTCTGCGGGTCTGCTAAACTCGATCCAAACAGGGGATTTCAAGCTGTCGTGATCTATGGATAGCGTCAAGCGATCGTCTTCTTTGGGTTGACATTGTCGCTTGAGTGCGGTGAGCAAAGAATCCCACATCTCGGTGATAAATCCTTCTGCTTTCTCCAATGGTACGTCGGACTTGAAATCTTTAAACTTCACTGTGTAGGAGTAAGCCGTGGTTCTAAATTTTCTAGAGGAGCGCTTTTCCGTCTCTCGAATGGAATAGTACTTTTCAGGGTTCACTAAGGGTGGTGAACTTTGTTTAGAGGGTTCGGATTCTGATTCACTCATGTCCTCTTCAAAATCACTGGCATGAATTTGTGCCAAGACTTCAGCTCTGGTACGAGGCGATCGATCACGTTTCTGCCTCTTACTTTCTTCTTCTTTCTTCTCGAATGAATAGGATCGTTTCATCTTGAGTGCAAAACGTCAAATGACTCAAGTTTAAACACCATAGACTAATTTATAGTCATGGCAAACCAGCGTATATAAAAAGGGTGTGTGTCTTGTCCTTTCACTATTCATTTCACTCTCAAACCGAGCACAACGATGGAAGAGACTACCCAGATGGAACGTTTCATCAGAGCTTTGCGAGGGGTCATTAGAAAATTCTCTTCAGACCAGCCGACGAACTACTCTCCTTCCTTTCGAGATAAAAGTCAAGATACTTGCTATATCTGTCAGAAGAAAGGGCATTGGTCTTCAGAGTGTCCAGACCGTCAAAAAAGAACAAAAACAGGGGCTAGAAAAGACAAAAGTCAAGATACCTGTTATTATTGTCAAGAAAAATGACATTGGTCTCCAGATTGCCCAAAAAAGAAACAAGAGGAGTCGGAAGAAAAGAGGGATTCTTCAGAAGAAGAGAGAGATTCTTCAGAGGAAGAAAGCAGCCAGGTGAAGAAAAAGAAACAGGAGAAGAAAAGAAGGGAAGAAAGTGAAGAGGAAGAGGAGGAAAAGACTGTGACGGTGAAGAAATTGAAAAAAAGGAGAGAGTAAAAAAAGAAACAGAAGAAGTGAATGTAATTTATAAAGTGTTCTGTTGTGAATTGTGAATTGGATTGTAATTATGGAGAAAAGAATACATTAATTATATAAGGTAAGTGTTTTGATTTTAAATAAGAAGCTACACTCACGCACTCATACACAAACATGTACTATAAGGGTAAAATGGGGTTTTTTTTGTTGATTTTTGAGTTATTGGCAAATTGAAAGGCTATCTCTTTTCGAGAGAAGTGGGTGGCCCTGAAAAGGGCCTTTTTTGGTGTAGGGGTGATTTTAAACAATCAACTTTAACTGCCTTAAGCCTTTGCCACGGCCGAGGCCTACTTCTGATGATGATGATTGGGTTGAAATCACTAAGGGTGGTACGATAGGCGTAGTCACAGGGTTGGCGTGTTTAGCTCGGGAAGGTCGTATTCTCTTCGGTCGTGATAAAGAAGTCTGATACATTTGTTTCAGACTTATTAACTCCGCTAAAATGTCCAACAGTACCGTAGCCGTTTAATTTTCACCCTCTTGTTTCTTTGCTGCTACTTCTTCTTGTTATTGTTTTTGTCTTACCTCTTCTTGTTGCTGTTGCTGTTGCTGTAGGAGAAAAGCTTGTTCCGCTTCCTTTTGTCGTTGCATAAATTTCTCCAATTCTTCTTTCTGTCTCTGTCTAAAAATTCTCCACTCGCGGTAATGAAGAATGAGACGAAGGTTCCGGAACAAATTCTTGCGAGGTAAGAAAATCCACAAAATCCCAATGTACCTCTTCTGAAAGTAAGTCCGGGTTCCCTTGGGCGGTCTCCACTGCTGGTGCACCCCATTGAATCGTTTTCTGAGTTTCCGTCATGTTGAATCACTGTCTCTCATCGATTGACTGCACACAGGCGCTAGCGAATCTATATAGACCACATGACGTCACAGACTGCTCTCTTCGGATTGGATGCGGGCTGACTGAATTTTGTCACGCGTGTTTGGATTGGTCAATGAACTCAATCCGTTTCAATCCTTCCTCTCCCTATAAATAAGCGCAGTTCAGTGCAATCACTCACCTGTTCTCGGAGCCTCAACATGTGGACCGACGTTCAATCTTCCACCCTTGTGTCAACAATGATGTTCAGGACGGACATACCCATGTATGTCTGATCCAAGTGGACTGTTGTCGATAGGACAGATACTAGTCTATGGATGAGAAGAGTTTACATAGAAAGACAAGGATGCCTCAAGAGGGTACTTGTGTATGGACCTGCAGTTAGAAGGAGTTTAAGAAGAAGAAGATGTGACAGATGCCGTCTATGTTCATATTAACATAAAACCAAAGGTCCTTTTCAGGGCCACCCACATTTCTCGAAAAGGGACTGACTTTCCATTGCCTACCCCTTTTTTATTTTTTTTTTTAAATCTCATGTTCAATTCCCCTTGTCCCTAAAGTAGTTTTTTTTTTTTTTTGTTTTTTTTTGTTTTTTTTTCTAACATGTTCAATTCCCCTTTGTCCCAATACAAACCCAAACTTTATTCCCATGTTCAATTCCCCTTATCCCTAGACAGACCCAAACTCTATTCCCCATGTTCAATTGCCTTTGTCCCTAGAATCAATATTTTTTTTTCCATTGTTCGAATGCTTTTGTCGCTAGAATGGATATTTCCATTTTTTTTCCTTTCTCCAATGTTAAATTCCATTGTCGCTAATCTTACCCAGGTTTTTTTGCCCATGTTAAATTTCCATTGTCGCTAATCTTACCCAGGGTGGTTAATGTTAAATTTCCATTGTCGCTAATCTTACCCAGGGGGTGTTTTTAATGCTAATTCCCATTGTCGCTAATCTCACCCCATTCACTACTAACGCTCGTCTACAGCCAAAATGCTTCCGAAATAAATGTAGTCAAACTTTTTTAATTCTGGGACACTGAGAACGAAAATGCTTAAAATTGTAGATTGGATCTAGTTGTAAAGGTATTATACTTGATCAGTATATAAGACCCTTGACTTGGAATGACGGATGACATTTATCACAGTCGTTTTGATAATTTAATATGATTCGTCCTTCTAGTAAATTAAAAGTATATTAATAAATGCTGTAGCAGTATATGCGATTCTATTACAACTGCATACCTACCTCTGAGTACCGTCAAACATCAACCATTTATCAAAGTCTCTAAGCCTCGTTGGGGGACCTTAACCAAAAGTTAGTACAATGTTTATATTTATCATCGCCATCACATTGTCATCAGTGGCGTAACTATCTCACCACGGCCCTCACCCCCACCCCCTTACTGTCACTTCATTGTTATCCTTTTCGGGTCCCCAAGACGGCCGGTCCCCATAGCAGGGTTGTACCTTCTACTTCGATAGTTACGCCACTGATCTTCGTTCTTTTTATTTCTCTCTCTCTCTCTCTCTCTCTCTCTCTCTCTCTCTCTCTCTGACCGCTCTGGTTGTCTAGTGGCTAGAGCATCTGCCTCGGATGTGGGAGGTCGTGGGTTCAAATCCCGGCCGAGTCAATCCAGTTGTACACAAATGGTACTAACAGCTGCCTCGCTTGACGTTCAGCATTAAGATGTTAATGTTAGGACTGGTCGGCCTGGTGTCAGGATAATGTGAATGGGTGGGACATCATACGACATGTCTGCGGCATGATGCCCGAGTGCTAGACATCATTATATACTATCACACTGCATAAATCGTAGCGATATGACTGGAAAAAATTGTTAAAGCTGCGTTAAAAATCCAAATCTCTCTCTCTCTCTCTCTCTCTCTCGCTGTGGGAATGAATCCATTAGATACAGAAATAACAAAACAAAGAAAAACATTTATAAATTTAAACCCAAGCGACGCCAACATCCTTAGAATGGGTACTAGTGTCCTATAAATATATACACTTGTGTAGTAACATCGTTAGCGTCAAATAATGTTCGCTTGAAAAGACGAATACAATTAAATTTTAGAGCAATGAAAATCAATCATTAAAGAAATCTAATAAAACGTTGGGAATTATGGCAAATATTTGTTTTAATTATTATAAAATCTTGGCGTTGCTCTGATATTAAAATCTAAAAACAAAATATATTAATCCCAAAAAACTGTTCGCATTCCATTTTAACAAAACAAAGTGAATAATAGTATTTTATACTTGAAGAAATATCATAAATGTGAAACCTACCATAGATTTCAATAAGTGGCTCATGTTACGTATGTTCCACACTGTTCTTGACCATAAAATGCAAAACTGTTAGCATTCAGTCTGGAAAATACTCGAAAACCTTTTTTGATAATCACAAGGAGATTATTTACTGGATAATTGACCAAATTAATTATTTACAAGATAAATGACCAAATTAATTGCAACCATTCCGTTGGTAAATATCGTGGACTGGGAGAATGTTTTACATACATCGTCTCAATACACAGCAAATTATTGATGCATTTCTATTTTTAGGATGACTACATTCTTAGTAATGCAAATACTTTTGTGTGCATACAACATATACTGTTTAACTAGCGATTAACCGTAAGACGTAAGACATTTAAGACATTAAGTACACAAGTATTTGTACGTCTTTTACCTGTTAAAATTCAAGAGTGTACGCAAGCAGTGTACTTGAATATTAACGTCTTTTCCTTGTTACAGTCGCAGAGAGAATATAAAACGGAATATATAAGACGGGGCAAAATTGGAAGATCCGTGTGTTTTGAATCATCATCATTATCATCATTATAATCAATATCATCATCATCGCTTTTGCTATCTTCCTCTCTTTATAGTTGTCTGTCTCTCTTATTTGTGCTGGAAATTCGATAAATGAATGTTCCTACAATTAATACAACTGTGGACAAGCTGATACAAATTCTCAAACATGTATTATCTTTTCGTCCAATCTGATTCCGATATTTACGTACACATTTCAAAGTCTTCTGGTCATTTCAAAGGAAAACACTTTTTTATGCCATGATTAATTGACTTAGACTTAAATCACGCCTTGAGATATTTATATATTCAGAAGGGTGGATAGATACATTGATAGATTAAGATGGGTGGATATATACATTGATATATTCAGATGAGTGTATAACTAAGCGATCATGATATATAAACCAGCCACAAGACCTAGTGTCTATGAAGGGAAATATATGTCAGCCGCAAGACCTAGTGTCTATGAGTGGAAATATATTTCAGCCACAAGACCTAGTGTCTATGAAGGGAAATATATGTCAGCCGCAAGACCTAGTGTCTATGAAGGGAAATATATGTCAGCCGCAAGACCTAGTGTCTATGAAGTGAAATATATGTCAGCCGCAAGACCTAGTGTCTATGATGTGAAATATATGTCAGCCACAAAACCTAGTGTCTATGAAGTGAAATATATGTCAGCCACAAGACCTAGTGTCTATGAAGTGAAATATATGTCATCCGCAAGACTTAATGTCTATGAAAGGAAATACATGTCAGCCGCAAGACCTAGTGTCTATGAAGGGAAACATATGTCAGCCAAAAGACCTAGTGTCTATGAAGTGAAATATATGTCAGCCACAAGACCTAGTGTCTATGAAGGGAAATATATGTCAGCCGCAAGACCTAGTGTCTATGAAGAGAAATATATGTCAGCCACAAGACTTAAGGTCTATGAAGGGAAATGTATGTCAGCCACAAGACTTAGTGTCTATGATTTGAAATATGTCAGCCACAAGACCTAGTGTATATGAAGAGAAATATATGTCAGCCACAAGACCTAGTGTATATGAAGTGAAATATATGTCAGCCACAAGACCTGTTGTCTATGAAGAGAAATATATCTCAGCCACAAGACCTAGTGTCTTTGAAGGGAAATATATGTCAGCCGCAAGACCTAGTGTTTATGAAGAGAAATATATGTCAGCCACAAGACTTAGTGTCTATGAAGGGAAATATATGTCAGCCACAAGACCTAGTGTCTATGAAGTGAAATATATGTCAGCCACAAGACCTGTTGTCTATGAAGAGAAATATATCTCAGCCACAAGACCTAGTGTCTTTGAAGGGAAATATATGTCAGCCGCAAGACCTAGTGTTTATGAAGAGAAATATATGTCAGCCACAAGACTTAGTGTCTATGAAGGGAAATATATGTCAGCCACAAGACCTAGTGTCTATGAAGTGAAATATATGTCAGCCACAAGACCTAGTGTCTATGAAGTGAAAAATATGTCAGCCGCAAGACTTAATGTATGTGAAGGGAAATACCTCAGCCACAGGAGTAGTATATGGGGTCGCTTTACGTACAATGGGAATTAGCATTAAAAAACACCTTGGGTCACTTTACGTACAATGGAAATTTAACATGGAGAAAAATCGTGGGTCACTTTACGTACAAGGGGAATTAACATGGCTAAAAATCGTGGGTCACTTTACGTACAAGGGGAATTAACATGGGAATAAATCGTGGGTCACTTTACGTACAAGGGGAATTTAACATGGGATTTTTTTTTTTTAAAAAAATTTTTTTTAAAAAAGGGGTAGGCAATTCAAAGACTATCTCTTTTCGAGAAATATGGCTGGCCCTGAAAAGGGCCTTTGGGTTTTATGTTAATGTATTCATTAACATAAATGGCACCGCATTGGTCTTCTTCTTCTCCTTAGGCTGCGTCTTACTGTTGGTCCGTACATCAGCACTCTTTTCAGGCATCCTTGTCTTTCGACGTAGATCCTACGTATCCACAGGCTGGTGTTTGTCCTGTGGACAACGGTCCACTTCGATCGGACATACATAAGCAAGTCTGTCCTAAACATCATGGAAGACACAAGGGTGGATGACTCAACTGTAGTCCACATCTTGAAGCGACGAGAATAGGTGAATCAATGCAGTGAACGGCGCTTATTTATAGGGACAGGAGGGATTGAAACGGATTGAGTTCATTCACCAATCCGAACACGCGTTACAGAATTCAGTTAGCCCGCATCCAATCCGAAGAGAGCAGTCTGTGACGTCACGTAGTCAATATAGATTCGCTAACGCTTGTGTGCAGTCAATCTATGCGACAGTGATTCAACATGACGGAAACTCAGAAAACGATCCATTGGGGTGCACCAGCAGGGGAGACTGCCCAAGGGAACTCGGACTTACTTTCAGAAGAGGTGAATTGGGATTTTGTGGATTTTCTCTCCTCGCAAGAATTTGTTCCTGAACCTTCGTTACCTTCTTCATTACCGCAAGTGGAGAATTTTAGACAGAGACAGAAAGAAGAATTGGAGAAATTTATGCAACGACAAAAGGAAGCGGAACAGGCTTTTCTCCTACAGCAACAGCAACAAGAAGAAGAAGAGGTAAGAAAAAAACAACAGCAAGAAGAAGTAGCAGCAAAGAAACAAGAGAGTGAAAATCAAACGGTCACGGTACTGTTGGACATTTTAGCGGAGTTAAGAAGTCTGAAACAAATGTATCAGACTTCTTTATCACGACCGAAGAGAATACGACCTTCCCGAGCTAAACACGTCAACCCTGTGACTAAGCCTACCGTACCACCCTTAGTCATTTCAACCCAATCATTGTCATCATCATCAACATTACGCAGTCCAGAAGTAGGCCTTGGTCGTGGCAAAGGCTTAAGGCAGTTAAAATTGATTGCTTAAACTCACCCCTACACCATGAAGAAAAAGGCCCTTTTCAGGGCCACCCACATTTCTCGAAAAGAAATACAATTTCAATTTGCCAATAACTCAAAAAAACTCACCCATGTTACCCTTATAGTACGTGTCTGTGTATGAGTGCGTGAGTGTAGCTTCTTATTTTAAAATCAAAACTCAAAGACTCTTACCTTATATCATTCATTTATTCTTTTATAAATATTTACAATCCAATTCACAATTCACAACATAACACTTTAATAAAAAGTTAATTGACTTCTTCTTTCTCCTTATTTAGTCTCTCTGTTTTTTTGAATTTCTTCACCGTCACACTCTTTTCCTCTTCTTCCTCCTCACTTTCTTCCCTTCTTCTTTTCTTCTCCTGTTTCTTTTTCTTCACCTGTCTGCTTTCTTCCTCAGAAGAATCCCTCTCTTCCTCTGAAGAATCCCTCTCTTCTTCTGAAGAATTCCTCTTTTCTTCTGATTCCTCTTGTTTCTTTTTTGGGCAATCTGGAGACCAATGTCCTTTTTCTTTACAATAATAACAGGTATCTTGACTTTTGTCTTTTTTAGCCCCTGTTTTCTTTCTTTTTTGACGGTCTGGACACTCTGAAGACCAATGCCCTTTCTTCTGACAGATATAGCAAGTATCTTGACTTTTATCTCGAAAGGAAGGAGAGTAGTCCGTAGGCTGGTCTGAAGAGAATTTTCTAATGACCCCTCGCAAAGCTCTGACGAAACGTTCCATCTGGTCAGTCTCTTCCATCGTTGTGTTCGGCTTGAGAGTGAAATGAATAGTGAAAGGACAAGACACACACCCTTTTATATACGCTGGTCTGCTATGACTATAAAGTAGTTTATGGTGTTTGAACTTGAGTCATTTGACTTTTTGCTTTCAAGATGAAACGATCCCATTCATTCGAGAAGAAAGAAGAAGAAAGTAAGAGGCAGAAACGTGATCTATCGCCTCGTACCAGGGCTGAAATCTTGGCACAAATTCATGCCAGTGATTTTGAAGAGGACATGAGTGAACCAGAATCCGAACCCTCTAAAACAACTTCGCCACCCTTAGTCAACCCTGAAAAGTACTATTCCATTCGAGAGACGGAAAAGCGCTCCTCTAGAAAATTTAGAACCACGGCTTACAAATACACGGTGAAGTTTAAAGATTTCAAGGCTGAAGTGCCGTTAGAGAAAGCAGAAGTGTTCATCACCGAGGTGTGGGATTCTTTGCTCACTGCACTCAAGCGACAATGTCAACCCAAAGAAGACGATCGTTTGAGACTTTCCTTACAACACGACGGTTTGAAATCCCCTGTTTGGATCGAGTTTAGCACCCCTGCAGAATTGACTGCTTCCAAAGTTATGGACAAGATTCAACACGTACAACAATCCAATGATCAGTTTGACATCACCGATGGTAAAGCCACACTGGACATGACCCACGTCTCTCCTCCTCAAGGGACAGGACGCAAAAAGATGTTATTGGTGGACGACCTTCGCAACACCAAAAAGAGTCTCGTCCGAATTAACAACTCTCATGACCAGATGTGTTTAGCCCGTGCCATCGTGGTGGGACGAACCTATGCCGACAAGAACGACACGGTAGAATGGAAAAGAACCTGGAACACTATACAACGTTCCCATCGAGCCAAGCAACGAAACGAAGCAGAACTCCTGTTGCAACAAGCTGGCCTGTCCAAAGACACACCCTGTGGCATTCCTGAGATGCAAAAATTGCAAGATGCCCTAGCTCCACGCTACACCTTGAAAGTGCACCCTCAAGAAGTGCGCGGACCTCTGTTGTTTCGAGGCCAAGACTTTAAGGACGGAAAAAACATTCACCTTTATCATCACGATGAACATTTCGATACCATTACCAGTATCACCGGATTCCTGAAATACGTTTATTACTGTGAGAAATGTGACCATGGTTATAACAATCGAGAGCAACACAAGCATTGTGGATCGAAATGCACAGGATGTTTGGCCTCTTCACCCTGTCTGAGCGAGGAACCAGTGCCTTGTTCCACTTGTCTGCGCACGTTTGTCAGCCCTACCTGTTACCAACAACATCTGAAAACGCAAGGTTCACAGAAAAAATGCGCTTGTCAACTGCTGAGATTGTGCTCTACGTGTGGACAAGGCATACGTACCAATAGTGTCAAGGCACACGTATGTTCAGGAAAGAAAAAATGTCACATTTGTCACCACATCGTGGACTTGGAACACCAATGTTACGTGCAAAAATACCAACCCCCACCAGAGAAAGAGGACGGTCACAAGAAGAAAGGCAATTTCATCTTTTTCGATTTCGAATGCATGCAAGAAACCGGCATTCACATTCCTAATTTCTGCGTGGCTCATCGAGCGTGCGAGAAGTGCATTCAAGAACCTATCTTCAGTCATTGCCCTCACTGCAGCAAGATACCCGGAGGGCGTGAAAAAATCTTTCGGGGACCCAACACGTTAGCCAATTTTGCCCAATGGGTCTTAGACCCCATCGACAATACGTGGAGCAAAGAGGACATCGAACGTTACCGAGATTGTCATCGCCATGCCACAGTGATGGCTCACAATTTCTCCGGATACGATGGACAGTTTCTTTTGAGGTACTATACGGAACATGGCACCGAACGTCCTAAAGTCACTTTGAACGGAGCCAAAATCATTTTCATGCAAGTGGGACAAGTGCAGTTTAAAGATTCGATGAGCTATTTGGCCATGCCTTTGAGTCGAATGCCTAAAACGTTTGGAATGACAGAAATGGCTAAAGGGTACTTTCCACACTTTTTCAATACGGAAGCCAATCAACACGCCGTTCTACTCCATTTACCAGAGGCTCACTATTACGACCCCGACAACATGCGTACCGAACAACGAGAAGCTTTCTACGCTTGGTACCAGGCTCACGCCTCGGACCCTTTCGACTTTCAGGAAGAAATGCTAAAGTATTGTCGTTCCGACGTGGACATTTTACGACGTTGCTGTGGAAAATTTCGAGAACTGTTCATGGAACACGGAGGGGTCGATCCTTTGAAAGAAGCTTGCACCATTGCCAAAGCGTGTTCCTTAGTGTATCGACAACGATTCATGCCTGAAAAGACCGTGGCTGTCATCAGTCCTCAAACGACCCACTTTGTCAAACGTCAATACTCGGTCAAAGCCCTACGTTGGTTACATTACTTGTGCGACAAGGAAGACAAGTGGATTCAGCATGCTCGCAACGGAGGGGGCGAAAAGACCATCGGAACGTATTCGGTCGATGGCTGGGACTTAGAAAACCCCAAGATCGTGTACGAGTTTAACGGTTGCTTATTTCACGGATGTCCTGTTTGTTACCCTGACCGTGGCACTAAAAATCAGTTTTTGCAACGAACCATGGAAAACTTGTACCAGGACACTTGTCAGAGACGCCTAAAGTTAGAACAGCAAGGATACCAAGTGGTGGAAATGTGGGAACACGAGTACGATCACCGTATTAAAACCGATCCCGAGTTTAAACGTGCCGTGGAAAGTTACCAGTTCATGGACCCGCTGAACCCGAGGGATAGTTTGTACGGAGGAAGGACCAATGCCACCTGTTTGCTGTACCAAGCCGACGAAGAGAAAGGAGAAGAAATCAAATACTTGGACGTGTGTTCGCTGTATCCCTACGTGTGCAAATATTGTCGCTTTCCTGTAGGGCACCCGCAATTGTTCACGGAACACATCGACCTGAAAAACATTCGACAATACGAAGGCTTGATCAAGTGTAAAGTTTTGCCTCCCACGAACCTATACCATCCCGTCTTACCTCACCATTGTCAAGGCAAACTGATGTTTCCCTTGTGCCGTACTTGTGCCGAAACGTGCAACCAAGACCAGCCTTGTCAGCACACCCAGGAAGAACGGGCCTTGACGGAAACCTGGGTCAGCGTAGAATTGTTCAAAGCTCTGGACATGGGATATGAACTGTTAGAAGTATACGAAATTTGCCACTTTCCTAAGACACAACAGTACCACAAGGGTGACCCTACTCAGAAAGGCATTTTCGCCGACTACGTGGATGCCTTTTTGAAACTGAAGCAAGAAGCCAGCGGCTATCCTTCCTGGTGTCACACTCCCGAAGACCAAATAAAATTCAAAGAGAAATACCGGGAACAAGAGGGCATCACTTTAGACCACATCGAGAAAAACGAAGGCAGGCGATCGTTTGCCAAAGTGATGTTAAATTGCTTGTGGGGTAAAATGGCACAACGGCCGTGTTTACCCAAGACGGAATATTTGACAGAACCTTCCCGCTACTTCCAGATGATTCACGACAAAACCAAATACATGAAACACGTGGACGTCGTTCGAGAGAATTTAATCTTGGTCAATTACGAAGAAGATCTGGACTTTGTACAAGACGACCCTTTTGGAAATGTCATCATTGCGGCTTACGTGACAGCCCATGCTCGCTTAAAATTGTACGAAGCTTTAGAACTGTTAGGGGAACGCGTCCTGTACTTTGACACGGACAGTTGCATTTACATCCATCACCCTATTCAACATCACCCTAACATCGAAGGAGACCGTTTAGGAGCCTGGACAGACGAACATCCCGACGACAAGATTCTAAGTTTCGTCAGTGGCGGTCCCAAAAATTACGGCTACGAATACCGGGACAAACAAGGAGAAGTGCACACGACGTGCAAAGTGAAAGGACTGACTCTGAATTATCGTACCAGTCGAGTGGTCAACTTTGGGGTATTGAAAGAAGCCTTGCAATCGGGAGAGGATCGAAACTTTAAAGTGACCACCTATCAACCGAACAAAATTGTACGTTTACCCACTCACCACATCGTCAGTCGACCCTTGGAAAAAGTCTATCAAATCGTGTACCAGAAGCGAGTGCGACTTCCCAATCATTTCACCTTACCGTACGGTCACGTTGGTATTGGTCTGTATATAAAAAGGAACCCTAGGCAAGATCGATAGTTCATTGGGACTACCAAGACCGAGCGAACAAGATGAATACTTTGAAAAAGATTGGATGGATAAGACCCATGCATTGCGACGGAAAATGTCCGGAAGGAAACTGCGATTGTCCATGTGGTTACCATTGTAATTGCGTAACGGAGTTTGCAGACGAGTGCGATTGTGAGCCTTGCGATGGGACCGATGCTGTACCTTGTGACCTGAGCGATGCCGTAAAGCATCATGGGAACTTTAGTGCCCCTACCCCTGTCATGGAAAGTGATGCTGTGCGTGTCAAACCTGTGGGATGCGAAAGCGATGCTGCTCGTCCTCTTGGACATTTTACTGGGTTTCGTTTTAAAGGGGAATGTCGACCTTCACGTTTACCTCCCTACGGATGTCATCCAGCCCTGAGCAAACTCCTACCCATTTCACTCAACCCTCATCGAAACGAACCTGTGAAAAACGAATATTCGTTTCCTGTGCGTTTGTCGGAATACTGCGACTTTGAAAATCGTCTTCAATCGTTCAAAGGAAAATGGCCAAAGTATCTGGGAGGACCGACCCCCGAAGAATTAGCCAGAGCCGGATTTTTCTACTTGGGCGAAGGAGATAAAGTCAAGTGCTTCAGTTGCGGTGTGTCACTTCACCACTGGGAACCGCAAGATTCGGCCTACGTAGAACATGCTCGATGGTCACCGAATTGTCATTACTTACCTTTAGTGGGACCGAGACATTGAAGTAACTTCTTACCATAATCATCTGTTCATGGATACTTTACAAGAGAACATTCGTGCTTTGCCTGTGGAGTTGAGAGAACGCATTTACCGAGAGCTGGTCAAAATACAAGTGAAACGTAAAGAACAATTGCATCCGATACGTCACCGGTGTTTGAACCACTGGTACCTGAAGGCTATACAAGGACTGATTCAATTGAAAGTGTTCCATTGGACAGACATTGATCAACGACCTCCTGGTTATAAAAAGGAATGGTTTGGTATTGACGATTCTATCTACTACATTGTAAACGTATTGCATCGAATTCCAGAGGAAGAGTTAACGAATTACCAACATCTTTCACACAATGTCAACTTGGTGAAAGAGGAAACTTCTGAACGAATTGTAATGTGTAGATTAGTGACTCAACGATTTAAATTCGACACTGAAGTGAAACCATGTTTGTGCAAAGAGTACATTTCTTGTGTCAGACCAAAGAGGATTTAGTATGACCTATTCATGGATACTTTACAAGAGAACATTCGTGCTTTGCCTGTGGAGTTGAGAGAACGCATTTACCGAGAGCTGGTGAAAATACAAGTGAAACGTAAAGAACAATTGCATCCGATACGTCACCAGATCTTTAACCACTGCTACTTGAATGGTATAAAAGAACTGATTCGTCAGAAATTCTTTCAATGGTCAGACATTGTTCAAAACTTTGAGGTCGCTAATGATCGACATGTTCATGATTATGGTTACTTCGAGATTCACCTACAGCAATACATTGAGGAAGACAAGTTAAAGGATTACCAACATATTTTACGTGGAATCTACTTAGAGGAAGAGGAAACACCTAAACGAACTCTGACGTTTCGGTTACAGTATGCAAGATTTAGATTCCCTACTGGAGAACGAAGATCTCTGGCTAGAAAGTACGTCTATTGCATCCGAAAAAAAGAGAATATAAAAAGAGGCTGCCATGCCACGGTTTATGTCACATGTCATCCAACAGATTCCGTGGAAGGAACTCAATGACCATATTCAAACCGTGGATCATTACCATCAATTATTACAAGAACTGTATCCATTCAATTTTGGACGACAAGTGGTGTGTGTCTTAGTGACTTGTTTTTTGGGATTTCGTTTACCAGCCGATTCTTTGTGGACTCTTTACGATCAGTACTTACCACCTCCATGGCCTTAAATGGTCACGAAAAACTCCTTTTGCTCAAAGCCTTGCGTTTTCATCTGGATACTTCTCGACCTCAACAGGAAAAAAAGATTCGTCAACTTTTAGCGACCCAAGATGTGTATGACGATGTGTGTGTAGCTTGTGACTTACACCCTCATTGGACAGATGTTCGTGATTGGAAAAAGGGGGGTTTTGAGGCTTGGACCCAAGAAGTGGCCCAGTATGCACAAGAGTTGTTCAAGGAAAAAAGTTACTTTTCAACCTGTGTTAGTGACGGTGCCAGAAGAACCCGTCACCGAGAACAACCACTCGCTTCAGGACAGGACTGTCGTGGACA
Source organism: Sinohyriopsis cumingii (assembly GCA_028554795.2). NCBI lineage: Eukaryota > Metazoa > Mollusca > Bivalvia > Unionida > Unionidae > Sinohyriopsis > Sinohyriopsis cumingii. Next base: position 152,401,712 of record CM068828.1, on the reverse strand, counting down.
TTCCTGAAAGGTCATTCCGAGAGGACACTTGTGTGACAATACCTCATGTAGAGACTGTAAGAACATTACACACTGTCCCTAGGACATCTTGGTTAACCAGAACATGTTGTACAGACACTTGTTTATATTCCACTTTGATCGCTTTGCTGTGTTTTATATTCCTGTACATCACTATTTGGGTTGTATGTATTTTTGTCTTTCGTGTTCATATTTGAAACATTCAATAAACGTGTTCTGAAAAAGTATATAAACTCTTGTCTTGTTTGTTTTCGTGTCACAAGTGACATTTCTGACACCATGGCTACCTCTACTGTCTCTGCTCCCTCTTCCTCTACTGTCAAAGTCATCGACGAACACTTAGATCGTGCCAGTTGGGAGGCTTTGTATCTTCGCCATCCCTTTAACATGCTCATTGCTGGACCTAGCGGTTCAGGCAAAACCGAATTCGTCAAACGTTTGATCGAACATAAACATCATTTGATCGATCGACCCCCTCAACGGATCGTGTGGTGTTACAAAGAGTGGCAATCGGCGTACAGCCTCTTGCGAGAAAGTCAAGGTGATTCCATCGTGTTTGTGGAAGGCATTCCTAAAGAAGATGACGGCATCGTCTCTGACTCCCGTCAAACCCATTTGGTCATTTTCGACGACATGTTAGGAGAAGACGAAGAAGAAATTAAATTGTGGTTCACGCGCAAAGGGCATCACCGTAATGCCAGTGTCATTTACATCACCCAAAATTTGTTTCAACAAAGTAAAGCCCATCGCACCATCAGTCTCAATGCGCATTACGTGGTCTTGTTTAAAAGCCCTCGAGATAAATCGCAAGTGCAAGTCTTAGCCAAACAGTTAGGAACGCCTTGGCTGACTCAGGCGTACGACGATGCCACTCAAACGCCACACGCCTATTTACTCGTCGATTTGAAACCTACGACTCCCGAGGATTTGCGATTTCGTACCCACTTGTTTCACCACTGGTGCCAAGACGGAGGGCCTGTCCTGTACACGTCTCCGTCCTCGACTTCATTTCACTCCCCATCAAAAAATCTATAAAAACCTCAGACCCTTTTTCGTCTGTCTCACACAGTGTGAACATGACGTCCCTTCAGTCGCATCTTCCCGTCAAATTGATTCGTGCCTTGTATGGCATCAGTCGAGAAAAAGATCCACAAACACGAGCCCGTGTCTTAGAAGCTAGTCTCAAAGAAGTCTTACGATGGTTCACGGTGACGGCACGTCAATTACTCCAAGGAATCATTCAGATTCCTCATCAAACCCAACGCTTTTTCGATCGAAACAAAGTCGCTTTGGTCCAACTGGCCGATCCCCGCATCGACACTCAAACCAAAAAACAAATCATTTTGAAACCTGGAGGGAGCGGTACTCTAGGAGGGGTCATCATTCGCTCACTCTTAAGATGGGATCCTAATGCCCCCAAAGTTATCCCCAAGACAAAAGTCCAACGAAGCCCCAAGAAGAAAAAGAAAAAGACCAGGTCCCCAAGAAGAATAACTTCTCCAGTGGCAGGACCCTCCTCTTACCAGACACCACCCCGGAAAAAGAAAAGAAGCCCCCAGAAAAAGAAACAGAGAAAAAGTCCCCAGAAAAAGAAAAGTCCACAGAAGAAAACTAGTCGCAAGAGAGGCACTTCGGCCAGGACGCAACCTTACACTCGCAAACCACGACCTGCCACGACCGTGACTGCGTCTCCGGCATCCTCACGTTCATCCACTTCTCCGTTGATGACACCCAGAACTGAAGAGTACTTGGAGACGTTGATCACACCAAGAACATCTCCGTTGATGACCCCCAAAAGAACTTCCCCAGTGGCAGGACCCTCCAATTTAGTGGCAGTGGCTGCTGCTCACAAAGTACCTTCTCCCAAAATCAAAGTCCAAGAAAGATCGGGCATGTTACAAAGTTTACTGGATTTGTCCAAGCAAGAACTGGCTCGATTTAGTCCGTTGCGTACCCCTGCACGACGTGTCATGCCTGTCCTCAAACTGATAAAACGTAAAGACAATCAGTGGCGACGCGTTCCAGTATAAAAAGAGCCTGTGACCAAGTCGGGGTATCAGTGAACTTGTAAAAGATGTCACCTCCAAGAAGCCACAAAAGAAAGAGACAAAGGCAGAGGCGTCATCCGACAAAGCGCTTAGCCAAGCATCGACATTACCCTAAGAAAAGACACAGTCGTTCCAAGAAAAAGAGGCGTCAACAAAGGGGAGGATTCCTTGGCGATTTTGGGAAAAACATTGTCACCTTTATGACAAAGCGATAGTCCCAAAAAAAAAAAAAAAAGATAAAAGGGTGTGCGTTAAGTCATCGACGTTAGTGTCTGTTCGGTGAATGTCCCGGAACCCACAAGCAAAAATGTCACCCTCCAGAAAACCCCAAGGAAAGAAAAGGAAAGGACTGCCACCACGTTTAGCTAAACATGGGGACCTGTTATCTGTCCTGTCCAAAGCTTCTTCGCCCCTACGAAAAAAACTCATTCAAACGGCCTCCAAAGAGGTCATCGATACCGTCTGCGAATGTTGTTTGAACGTTTTGAAAGGCACGATCCCTTTGTCCAAACACCAGAAACAATGCTTAGGCAAACATCGTCACGTTCTTCGCCAAATGGTTCAAAAGAAAATTCCCATTCGTCAAAAAAAGAAGATGTTGGTTCAACGTGGAGGCATTTTGCCTCTCTTGTTAGGCCCCATACTGAAAGGAGTCTTGGGAACCATGTTGGGAGGACTGATGGGAGCAAGATAAAAAGGCCTTCGAAAGTCCCAAGATCTCAGAATCGACCCCTGACAACCCCATGGAAGGACGAAAACTAGCTTTAGTGCCTTACAAACGATGGATGGAATACCATCGGTGGCAAGAACAACGCACCCCGCATTTACCTCCCAATCCCAATTTGAGCGAGATGTCCCAGTTACAACACGAATTGCAGTCCTTGATGGATCGCCAAGATTTGTCCGAAACAGAAAAATCGCAAAAGTACGGTCAACTCTTGCAACGACTGCAACTCTTTCACCAGAAAGCTTTAGACGAAACAGCTCTACCCACTCTAAAAGATTTTAAGACCTTGATGAAAAGTCCAGCACCATCAACAGTACCAGTACCAGTACCAGTGGTCAAGACAGAAAAAGGAGAAGAAGAAGAGGAAGGGTTTCTAACTCCACCAGAAAAAGTACGCAAGTTAACAACACCACCTACCTCCAGAATTGGATGGATTAAAAAGATGATGGCCACCCCTTCTTCATCACAAGAGAAAAAGAAAGTGAAGACAGAAGTGAAACAAGAACAGATATCCCCTGCACAGACATCCTCCTCCTCTTCGACACCTATTGCTGGTCGCACACGCAAAGCCTTGCAATCCAAGAAAATACCCCAAGAGAAAAAGAGTAGCCTCTTCCAAGAGTGGGTGCCTTATTAACACATCAACCAACACAAAAAATGGAAAAAGTCTTAGCTAGCATTTACTACGATCCATCGCATCCTGCAGGTTACGCAGGAGTTCAAAAATTGTATCGTGCTGCCAAAACGCGACTGAAAAGTCTCCGTTTACCTCAAGTGCAACGATGGTTACAAGAACAAGCTACCTACACTTTGCACAAACCCATTCGCCGCAAGTTTGCCAGAAGTCGCACCCGAGTGGAAGGCATCGATCATCAATGGCAAGCCGATTTAGCCGATGTCTCTCATTTGGTCAGCTACAATCGTGGCTACAAATATTTGTTTTGTGTCATCGACGTCTTTTCCAAATTTGCCTGGGTCGTGCCTTTGACTTCCAAATCCAGCAGCGAGTTAGTGCGAGCCCTGCAACGGGTGTTGAAACAAAGTGGTCGTCGCCCTCTTCGATGGCAAACGGACAAAGGCACCGAATTTCTGAACCAAGCTTTCCAAAAAGAATTAAAGAAACGTGACATTCATTTTTTTACCACCGAGAATCCCGAAACCAAAGCCAGCATCGTGGAACGTTTTCAACGTACTTTGAAAGAACGCATGTGGAAATATTTTACGCATCACCACACTCTGAAGTACATCGACATCTTACCGCACCTGGTGCAAGCGTACAACCAATCTTACCATCGAAGCATCGGACGTGCCCCGCAAGACGTGACTCCCAACAACGAAGTGCTGGTGTTTGAGCGTCTGTTCGGTACGTCCCCGACGAGGGCTGTCCCCGAGAAAAGTGGAGAGTTGACCGTAGGAGATTGGGTGCGCATTGGCAAAACCAAACGCACTTTCGACAAAGGTTACTTACCTAACTGGACGACCGAACTGTTTCGCGTCACTGGACGAGTGCATGGCCGTCATCCTGCCGTCTATAAATTGGAAGACATGAACGGAGAAGTACTCAAAGGAACGTTTTATTTGCCCGAGTTACAACGTGTCACCAAAAAAGAAGACGACGTGTACGACATCGAAAGCATTCTCGAACGCAGAACCCGTAAAGTGGGCAAACGACGTGTCAAAGAAGTCAAAGTACGTTGGAAAGGATATCCACCCAGTTTCGATTCTTGGATCGACGCTTCGCAAGTCATCGACTATAAAAAGAAGAAGTGACCATCATGCCCTTTCACACAGCAGACGCAGCTACGTCGACCAGTCCTTCTTCCCCTAGTTCTTCTGTGCAAGATTTACAAAAACAACCCTTGTGGGTGTGGTGTGGAGAACGTGTGCCTAAAACGTAAATCGTCTTTTTCTGCCAAATCTTCGTGGTGTATTGTGTCATCGGGGCAGCCATCGCCAATTTGAGTTTGCAACAAGGAGACAAACAATTGTGGACCATTTTATTGAGCAGTTGCATCGGTTACCTGCTTCCTAATCCCTCCCTGAAATTCTCCTCGAACGGGAACGTTGTGTCCAGTGCCAGTGCCAGTCACCACTCCAACAACAACAACCACAACCAGAACCCCATTTTGGGCGGAGACACGCCTCTGACATCCAGTAATATCCCCTCGGACAGCCACAGAACTCTGGAATTATGAGTCACCAAAACCAATTTTACTTAACCTTACCCAGTGACAGTTCCATGGAGGTGTTTCCCAACAACAAGTTGTGCTGTTACACGGCCAAATTACCTCAAGCCATCCCCTTAGATCACGAAGCCCATTGGGAAGTGGCTTTGGTAGAAATGATTCACCCAACCCAAGTCCTCAATGTCATTCCACAGCAAAATTGGTTTAAGGTGGAAGTTCATGACAAACCATTGCAAGAGGAGTTAAATAAGATTGGCACATATACCAATAAAACCTATGATGACAAAACTCAAACGTGGACCTACAACTTGATCATTCCCGCAGGCTATTATTTCAGCGGTCAACATTTGGTCAGCACCATAGCCACCAGGTTTAATGGCGTGTTCCATAAAGCTTTGGGGAATGCCCAAAAAAGTGTCACCCTGGAATACCACAAAATAGCTCGTCGCTTTCTGATGAAATTTTCTGAGGGGTCCAAAAAATTCATGTCTTTCTTATTTTGTCCTGAATTGTTTGACATATTGGGCGGTGACACGGAGCTGAGGAAGACAGGAGAACAAAAAAAAAGCCCCGAATTAGCAGTCATTCATGACAACGACTCTTTTGCGAGGTATTTTCGTTTCCCGGTAGAACTGAACCAAGGACTGAATTTGATCTATGTGTACTCCGATGTGGTGGAGTACAACGTGGTGGGACACACCTCCGTGCCGTTACTGCGTGTCATTCCTTTCAAAGTGGATTCTGCCACGAACGCTGACGAGGAAGGTGGAAACACTTACCACGTCCACCGCGAATTTGTCCATCCTCACTATTTACCTGTCAGCAAGTCGTATTTGGACACGGTCAACATTACTATAAAAGGAGATCTGGGACAAGATATTCCATTCACCAAAGGAAAAGTCACGGTGAAACTCCATTTTCGAAAACGGTTCTCTCACGACTCGTAAGTCATGTATCCAGTGTACCGAGGGGTGGCTCGACAGCGAGGACACGGTTTAGGAGACATGTTAAAATCGGCCTTTCGTTCGGTGGCCCCAGTGTTGAAACCGATGGTGACACGCGGATTGCACGCCTTGAAAGATGCGGCACTGACGCAAGGCAAAGAATTTCTCCAAAATGTCATCATCGACAAACAAAACCCTAAAGAAGCCTTCATGAGGGCAGGTAAAAATGTCTTGCTGCAAACGGGCAAAGACATTTTGGGCCGACGAGACACACCTATAAATGCCCTGCACGCTACCGAGTCAGGCATTCAGCAAGGACAAGGCAGAAAGAGACGACGAAGAAGAAAACACCCTTTCACCAGACTTCAAGCGAGAAAGGCCAAGAAAAGAAGAACCGTTCGAGACTTAGACGTTTTCGATTATTGAAACACAAAACAAAATGATGCACCGAGAGTCTTGCGCCTGTTCCAAGACGGAACTGGATCTGTTTGCCATGCCCCCCACCATGATGACCATGCAAGAATCCCAATGGGTGGAATTTCATCCCATCTCCTCATTGACCGATTCCGCTCCCATCGAGTTTGAAATCAAAGGACAGCCCGAAGATTACATCGATTTGAATAGCAGTTACTTGTACTTGAAAGTCCAAGTTCTAAAAAATGATAATAAAGGAGTAGAAGACGATGATAATATAGCTCCCGTCAACAATTTCATGCATTCCTTGTTCAGCTCAGTGGATTTGTACTTGAATAACAAACTGGTCAGCAGCAGCATGGATACTTACCCTTACCGTGCCTACCTGGAAAATCTCTTGACGTACGGAACAGATGCCAAGACAAGTCATCTCAATGCCTGTGTGCTGTGGGTAGATGACACACCGGACAAGTTCGACACAATAGATCCAAGCAATTCCGGCTTTGAGGCAAGAGAAACCAAAATCTTAAACAAGAAAAGTTTAGAACTGATGGATCGTTTGCATTTGGACATGTGGTTGCAAGAGAAATATTTGCTGAACGGGGTCAATGTTCGCTTGAGACTGAACCGCAGCAGTACCACTTTCCATTTGCAGGCTGCTGATCTTGCTAAGGCTCCTAAAAGCATAATCCAAGAAGCCAAACTCTACGTACGACGCATAGAAGTGTTACCTAAAGTGGCAAACGACATCAGTCAGACGTTGAGCAGAACGAACGCCAAGTATCCCATCCGACGCGTGGAAGTGAAAACGTTCACCATTCCCGCTAACCTTCAATCCATAACCCAAGATCATCTGTTTCAAGGACAGCTACCCAAGCGTTTAATCCTTGGTATGGTCGATAATGAAGCCTTCAACGGAGCCATCGCTAAAAATCCATTCAACTTTCAACACTTCAACGTGTCCAAGATCGAAGTCAGTCGCGATGGCAAGACCTTGTGTACCCGACCCTTTGAACCTAAATTTGGTGACGAGGAGAAGAATTACTTGAGATCGTACTTGTCCCTGTACGAAGCCACCGGCCAGTTAGGAACCAACACCAGTCACGGCATTGAGTACGAAGAATATGACGGAGGCTATGCTTTGTGGGCTTTCGATTTCACTCCAGACCAAGGCAGCGACGAGGGACATTTCCACCCTATAAAATCAGGCCAGATTCGTGTGGAACTTCAGTTTGCAAAGCAACTGGGCAATACAGTGAACGTCATCCTGTATGCAGAATTCGATAATACCATAGAAATCAACAGTTTGAGAGAAGTCATTCTAGATTATTAGAAGTCATGGAAGACTGTTATCCCTCTTTACCTAGTGGAGAAACTTTGGAGATGAAATGTGAGGAGACCGTGGAAGGAGAAGAATCTCAAGACAAAGACGAAGAAGTTTTGATGAAGTCGAGATGGCCAGAACAAGAAGCCCATTTAGTCTCCTGTTTTGCCAAACACTTGGTCGACAAAATGACGGAATTGATCAAGAAAAATTGCTATGGATGTCAAAACGATCATCCCAGTCAAATTCAACACGATAAATGCCTGATGTTAAGTCAAGAAGAAAAATTGGACGAGTATCTGGACGAAGCTTGGAGCCTCATCTCGAACAAAGACGTGTTGCACCAGTGGTATAAAGACTTGCGTGAACATTCTTGTCCACCATTAACCACTCAAGAGATCCATCGTATCGAAGCTCTCCTGAATCAGAGTGAGGAAACAGAACGAATAACCGTTTATTCGTCAGACATTTTCAAGCAAAAAGTCAGGATCGAATTGACGACTTATTATTACCTGTGAAGAAGAAAAAAAACACAAATCAATGGATACCTGGGAACTTTATTACCTTTTGAACCACAGTTCGTATACGGCTTCTTGGAATCCCGTCGTCTGTGCTAAAGATGAACTCCCTCATCGCAAACCTAAAGACCATCAAGCTTACGTGATCAACACGGACGACAGTCATCTCCCAGGAACCCACTGGGTAGCCGTCTACTTTCCTCAAGAAGGATGTGTGGAATATTTCGATTCGTACGGATTGCCCCCTTTGGAAGACGATATCATTGACTTTATGAGAAGAAATGCTCAAACCACCCGATTCAATAACGTGAAATTACAAGGCACAGATTCCTTGGTGTGTGGACAGTACTGTGTGTATTTTCTGCATCATCGCAGCCTGGGTTATTCCTTAGAACATTTAGTGACTCATTTCGATCCTCGTTCTTCTGCTAGAAACGATGTGAAAGTAGATCGATGGTTTTGTGACCATTATGCTTATCTTTTGTCTCAAGCTAGGAAACGTAGTGTCCATCAATGGCCTAATGATTTCCAACAGTGGAAATCACAATTTCATTCACAACGTTGTCAGCCTTGTTTAAAGTAGATTATATTTAAAGAAAAAAATGTTTGTGATTTGAAAAAAATTGTTAGATGTTATAGTGTTGGATTAATGTTAAAAAATGTTAGAGTTGTTGTTGTTTAGTGTTAAGTGATTTTTGAATAAAAAAATGTTGTGTTTTGAAAAAAAAAAATGACTTTGTGGTTTGTTTAGCTATAAGAATGTTGGATTGATGCTCTTTCATTTCTTACTATCCCTCTCATGAACGTTGCGGCTCGAAAACCGTGTGGGGATGTTTTCCTTCACGTCCGCGCTTTCACTTTAAGAACCGGGTTGTTCCCAGTCTAGCCATCCATTGTCGACTCATCCTCCTAAGAAGATGTGCTCCAAACTAGCTAAGCTCAACGAAGCCTACGTGAATTTGCATAGGGTCAGACACAGTCTGATACCAAAGCCAGAAGAAATAGAGAATGTGAGAATGTTAAAAATCACTGAAGACCTGATAGAAGAGCTCTTCAGAGAAGAAATGAACAAGGAGAAAGAAGAATGGACAGAGAAGTACAGACTTCAGAGACAGCAGCAACAGCAGCAACAGCAACAACAGCAACAGCAGCAACCTGAAGCTGACAGAGGCTTTGTCGATTGTCGTATCGACACCAAAGAATTCTTCTTCTCTTTCCGAAGAAGCAGACCTATCGCCAGAAAGTCTATCCTCAGAGGACATCGCATTCTTAGAAACTAAAAAAGAATGCCATAGCAAAACAAAAAAACAGCCCTTTTCAGGGCTACCCAATACTCTAGAAAAGAAATAACTATTAATTTGCCAATGTGTGTAGGTAGAGTAGTGTGAAAATAAACACTAACTCTTTCTTAAAGAATGTGAGGGTATGAGTTTGTGTGTTTGTGTTTGTAAGTGATAAAATAGGTTGGTGTGGATAGTAGATTAAAATGATGTTAGTTTTTTTGGCTGTTAGAGGTATATATTTTGGGTTAGATTGGATTGCTTTGAGTATGTGGATAGTCCATTGAAGTGATTTATAAAAATTTTAAAATATTGATGGGTAGCATAAAAAAGTGAGTGAGTGTTTCTTTTAGGTCGGCGCGTTGTTTTATTTTTTGTTAATGATCTAGGTAAGATCAATTTTATGTTATTAGGGGATGTTTTCCATCACGTCCGCGCTTTCAGTATAAATTGAAACTCGTTCGGCAGTCCAGCTACCCATGTTGATTGATCAACAGTAAAAATGAGCAGAAGACTGAATAAATTGATGGAACTTCAGATGCATCTGGAGTATGCCAGATACCTACTGAACGAGCTGACTGCGGAGGCCCTTGTGGAAGAAGTGAGAATAGAACAGGAGGAGAAGGAGAGAAAAATGAAAGAAGAGAATGAAAGAAAGAGAGCTGAACCACAATCACAACAAAGACAAAGACAAAGAAGACAGAGGGAAGAAGAAGTGTTCACTATTCCGCAAACGGAGGAGTGGGATAGTGAAGCCACTCACCCACCGTCTGCTCTTCAAACAAGTCATGTGAATTGGACTAATGATTGGAGTAGACGTTGTGTCTGTGGTGCCAGACCCGGAAGGTGCCACCATTAACCAGGGGTCTCTGAAGTTTAAAAAAAACAGCCCTTTTCAGGGCTACCCAATACTCAAGAAAAGAAATAACCATCAATTTGCCAATGTGTAGGTAGAGTAGTGTAAATATAAACACTAACTCTTTATTAATAGTGGAAGTGTATGTGTTTGTAAGAGCTCAGGTATGTTTGTGTGAATAGTAGATTATGGGTTTCTTAGCAAATGTGAAGAGTATAGTTAGGGTTATATTATATAAAATGAGAAAGTAGGGGGATGTTTTCCTTCACGTACGCGCGATGTTGGTCATCATCTAGGTAAGATCCATTCTATGTTTTAGGGGGATGTTTTCCTTCACGTTCGCGCTTTTCGTATAAGAACCCACAGTATTAGTTGTTCAAACCATTCTGCAAAGAATACAAAGAAGAAGATGGCGTCAAACCAAATGGACAAATTACAAACCTTGCAAGACGTTTTAGACAACTTAGGAATAATGGAACAGATGCTAATAAGACTGGTTGAAGACCATTATTCCTATAGTCCCCATCGTGTGAAGATGGAAATTAACAATTTAAGGAAAGCAAAGGACAAGATTAGTGGTGTCATGAAAGAGATCAAGGAGGAGAAGGAGGATGAAGAGGAAAAGATAAGAATAAGAACATGGAACGAAAAAATTGAAAAAGAAGAGGAAAATGAGAAGAGGAAGAAAGAAGAAGAAGAGGAGGAAGAGAAGAAAGAAGAGAAGGAGAAAAAAAAGAAGAGAAAGAGTGTTGGAGCTAAAATAAGAAGTTGGTGGAGGAAAAGAAGAAATTAGAAGTAGAAGAAGAAGAAAACCCAAAGGCCCTTTTCAGGGCCAGCCATATTTCTCGAAAAGAGATAGTCTTTGAATTGCCTACCCCTTTTTTAAAAAAAATTTTTTTAAAAAAAAAAAATCCCATGTTAAATTCCCCTTGTACGTAAAGTGACCCACGATTTATTCCCATGTTAATTCCCCTTGTACGTAAAGTGACCCACGATTTTTAGCCATGTTAATTCCCCTTGTACGTAAAGTGACCCACGATTTTTCTCCATGTTAAATTTCCATTGTACGTAAAGTGACCCAAGGTGTTTTTTAATGCTAATTCCCATTGTACGTAAAGCGACCCCATATACTACTCACAGGACCTAGTGTCTATGAAGTGAAATGTATTTCAGCCACAAGACCTAGTGTCTATGTAGTGAAATATATGTCAGCCACAAGACCTAGTGTCTATGAAGTGAAATATATGTCAGCCACAAGACCTAGTGTCTATGAAGGGTCTATGAAGTGAAATATATGTCAGCCACAAGACCTAGTGTCTATGAAGTGAAATATATGTCAGCCACAAGACCTAGTGTATATGAAGGGAAATATATGTCAGCCGCAAGACCTAGTGTCTATGAAGTGAAATATATGTCAGCCACAAGACCTAGTGTCTATGAAGTGAAATATATGTCAGCCACAAGACCTAGTGTCTATGAAGGGTCTATGAAGTGAAATATATGTCAGCCACAAGACCTAGTGTCTATGAAGTGAAATATATGTCAGCCACAAGACCTAGTGTATATGAAGGGAAATATATGTCAGCCGCAAGACCTAGTGTCTATGAGGGGAAATATATGTCAGCCGCAAGACCTAGTGTCTATGAGGGGAAATATATGTCAGCCACAAGACCTAGTGTCTATGAAGGGAAATATATGCCAGCCGCAAGACCTAGTGTCTATGAAGGGAAATATATGTCAGCCGCAAGACCTAGTGTCTATGATGTGAAATATATGTCAGCCGCAAGACCTAGTGTTTATGAAGAGAAATATCTCAGCCACAAGACTTAATGTATATGAAGGGAAATATATGTCAGCCACAAGACCTAGTGTCTATGAAGGGAAATATATGCCAGCCGCACTGTTCTTGACAATAAAGTGCAAAAACTAATAGCCTTCAGTCTGGAAAATACTCGGAAACCTTTTTAATAATTACAAGGAGATTTGCAGGATAAATGATCAAATTAATTATTTACAAGATAAATGACCAGATTAATTATTTACAGGATAAATGATCAAATTAATTGTAACCATTCCGTTGATAAATATCGTGGACTGTAATAATATATTAGAGACATTGTCTCAGTACATATCAAAGTATAATTGATGTATTTATATTTTAGCATGATTACATTCTTAGCAATGCAACTAATTTGTGTGTGCAAAAAACGTATACCGTTTAACTAGCGATTAACCGTAAGACGTAAGACATACGAAATTAAGTACACAAGTATTTGTGTGTCTTTTACCTGTTAAAATTAAAGAGTGTACGCAAGCAGTGGACTTGAATATGAACATCTTTTTCCTTGTTACAGTCGCAGAGAGAATATAAAACGGGATATATAAGACGGGGCAAAATTGGAAGATCCGTGTGTTTTGAATCATCATCATTATAATCATTATCATTATCATCTCTTTTGCTGTCTTTCTCTCTTTATAGTTGTCTGTCTCTCTTATTTGTGCTGGAAATTCGATAAATGAATGTTCCTACAATTAATACAACTGTGGACAAGCTGATACAAATTCTCAAACATGTATTATCTTTTCGTCCAATCTGATTCCGATATTTACGTACACATTGTCAAAGTAGTCTGGTCATTTCAAAGCAAAACACTTTTTTATGCCACGATTAATTGACTTAGACTTAAATCACGCCTTGAGATAGATGCATTTATATATTCAGAAGGGTGGATAGATACATTGATATATTAAGATGGGTGGATTAATATATTGATATATTCAGAAGGGTGGATAGATACATTGATAGATTAAAATGGGTGGATAGATACATTGATATATTCAGATGGGTGGATATATACATTGATAAATTTAAATGTGTGGATATATACATTAATAGATTCAGATGGGTGGATAGATACATTGATATATTCAGATGGGTGGATATACACATTGATATATTTAAATGGGTGGATAGATACATTTATAAATTTAGATGGGTGGATATATACATTAATAAATTCAGATGGTTGAATAGATACATTGATATATTTAGATGAGTGGATAGATACATTGATATTTTCAGATGGGTGGATATATATATATATCGATATATTTAGATGGGTGGATATATAAATTTATAAATTTAGATGGGTGGATATATACATTGATATATTTAGATGGGTGGATAGATACATTGATATATTCAGATGGGTGGATATATACATTGATATGTTCAGGTGGGTGTATATATATATATATATATATATATATATATATATATATATATATATATTAATAGATTGAGACGGGTGGATATATCATAAAGCGAGAGAGAGATGGAGTTACAATGAGTCATTTGATCTATTTCAGATCTCATTTTTGGAAAACTGACTAACATATATATATACATACAGAGAGAATGAAAAGGAGAGAGTCAATTAGTATATATACTCATCGATGCAAATAGGATTGGTATGACGATAAGTATTTCATTTACACATAGACCCGATCTGCATGCATTACCTACAGCAAATAACTTGAATTTGATAGTTTGGGTGAAACGCTGTTCCATATAGTTGGAGGAAAACGACATATATACACGGATAAAACATGCATTTTAAAACCTTTTTATGCAACCGAGGACAGTTCTATTCACTGGATTGTCACGGTTTACTAGGAAGTACATAAATAATGGCCCACTACACTCGTAATGATCATTAAACCACCAAGTACTTTACTTTTGAAACGATCGCGTGTTCATGTCTAAAAGAAGGTACGGCAATAATTGAGTCGTTGAGCGTCGGATATTTATTCATGTTATCTCAGGTTCGATTTTATACTAGCCATGCCTTTATCTGCTGCCTAGAGCATGTCATTGATAAATGCACTTACATACCATTTCGTCTTCATGATATAAACAAGAATGTGTTATAAGTACCAGTTAACAAATATCATTATATTATTTATAAACGGACAAGGCATCAGTACAGTAAAATAGTGTTTTAATTGCAAGACGTTCACTAACCATAATATAAAAAACGAGAAATCACCGTAAAACATCATATGCAAAAGGAACAAAACTCTTATAAATCAAACTAAACTGAATTTTCATCAAACATTAAAGACAGGTTTCAAACAGTTACTGAATCGTTACCTTGGTTCTTAGAAAACATTATTTTAATGTCAGTTTGATAAAGTACAGTGGAACATTTAACATTGAAGATGTTGGCTAGACCATCCAAACTGAGACGTACACAAAAGATCCAAGTCACTCAAGGAGAATATTAAGGCAGCAATGCTAGAATCTTACCTCTCTTACACTACAATCGGTCTATACACAAAATAATTTAAAATCTTCAGTGTCGCACATCGCACTAAATTGTCCGTTAATACCAAATACACCTTCATGAAATCCAATGGTCAACATAATTTATAATTGATATTGATATTTTAATAATGAAAACTATCGGACTTGATATAAATAGCTGCAAGAGACATGTATATTGATAAATGGGTCCAATACAGCACCTGCGATCTTATTTGAACATGCAAAATGTTGACATGTATGACTCGTACTCCTTAGTACAGTTTTTAAATCTTTCTTGGAGAAAAGGCAGCTTACACTACATACCCTATAGTTGTAATTGCATGCCTTAATTATCCAAGTTCTTGAACTTGACATACGTAGCTACCAGATACATGTAGATTAATAGATAAGTCCAATATACATCTGATGCGATCAAAGTTTATGGCATATTATATCAGTATAAAGTAAACTGTAATTTCGAACTAAGACATATTCACTAGAAGATACAGTTCAAAATAATGCCAAATATAACTCTGAATACAGCCTCTACATCTTTGGTGGCCACAAGTTGGAGAATTTTATTTCCATTATTTTGTTTTCTCTCTTGAAAAAGCAATGTTAAACTAAACCATGATGGATCTTTGTGACGTTAGGTTGGTGAGCGTATTGTCCCAGTTTTACTGTAAAATAATAGTACAATAATCTATTTCTCTAATAAGTTTTTTATATGATAAATGTTGAATGTCCATGAACCGAATTCTGAAAAGTAAAAAGCTGTCATCTTGACTGGGTCACATGAAAAGTATAGCATGATATTTATCAAGAATATAAATACTAACCGAAGCCAAAATAATTGTGTGTCTCGTTGTCTTCTTTGAATTTGCTGCTGCGACATGAACATTTATTTACATTTTTACTTTATTTTCCTTTCTTGGAAACTATGTTCGTGACTATGTTAGGATGAAAAGGAAGCTTGCTGAACCTACTCTGAGATGTTTTCAAAAGTCCAAGGAATTCAGGAAGAAGTTTGAAGTGAAGCAGACTAGCAGATTAGGATGTTTATTTACCTTACAATGCAATACCAGTACATTTTACCAGCTTCGGTGTTGTATAATGTAGCACAATTTAAGTTTACATTATTAACAGATGAACCAAAATTAAATCACATTGTCGATACAGTTTATATTTTTTTATATAGAAATCTTGACAATCTGTGTTACTGAAGTTAACTTAAGTAACCAAATATACATAATGATGGATAGACAGGTCCAATATACAATTAGATGCATTGATAGAAACATGAGGGTATTTAGAGCCAGCGTAAAGTTAATTATAAGTTGCTAACTACCACATATTATAAGGAAGATAAATTTAAAGAATGACAAATATTACGCAGAATAAAACTACTGGCAAAGCTCGGTCGCAGCTGCTGGTTATAATACTTTGGTAGCCACAGGAGTATATAACTGGTAGCCTAAACAGCATACCCAGGAATGCCGATGACCACTCAAAATTCCCATAATCCCCATATCATTGTCGCCGTTATCCTTAGATATATCGCGTGGAGGATTGTCTCGACAAGAACGAGGAGTTTGTCGTAAGTGCTATGTCAACATCACCAAAAGGAAATCTGCATATTTTTGCAGATGACTTGTCGCTGTTCGGGTCAACCCGTAAGGACGTCTCATAAAAATACCTTTTTAAGGCGGAAATCATGCGGGTCAAGGTGTATCTGCTATAGCAACATTAATCTTGCTAAACAAAAGTTTAATTGCTCTGGATGGGCTGGCGGTTTATCGGTCCTGATATACGCTACTACCCTGTCGTCATCGTAAACTGGCAAGACAATGTGATACAGGATTATGCCAGTTTCCCTAATATTGTTATTTCCATTAATGACGCGCCTCCAGCACGCCGGCCAACATGCTCTACACAATTTTTAATCGGCGAGTCTTCTACTGGCAGTGTTTGATTTGGTTTCTATCACGATCACCTTAATGCAATATATATGTTTTCAAAAAACATTTTACTTTCTTGCGCGTGTCCAACATACCGCAAAGTAAAGTTTTATTGTTGAGGCCGCTTCCCCAAATAGCACGTCAACATTATATAAGCTATCAGATGAAAGTCATTGGATAGGGTGGTAGTACATTTGGTTATTTTTCTGATCAATTAAACTTCAAACTGGAATGATAATGTTAAAATGTGAGGATACTATCCAACACACCACTTTTAATAAACCAACACCCGACTTTCCAAACATTCTTTAACATCCAACATTTGTTTTATTATAATACAGCACCTACATTTTTCATTACTGTCCAGCGCTTTACTTTTAAAATGCTATCCAGTACCCACCTTGTTATTTATATGCAATATGTTGTGTGTAGTGACTGACCAACACTTGCTAACGAAAAGGGTGCAAGGACTTAGCCGCAATATATTACTAACACGTAAAATACTATCACACAAGAGGGGTTGGATGCAAAAGAAACAAGATGATATCACTATTATTACACGAAATATATTTTAATGATATCATATTCATTCTCACTCTTTGTTATTCGAAAACAATGAAAACAAACCCGTCCAAATGAGGGCCATTTTCATATCATAGCAAAGAGATACTTTGAAATAATTATCAATCACAACTCAAGAGTCTCCATGTATACTGGGTATGTTATCTTATCCATTGTAACAAGATAACCGCGTGTTATTTTCGGATTCAATACATACAACTTTTGACGATGATATAAATACAATGTTTAATAAAGGATGACTTGAATGAGTAATTATGAAAATGTGCGTATATATACAATCCAAACAATGGATTTGACTAACATAAGAAAGCACAGACTTAATGATGAAAAATACAAATAAATTAATTTAGCAAATATAAAGACACTGGGTGAATGGTTCACAACGATTTGACAATGAAACGATGGATATAGTTTACTCATGTAGTAAACGATGTAAAATTTTACTTTTGTAGTAACATGCATTCACTCAGGTAGCGAAATTATGGTGATCAACAAATATACAACAGTAGTGAATAGGGGCGCTTTACGGACAATGGGAATTAGCATTACAGGGACCCCTGGGTCACTTTACGGACAATGGAAATTTAACATGGCAAAAAATCGTGGGTCACTTTACGGACAAGGGGAATTTAACATGGCAATAAATCGTGGCTCACTCTACGGACAAGGGAAATTTAACATGGCAATAAATCGTGGGTCACTCTACGGACAAGGGGAATTTAACATGGGATTTTTTTTTAAATTTAAAAAAAAATTTTTAAAAAGGGGTAGGCAATGGAAAGGCTATCTCTTTTCGAGAAATATGGCTGGCCCTGAAAAGGGCCTTTGGGTTTTCTTCTAATTTCTTCTTTTCCTCCACCAACTTCTTATTTTATCTCCAACACTCTTTCTCTTCTTTTTTTTCTCCTCCTCCTCTTCTTTCTTCTCTTCCTCCTCTTCTTTCTTCCTCTTCTCATTTTCCTCTTCTTTTTCAATTTTTTCGTTCCATGTTCTTATTCTTATCTTTTCCTCTTCATCCTCCTTCTCCTCCTTTATCTCTTTCATTACACCACTAATCTTGTCCTTTGCTTTTCTTAAGTTATTAATTTCCATCTTTACACGATGGGGACTATAGGAATAATGGTTTTCAACGAGTCTTATTAGCATCTGTTCCATTATTCCTAAGTTGTCTAAAACGTCTTGCAAGGTTTGCATCTTGTCCATTTGGTTTGACGCCATCTTCTTTTTATTCTTTGCAGAATGGTTTGAACGACGAATACTGTGGGTTCTTATACGAAAAGCGCGTACGTGAAGGAAAACATCCCCCTAAAACATAAAATGGATCTTACCTAGATGATGACCAAACATCGCGCGAACGTGAAGGAAAACATCCCCCTACTTTCTCATTTCATATAATATAACCCTAACTATACTCTCCACATTTGCTAAGAAACCCATAATCTACTATTCACACAAACATACCTGAGCTCTTATAAACACACTAACACAAACACATACACATACACTTCCACTATTAATAAAGAGTTAGTGTTTATTTTCACACTACTCTACCTTCACACACTGGCAAAATTGTTAGTTATTTCTTTTCTAGAGTATTGGGTAGCCCTGAAAAGGGCTGTTTTTTGAACTCCTGATGCACCTATCTAATGGTTGCACCTTCCTGGCCTGGCGCCGCACACGCATCTTCTTCCCCAGTCTTCTTTCACCTTTCTTTTGGGGAGCGCAGAGGGAGGATGATTCGCTTCAACACCCCAATCCTCTGTCTCGGGAATATTGAACGACATCCTCTCTTTTCTTTTCTTTTCCTCTTCTTCCCTCTCTCTTCTCTCCTTCTCTTCCTTCTTTACTCTTGCTTCTTCTACTATAGCCTCTGCTGATAGTTCGTTTACTATCCGCCTGGCATATTCCAGGTGCATCTGGAGTTCTAACTGTTTCACTATTCTGCTAGTCATTCTTCTGGCTGTGTTGATCAATCAACAAGGGTAGCTGGACTGCCGAACGAGTTTCAATTTATACTGAAAGCGCGTACGTGAAGGAAAACATCCCCCTAAAAACATAAAATTCATCTTACCTAGATCATGACCGAAAAAACAACAACGCGCGGACCTAAAAGAAACACTCGCTCACTTTTTTATGCTACCCATCACTATTATAAAATTTTTATTAATCACTTCAATTGACTATCCACATACGCAAAGCAATCCAATCTAACCTAAAATATATACCTCTAACAGTCAAAAAAAAAACAAACATCATTTTAATCTACTATCCACACCAACCTATTTTATCACTTACAAACTCAAACACACAAACTCATACCCTCACAATATCTTAATAAAGAGTTAGTGTTTATTTTCACACTATTCTACCTACACACACTGGCAAATCGATCGTTATTTCTTTTCTAGAGTATTGGGTAGCCCTGAAAAGGGCTGTTTTTTTGGTTTTTTTGCTATGGCATTCTTTTTTTAGTTTCTAAGAATGCGATGTCCTCTGAGGATAGACTTTCTGGCGATAGGTCTGCTTCTTCGGAACGAGAAGAAGAATTCTTTGGTGTCGATACGACAATCGACAAAGCCTCTGTCAGCTTCAGGTTGCTGCTGTTGCTGCTGTTGCTGCTGTCTCTGAAGTCTGTACTTCTCTGTCCATTCTTCTTTCTCCCTGTTCATTTCTTCTCTGAAGAGCTATTCTATCAGGTCTTCAGTGACTTTTAGCATTCTCACATTTTCTATCTCTTCTGGCTTCGGTATCAGACTGTGTCTGACCCTATGCAAATTCACGTAGGCTTCGTTGAGCTTAGCTAGTTTGGAGCACATCTTCTTAGGAGGATGAGTCGACAATGGATGGCTAGACTGGGAACAACCCGGTTCTTAAAGTTAAAGCGCGGACGTGAAGGAAAACATCCCCCACACGGTTTTCGAGCCGCAACGTTCATGAGAGGGATAGTAAGAAATGAAAGAGCATCAATCCAACATTCTTATAGCTAAACAAACCACAAAGGCATTTTTTTCAAAACACAACATTTTTATTTAAAAATCACTTAACACTAACTAACAACTCTAACAATAATCCAACATGATAACATCTAACAATTTTTTCAAATCACCAACATTTTTTCTTCAATTACTAACTATTTTGAACAGGGCTGACAACGTTGTGAATGAAATTGTGATTTCCACTGTTGGAAATCATTAGGCCATTGATGGACACTACGTTTCCTAGCTTGAGACAAAAGATAAGCGTAATGGTCACAAAACCATCGATCTACTTTCACATCGTTTCTATCAGAAGAACGAGGATCGAAATGAGTCACTAAATGTTCTAAGGAATAGCCCAGGCTGCGATGATGCAGAAAATACACACAGTACTGTCCACACACCAAGGAATCTGTGCCTTGTAATTTCACGTTATTGAATCGGGTGGTTTGAGCATTTCTTCTCATAAAGTCGATGATATCGTCTTCCAAAGGGGGCAATCCGTACGAATCGAAATATTCCACACATCCTTCTTGAGGAAAGTAGACGGCTACCCAGTGGGTTCCTGGGAGATGACTGTCGTCCGTGTTGATCACGTAAGCTTGATGGTCTTTAGGTTTGCGATGAGGGAGTTCATCTTTAGCACAGACAATAGGATTCCAAGAAGACGTATACGAACTGTGGTTCAAAAGGTAATAAAGTTCCCAGGTATCCATTGATTTGTGTTTTTTCTTCTTCTTCTTCACAGGTAATAATAAGTCGTCAATTCGATCCTGACTTTTTGCTTGAAAATGTCTGACGAATAAACGGTTATTCGTTCTGTTTCCTCACTCTGATTCAGGAGAGCTTCGATACGATGGATCTCTTGAGTGGTTAATGGTGGACAAGAATGTTCACGCAAGTCTTTATACCACTGGTGCAACACGTCTTTGTTCGAGATGAGACTCCAAGCTTCGTCCAGATACTCGTCCAATTTTTCTTCTTGACTCAACATCAGGCATTTATCGTGTTGAATTTGACTGGGATGATCGTTTTGACATCCATAGCAATTTTTCTTGATCAATTCCGTCATTTTGTCGACCAAGTGTTTGGCAAAACAGCAGACTAAATGGGCTTCTTGTTCTGGCCATCTCGACTTCATTATGATATCTTCTTCGTCTTTGTCTTGAGATTCTTCTTTTTCCACGGTCTCCTCACATTTCATCTCCAAAGTTTCTCCACTAGGTAAAGAGGGATAACAGTCTTCCATGGCTTTCTAATAATCTAGAATGACTTCTCTCAAACTGTTGATTTCTATGGTATTATCGAATTCTGCATACAGGATGACGTTCACTGTTGCTGGCAGAGAATTTGCAAACTGAAGTTCCACACGAATCTGGCCGGATTTTATAGGGTGGAAATGTCCCTCGTCGCTGCCTTGGTCTGGAGTAAAATCGAACGCCCACAAAGCATAGCCTCCTGCATAATCCTCATACTCAATGCCGTGACTGGTTTTGTTTCCTAACTGGCCGGTGGCTTCGTACAGGGACAAGTACGATCTCAAGTAATTCAGTTTTTCGGGATCAAAGCTAGGTTCGAAAGGTCGGGTACACAAGGTCTTGCCATCGCGACTGACTTCGATCTTGGACACGTTGAAGTGTTGAAAGTTGAAAGGATTTTCAGCGAAGGCTCCGTTGAAGGCTGCATTCGAGACCATACCAAGGATCAAACGTTTGGGTAACTGTCCTTGGAACAGATGATCTTCGGTTATGGATTGCAGTCCAGCAGAAATGGTGAACGTTTTCACTTCCACACGTCGTATGGGATACTTGGCGGTCGTTCTGCTCAACGTTTGACTGATGTCGTTACCTATGTCGTTACCTACTTTAGGTAACACCTCCACGCGTCGTACGTAGAGTTTGGCCTCTAAAATTTGGCTTTTAGGATTGCCAGTCTTAGTAACATCAGCCAACAAATGGAAAGCGGCACTGCTACGATTTAGTCTCAGGCGAACATTGACACCGTTCAGCAAATATTTCTCTTGCAACCACATGTCCAAATGCAAACGATCCATCAGTTCTAAACTCTTTTTGCCCGTGATTCTGCTTCGTCTTGCCGCAAAGCCGTCATTGTCATCTGCGTCAGCTATCTTAAGCTTGCCCGCTTCGTCATCTGCCCACAGCACACAGGCATTGAGATGACTTGTCTTGGCATCTGGTCCGTACGTCAAGAGATTTTCCAGGTAGGCACGGTAAGGGTAAGTATCCATGCTGCTGCTAACCAGTTTGTTATTCAAGTACAAGTCCACTGAGCTGAACAAGGAATGCATGAAATTGTTGACGGGAGCTATAATCTCAGTGGCATCTACTCCACCATCATCCTTATCTAGAACTTGGACTTTCAAGTACAAGTAACTGCTATTCAGATCGATGTAATCTTCGGGCTGTCCTTTGATTTCAAACTCGATGGGAGCTGAGGCTGCCAATGAGGAGACGGGATTCTTGCATCGTCATCATGGTGGGGGGCATGGCAAACAGATCCAGTTCCGTCTTGGAACAGGCGCAAGACTCTCGGTGCATCATTTTTTGTTGTTGCTGTGTCTCAATAATCGAAAACGTCTAAGTCTCGAATGGTTCTTCTTTTCTTGGCCTTTCTCGCTTGAAGTCTGGTGAAAGGGTGTTTTCTTTTTCTTCGTCGTCTCTTTCTGCCTTGTCCTTGCTGAATGCTTGACTCGGTAGCGTGCAGGGCATTTATAGGTGTGTCTCGTCGGCCTAAAATGTCTTTGCCCGTTTGCAGCAAGACATTTTTGCCTGCCCTCATGAAGGCTTCTTTAGGGTTTTGTTTGTCGATGATGACATTTTGGAGAAATTCTTTGCCTTGTGTCAGTGCCGCATCTTTCAAGGCGTGCAATCCTCGTGTCACCATCGGTTTCAAGACTGGAGCCACCGAACGAAAGGCCGATTTTAACATGTCTCCTAAACCGTGTCCTCGCTGTCGAGCAACCCCTCGGTACACTGGATACATGACTTACTTACTTACTTACGAGTCGTGAGAGAACCGTTTTCGAAAATGGAGTTTCACCGTGACTTTTCCTTTGGTGAATGGAATATCTTGTCCCAAATCTCCTTTTATAGTAATGTTGACCGTGTCCAAATACGACTTGCTGACCGGCAAATAGTGAGGATGGACAAATTCGCGGTGGACGTGGTAAGTGTTTCCACCTTCCTCGTCAGCGATTGTGGCAGAGTCCACTTTGAAAGGAATGACACGCAGTAACGGCACTGAGGTGTGTCCCACCACGTCGTATTCCACCACATCGGAATACACAAAGATCAAATTCAGTCCTTGGTTCAGTTCTACCGGGGCATGAAAATACTGGCCAAAAGACTCGTTGCTGTAAATGATGGTTTTTTGTTTTAGTGTTTGTTCTACTTTCTTCCTCTTCTTTACGTTACCACCCAACATGTCAAACAATTCATCACAGAAATAGAAACCCAAGATTTTTTCCTCAGGAAATTTCATCAGGAAGCGACGAGCTGTTTTGTGGTATTCCAGGGTGACAGCTTTGGACTTGAAAGTCTTAAAAGCTTCCCCAAGCACGCCATTAAACTTGGAGGCTATGGCGCTGACCAAATGTTGACCACTAAAATAATAGCCTGAGGGAATGAACAACTCATAGTCCATCCAATTTGGATTGACTTTGTTTTTTGTTTTATGGGGATATTTGTTATTGTCATTCATCCACTTTTGCAATGGTTCGTCATAAACTTCCACCGTAAATTTACTTTGATCGTCAATGACATTCAGGACTTGGGTCGGGTGAATCATTTCTACCAAAGCCACTTCCCAATGGGCTTCGTGATCTAAGGGGATGGCCTGAGGTAATTTGGCTGTGTAACAGCACAACGTGTTGTTGGGAAACACCTCCATGGAACTGTCACTGGGTAAGGTTAAGTAAAATTGGTTTTGGTGACTCATAATTCCAGAGTTCTGTGGCTGTCCGAGGGGTTACTGGACGTCAGAGGCGTGTCTCCGCCCAAAATGGGGTTTTGGTTGTGGATGTTGGAGTGGTGACTGGCACTGGCACTGGACACAACGTTCCCGTTCGAGGAGAATTTCAGGGAGGGATTGGGAAGCAGGTAACCGATGCAACTGCTCAATAAAATGGTCCACAATTGTTTGTCTCCTTGTTGCAAACTCAAATTGGCGATGGCTGCCCCGATGACACAATACACCACGAAGATTTGGCAGAAAAAGACGATTTGCGTTTTAGGCACACGTTCTCCACACCACACCCACAAGGGTTGTTTTTGTAAATCTTGCACAGAAGAACTAGGGGAAGAAGGACTGGTCGACGTAGCTGCGTCTGCTGCTGTGTGAAAGGGCATGATGGTCACTTCTTCTTTTTATAGTCGATGACTTGCGAAGCGTCGATCCAAGAATCGAAACTGGGTGGATATCCTTTCCAACGTACTTTGACTTCTTTGACACGTCGTTTGCCCACTTTGCGGGTTCTGCGTTCGAGAATGCTTTCGATGTCGTACACGTCGTCTTCTTTTTTGGTGACACGTTGTAACTCGGGCAAATAAAACGTTCCTTTGAGTACTTCTCCGTTCATGTCTTCCAATTTATAGACGGCAGGATGACGGCCATGTACTCGTCCAGTGACGCGAAACAGTTCCTTCGTCCAGTTAGGTAAGTAACCTTTGTCGAAAGTGCGTTTGGTTTTGCCAATGCGCACCCAATCTCCTACGGTCAACTCTCCAGTTTTCTTGGGGACAGCCCTCGTCGGGGACGTACCGAACAGGCGCTCAAACACCAGCACTTCGTTGTCGGGAGTCACGTCTTGCGGGGCACGTCCAATGCTTCGATGGTAAGATTGGTTGTACGCTTGCACCAGGTGCGGTAAGATGTCGATGTATTTCAGAGTGTGGTGATGCGTAAAATATTTCCACATGCGTTCTTTCAAAGTGCGTTGAAAACGTTCCACGATGCTGGCTTTGGTTTCGGGATTCTCGGTGGTAAAAAAATGAATGTCATGTTTCTTTAATTCTTTTTGGAAAGCTTGGTTCAGAAATTCGGTGCCTTTGTCCGTTTGCCATCGAAGAGGGTGACGACCGCTTTGTTTCAACACCCGTTGCAGGGCTCGCACTAACTCGCTGCTCGATTTGGAAGTCAAAGGCACGACCCAGGCAAATTTGGAAAAGACGTCGATGACACAAAACAAATATTTGTAACCACGATTGTAGCTGGCCAAATGAGAGACATCGGCTAAATCGGCTTGCCATTGATGATCGATGCCTTCCACTCGGGTGCGACTTCTGGCAAACTTGCGTCGAATGGGTTTGTGCAAAGTGTAGGTAGCTTGTTCTTGTAACCATCGTTGCACTTGAGGTAAACGGAGACTTTTCAGTCGAGTTTTGGCAGCACGATACAATTTTTGA
The DNA here is from genome assembly GCA_028554795.2 of Sinohyriopsis cumingii. Classification (NCBI taxonomy): domain Eukaryota; kingdom Metazoa; phylum Mollusca; class Bivalvia; order Unionida; family Unionidae; genus Sinohyriopsis; species Sinohyriopsis cumingii. The sequence continues at coordinate 152,376,153 of CM068828.1, read as the reverse complement.
ACTCCTGCGTAACCTGCAGGATGGGAGGGATCGTAGTAAATGCTGGCTAAGACTTTTTCCATTTTGTGTGTTGGTGTGTTAATAAGTCACCCACTCTTCGGTGATGCTACTTTGGGTGGGTCGAAAGGGTGGTTTGGAAACGGATTTACGTGTCCGATGGGCTACGGGAGTAGAAGTCGAAGGTAGTGGTGGAGGTGGAGGTGGCAATGGAATGGCTTTGGTTTTCTTTTCTTTTTTCGCTTCTGGTTTCCCTTCTTTCTTTTTCACTTCTGTCGAAGGAGGCGTGGACATCATCTTTTTAACCCAAGCTTTCATTTCTTCTCGTTGGGGTGTGGGGGACGGGGTCAACAAGGATGCTGCAATCTTACTCGAAATGGGAGCTGCTGACGGTGTTTGAAACACTTCGCGCGTCTCTTCTTCCTCAGGTCCTTGTGGGGTAGCATCTCTGGTGACGGTTGGGGATGACAGTAGTGGTGGTGGTGGTAATGATGATGATGGTGCTGGACTTTTCATCAAGGTCTTAAAATCTTTCAGAGTGGGTAAAGCTGTTTCGTCCAAAGCTTTCTGGTGAAAGAGTTGCAGTCTTTGCAAGAGTTGACCGTACTTTTGCGATTTTTTCTGTTTCGGACAAATCTTGGCGATCCATCAAGGACTGCAATTCGTGTTGTAACTGGGACTTCTCGCTCAAATTGGGATTGGGAGGTAAATGCGGGGTGCGTTGTTCTTGCCACCGATGGTATTCCATCCATCGTTTGTAAGGCACTAAAGCTAGTTTTCGTCCTCCCATGGGTTGTCAGGGGTGAATTCTGAGATCTTGGGACTTCCGAAGGCCTTTTTATCTTGCTCCCACCAGTCCTCCCAACATGGTTCCCAAGACTCCTTTCAGTATGGGGCCTAACAAGAGAGGTAAAATGCCTCCACGTTGGACCAACATCTTCTTTTTCTGACGAATGGGAATTTTCTTTTGAACCATTTTCCGAAGAACGTGACGATGTTTGCCTAAGCATTGTTTCTGGTGTTTGGACAAAGGGATCGTGCCTTTCAAAACGTTCAAACAACATTCGCACACGGTATCGATGACCTCTTTGGAGGCCGTTTGAATGAGTTTTTTTCGTAGGGGTGGAGAAGCTTTGGACAGGACAGATAACAGGTCCCCATGTTTGGCTAAACGTGGTGGCAGTCCTTTCCTTTTCTTTCCTTGGGGTTTTCTGGAGGGTGACATCTTTGAGTCTTTAGGAGCACCTAAAAACACTGATACCCTACTCGGTCACAGGCCTTTTTATACTGGAACGCGTCGCCACTGATTGTCTTTACGTTTTATCAGTTTGAGGACAGGCATGACACGTCGTGCAGGGGTACGTAACGGACTAAATCGAGCCAGTTCTTGCTTGGACAAATCCAGTAAACTTTGTAACATGCCCGATCTTTCATGGACTTTGATTTTGGGAGAAGGTACTTTGTGAGCAGCAGCCACTGCCGCTAAATTGGAAGGTCCTGCCACTGGGGAAGTTCTTTTGGGGGTCATCAACGGAGAAGTTCTTGGTGTAAACAACGTCTCCAAGTACTCTTCAGTTCCTGGTGACATCAACGGAGAAGTGGACAAACGTGAGGCTGCCGGAGACGCTGTGGCAGGTCGTGGCTTGCGAGTGTAAGGTTGCGTCCTGGCCGAAGTGCCTCTCTTGCGACTAGTTTTCTTCTTCTGTGGACTTTTCTTTTTCTGGGGACTTTTTCTCTGTTTCTTTTTCTGGGGGCTTCTTTTCTTTTTCCGGGGTGATGGTGGTGGTGTCTGGTAAGAGGAGGGTCCTGCCACTGGAGAAGTTATTCTTCTTGGGGACTTGGTCTTTTTCTTTTTCTTCTTGGGGCTTCGTTGAACTTTTGTCTTGGGGATAACTTTGGGGGCATTAGGATCCCATCTTAAGAGTGAGCGAATGATGACCCCTCCTAGAGTACCGCTCCCTCCAGGTTTCAAAATGATTTGTTTTTTGGTTTGAGTGTCGATGCGGGGATCGGCCAGTTGGACCAAAGCGACTTTGTTTCGATCGAAAAAGCGTTGGGTTTGATGAGGAATCTGAATGATTCCTTGGAGTAATTGACGTGCCGTCACCGTGAACCATCGTAAGACTTCTTTGAGACTAGCTTCTAAGACACGGGCTCGTGTTTGTGGATCTTTTTCTCGACTGATGCCATACAAGGCACGAATCAATTTGACGGGAAGATGCGACTGAAGGGACGTCATGTTCACACTGTGTGAGACAGACGAAAAAGGGTCTGAGGTTTTTATAGATTTTTTTCATGGGGAGTGAAATGAAGTCGAGGACGGAGACGTGTACAGGACAGGCCCTCCGTCTTGGCACCAGTGGTGAAACAAGTGGGTACGAAATCGCAAATCCTCGGGGGTCGTAGGTTTCAAATCGACGAGTAAATAGGCGTGTGGCGTTTGAGTGGCATCGTCGTATACCTGAGTCAGCCAAGGCGTTCCTAACTGTTTGGCTAAGACTTGCACTTGCGATTTATCTCGAGGGCTTTTAAACAAGACCACGTAATGCGCATTGAGACTGATGGTGCGATGGGCTTTACTTTGTTGAAACAAATTTTGGGTGATGTAAACGACACTGGCATTACGCTGATGCCCTTTGCGCGTGAACCACAGTTTAATTTCTTCTTCGTCTTCTCCTAACATGTCGTCGAAAATGACCAAATGGGTTAGACGGGAGTCAGAGACGATGCCATCGTCTTCTTTAGGAATGCCTTCCACAAACACGATGGAATCGCCTTGACTTTCTCGCAAGAGGCTGTACGCCGATTGCCACTCTTTGTAACACCACACGATCCGTTGAGGGGGTCGATCGATCAAATGATGTTTATGTTCGATCAAACGTTTGACGAATTCGGTTTTGCCTGAACCGCTAGGTCCAGCAATGAGCATGTTAAAGGGATGGCGAAGATACAAAGCCTCCCAACTGGCACGATCTAAGTGTTCGTCGATGACTTTGACAGTAGAGGAAGAGGGAGCAGAGGAAGCAGAGGTAGCCATGGTGTGAGAAATGTCACTTGTGACACGAAAACAAACAAGACAAGAGTTTATATACTTTTTTCAGAACACGTTTATTGAATGTTTCAAATATGAACACGAAAGACAAAAATACATACAACCCAAATAGTGATGTACAGGAATAAAAAACACATCAAAACAATCAAAGTGGAATATAAACAAGTGTCTGTACAACATGTTTTGGGTAACGAAGATGTCCTAGGGACAGTGTGTAATGTTCTTACAGTCTCTACATGAGGTATTGTCACACAAGTGTCCTCCCGGAATGACCTTTCAGGCCTGTCCATGACAGTCCTGTCCTGAAGCGAGTGGTTGTTCTCGGTGACGGGTTCTTCTGGCACCGTCACTAACACAGGTTGAAAAGTAACTTTTTTCCTTGAACAACTCTTGTGCATACTGGGCCACTTCTTGGGTCCAAGCTTCAAAACCCCTTTTTTTCCAATCACGAACATCTGTCCAATGGGGATGTAAGTCACAAGCTACACACACATCGTCATACACGTCTTGGGTAGCTAAAAGTTGACGAATCTTTTTTTCCTGTTGAGGTCGAGAAGTATCCAGATGAAAACGCAAGGCTTTGAGCAAAAGGAGTTTTTCGTGACCATTTAAGGCCATGGAGGTGGTAAGTACTGATCGTAAAGAGTCCACAAAGAATCGGCTGGTAAACGAAATCCCAAAAAACAAGTCACTAAGACACACACCACTTGTCGTCCCAAATTGAATGGATACAGTTCTTGTAATAATCGATGGTAATGATCCACGGTTTGAATATGGTCATTGAGTTCCTTCCACGGAATCTGTTGGATGACATGTGACATAAACCGTGGCATGGCAGCCTGTTTTTATATTCTCTTTTTTTCGGATGCAATAGACGTACTTTCTAGCCAGAGATCTTCGTTCTCCAGTAGGGAATCTAAATCTTGCATACTGTAACCGAAACGTCAGAGTTCGTTTAGGTGTTTCCTCTTCCTCTAAGTAGATTCCACGTAAAATATGTTGGTAATCCTTTAACTTGTCTTCCTCAATGTATTGCTGTAGGTGAATCTCGAAGTAACCATAATCATGAACATGTCGATCATTAGCGACCTCAAAGTTTTGAACAAGGTCTGACCATTGAAAGAATTTCTGACGAATCAGTTCTCTTATACCATTCAGGTACCAGTGGTTAAAGATCTGGTGACGTATCGGATGCAATTGTTCTTTACGTTTCACTTGTATTTTCACCAGCTCTCGGTAAATGCGTTCTCTCAACTCCACAGGCAAGCCCAAAATGTACTCTTGTAAAGTATCCATAAGTATATACACTGTTTTTGGAATCGTTGGGTGGTAGCCAATAGCCTCGTTTAACTTTGTGCCTAATGTAATATCCACTCATAATCATTCTTCTTGCACTTTGGAACAGAGCATAATTTAAAAACGGATGAATCACTTTGAGTTTACGTTTCACTTGTATTTTGACCAACTCTCGGTAAATGCGTTCTCTCAACTCCACAGGCAAAGCACGAATGTTCTCTTGTAAAGTATCCATGAATAGGTTATACTAAATCCTCTTTGGTCTGACACAAGAAATGTACTCTTTGCACAAACATGGTTTCACTTCAGTGTCGAATTTAAATCGTTGAGTCACTAATCTACACATTACAATTCGTTCAGAAGTTTCCTCTTTCACCAAGTTGACATTGTGTGAAAGATGTTGGTAATTCGTTAACTCTTCCTCTGGAATTCGATGCAGTACGTTTACAATGATGTAACTACAATCGTCCATACCAAACCAATCCTTTTTAAAACTAGAGGATCGTTGATCAATGTCTGCCCAATGGAACACTTTCAATTGAATCAGTCCTTGTATAGCCTTCAGGTACCAGTGGTTCAAACACCGGTGACGTAACGGATGCAATTGTTCTTTACGTTTCACTTGTATTTTGACCAGCTCTCGATAAATGCGTTCTCTCAACTCCACAGGCAAAGCACGAATGTTCTCTTGTAAAGTATCCATGAACAGATTATTATGGTAAAAAAGTTACTTCAATGTCTCGGTCCCACTAAAGGTAAGTAATGACAATTCGGTGACCATCGAGCATGCTCAACGTAGGCCGAATCTTGCGGTTCCCAGTGGTGAAGTGACACACCACAACTGAAGCACTTGACTTTATCTCCTTCGCCCAAGTAGAAAAATCCGGGTCTGGCTAATTCTTCGGGGGTCGGTCCTCCCAGATACTTTGGCCATTTTCCTTTGAACGATTGAAGACGATTTTCAAAGTCGCAGTATTCCGACAAACGCACAGGGAACGAATATTCGTTTTTCACAGGTTCGTTTCGATGAGGGTTGGGTGACAGGAACAGGAGTTTGCTCAGGGCTGGATGACATCCGTAGGGGGGTAGACGTGAAGGTGAACATTCCCCTTTAAACCCGGTAAAATGTCTAAAAGGACGAGCGGCATCGCTTTCGCATCCCTCAGGTTTGACACGCACAGCATCACTTTCCATGACAGGGGCAGTGAGAACAAAGTTCCCATGATGCTTTACGGCATCGCTCAGGTCACAAGGTACAGCATCGTATCCATCGCAAGGCTCACAATCGCACTCATCTGCAAACTCCGTTACGCAATTACAATGGTAACCACATGGACAATCGCAGTTTCCTTCCGGACATTTTCCGTCGCAATGCATGGGTCTTATCCATCCAGTATTAGTCACACTAGAGGAAGATACAACTTTTTTATAATCCCCAAACTGGAACGATGTCTCTTTCAAAGTATTCATCTTGTTCGCTCGGTCTTGGTAGTCACAATGAACTATCGCTCTTGCCTAGGGTTCCTTTTTTATATACAGACCAATACCGACGTGACCGTACGGTAAGGTGAAATGATTGGGAAGTCTCACTCGCTTCTGGTACACGATTTGATAGACTTTTTCCAAGGGTCGACTGACGATGTGGTGAGTGGGTAAACGTACAATCTTGTTCGGTTGATAGGTGGTCACTTTAAAGTTTCCATCCTCTCCCGATTGCAAGGCTTCTTTCAATACCCCAAAGTTGACCACTCGACTGGTATGATAATTCAGAGTCAGTCCTTTCACTTTGCACGTCGTGTGCACTTCTCCTTGTTTGTCACGGTATTCGTAGCCGTAATTTTTGGGAACACCACTGACGAAACTTAGAATCTTGTCGTCGGGATGCTCGTCTGTCCAGGCTCCTAAACGGTCTCCTTCGATGTTAGGGTGATGTTGAATCGGGTGATGGATGTAAATGCAACTGTCTGTGTCAAAGTACAGGACGCGCTCTTCTAACAGTTCTAAAGCTTCGTACAATTTTAAGCGAGCATGAGCTGTCACGTAAGCCGCAATGATGACATTTCCAAAAGGGTCGTCTTGCACAAAGTCCAGATCTTCTTCGTAATTGACCAAGATCAAATTCTCTCGAACGACGTCCACGTGTTTCATGTATTTCGTTTTGTCGTGAATCATCTGGAAGTAGCGGGAAGATTCTGTCAAATATTCCGTCTTGGGTAAACACGGTCGTTGTGCCATTTTACCCCACAAGCAATTTAACATCACTTTGACAAACGATCGCCTGCCTTCGTTTTTCTCGATGTGGTCTAAAGAGATGCCTTCTTGTTCATAGTATTTCTCTTTAAATTGTATTTGGTCTTCGGGAGTGTGACACCAGGAAGGATAGCCGCTGGCTTCTTGCTTCAGTTTCAAAAAGGCATCCACGTAGTCGGCGAAAATGCCTTTCTGCCTGGGGTCACCCTTGCGGTACTGTTGTGTCTTGGGAAAGTGGCAAATTTCGTACACTTCTAACAGTTGGTATCCCATGTCCAGAGCTTTGAACAATTCTACGCTGACCCAGGTTCCCGTCAAGGCCCGTTCTTCCTGGCTGTGCTGACAAGGTTGATCTTGGTTGCACGTTTCGGCACAAGTACGGCACAAGGGAAACATCAATTTGCCTTGACAATGGTGAGGTAAGACGGGATGGTATAGGTTCGTGGGAGGCAAAACTTTGCACTTGATCAAGCCTTCGTATTGTCGAATGTTTTTCAGGTCGATGTGTTCCGTTAACAATTGCGGGTGCCCTACAGGAAAGCGACAATATTTGCACACGTAGGGATACAGCGAACACACGTCCAAGTATTTGATTTCTTCTCCTTTCTTTTCGTCGGCTTGGTACAGCAAACAGGTGGCATTGGTCCTTCCTCCGTACAAACTATCCCTCGGGTTCAGCGGGTCCATGAACTGGTAACTTTCCACGAGGCGTTTAAACTCGGGATCGGTTTTCATACGGTGATCGTACTCGTGTTCCCACATTTCCACCACTTGGTATCCTTGCTGTTCTAACTTTAGGCGTCGCTGACAAGTGTCCTGGTACAAGTCTTCCATGGTTCGTTGCAAAAACTGATTTTTAGTGCCACGGTCAGGGTAACAGACGGGACATCCGTGAAATAAGCAACCGTTAAATACGTACACGATCTTGGGGTTTTCTAAGTCCCAACCATCGACCGAATACGTTCCGATGGTCTTTTCGCCCCCTCTGTTGCGGGCATGCTGAATCCACTTGTCTTCCTTGTCGCACAAGTAATGTAACCAACGTAGGGCTTTGACCGAGTATTGACGTTTGACAAAGTTGGCCGTTTGAGGGCTGATGACAGCCACGGTGTTTTCAGGCATGAATCGTTGTCGATACACTAAGGAACACGCTTTGGCAATGGTGCAAGCTTCTTTCAAAGGATCGACCCCTCCGTGTTCCATGAACAGTTCTCGAAATTTTCCACAGCAACGCCGTAAAATGTCCACGTCGGAACGACAATACTTTAGCATTTCTTCCTGAAAGTCGAAAGGGTCCGAGGCGTGAATCTGGTACCAAGCGTAGAAAGCTTCTCGTTGTTCGGTACGCATGTTGTCGGGGTCGTAATAGTGAGCCTCAGGTAAATGGGGTAGAACGGCGTGTTGATTGGCTTCCGTATTGAAAAAGTGTGGAAAGTACCCTTTAGCCATTTCTGTCATTCCAAACGTTTTAGGCATTCGACTCAAAGGCATGGCCAAGTAACTCATCGAATCTTTAAACTGTACTTGTCCCACTTGCATGAAAATGATTTTGGCTCCGTTCAAAGTGACTTTAGGACGCTCGGTGCCTTGTTCCGTATAGTACCTCAATAGAAACTGTCCATCGTATCTGGAGAAATTGTGAGCCATCACCGTGGCATGACGATGACAATCTCCGTAACGTTCGATGTCCTCTTGGCTCCACGTCTTGTCGACGGGGTCTAAGACCCATTGGGCAAAATCGGCTAACGTGTTCGGTCCCCGAAAGATTTTTTCACGCCCTCCAGGAATCTTGCTGCAGTGAGGGCAATGACTGAAGATAGGTTCTTAAATGCACTTCTCGCACGCTCGATGAGCCACGCAGAAATTAGGAATGTGAATGTCAGTCTCTTGCATGCATTCGAAATCGAAAAAGATGAAATTGCCTTTCTTCTTGTGACCGTCTTCTTTCTCTGGTGGGGGTTGGTATTTTTGCACGTAACATTGGTGTTCCAAGTCCACGATGTGGTGACAAATGTGACATTTTTTCTGTCCTCGACATACGTGTGCCTTGGCAGCATTGGTACATATGACTTGTTCACACGTAGGGCACAATCTCAGGAGTTGACAAGCACATTTCTTCTGTGAACCTTGCGTTTTCAGATGTTGTTGGTAACAGGTAGGGCTGACAAACGTGCGCAGACAAGTGGAACAAGGCACTGGTTCTTCGCTCAGACAGGGTGAAGAGGCCAAACATCCTGAGCATTTCGATCCGCAATGCTTGTGTTGCTCTCGATTGTTATAACCATGGTCACATTTCTCACAATAATAAACATATCTCAGGAATCCGGTGATACTGGTAATGGTATCGAAATGTTCATCGTGATGATAAAGGTGAATGTATTTTCCGTCCTTAAAATCTTGCCCTCGAAACAATAGAGGTCCGCGCACTTCTTGAGGGTGCACTTTCAAGGTGTATCGTGGAGCTAGGGCATCTTGCAATTTTTGCATCTCAGGAATGCCACAGGGTGTGTCTTTGGACAGGCCAGCTTGTTGTAACAGGAGTTCTGCTTCGTTTCGTTGTTTGGCTCGGTCGGAACGTTGAATAGTGTCCCAGGTTTTTTCCATTCTACCGTGTCGTTCTTGTTGGCATAGGTTCGTCCCACCACGATGGCACGGGCTAAACACATCTGGTCATGAGGGTTGTTAATTCGGACGAGACTCTTTTTGGTGTTGCGAAGGTCGTCCACCAATAACATCTTTTTGCGTCCTGTCCCTTGAGGAGGAGAGACGTGGGTCATGTCCAGTGTGGCTTTACCATCGGTGATGTCAAACTGATCATTAGATTGTTGTACGTGTTGAATCTTGTCATTGACTTTGGAAGCAGTCAATTCTGCAGGGGTGCTAAACTCGATCCAAACAGGGGATTTCAAACCGTCGTGTTGTATGGAAAGTCTCAAGCGATCGTCTTCTTTGGGTTGACATTGTCGCTTGAGTGCAGTGAGCAAAGAATCCCACACCTCGGTGATGAACACTTCTGCTTTCTCTAACGGCACTTCAGCCTTGAAATCTTTAAACTTCACCGTGTATTTGTAAGCCGTGGTTCTAAATTTTCTAGAGGAGCGCTTTTCCGTCTCTCGAATGGAATAGTACTTTTCAGGGTTGACAAAGGGTGGTGGACTTGGTTTAGAGGGTTCGGATTCTGGTTCACTCATGTCCTCTTCAAAATCACTGGCATGAATTTGTGCCAAGATTTCAGCCCTGTACGAGGCGATAGATCACGTTTCTGCCTCTTACTTTCTTCTTCTTTCTTCTCGAATGAATGGGATCGTTTCATCTTGAAAGCAAAAAGTCAAATGACTCAAGTTCAAACACCATAAACTACTTTATAGTCATAGCAGACCAGCATATATAAAAGGGTGTGCGTCTTGTCCTTTCACTATTCATTTCACTCTCAAGCCGAGCACAACGATGGAAGAGACTAACCAGATGGAACGTTTCGTCAGAGCTTTGCGAGGGGTCATTAGAAAATTCTCTTCAGACCAGCCTACGGACTACTCTCCTTCCTTTAGAGATAAAAGTCAAGATACTTGCTATATCTGTCAGAAGAAAGGGCATTGGTCTTCAGAGTGTCCAGACCGTCAAAAAAGAACAAAAACAGGGACTAAAAAAGACAAAAGTCAAGATACCTGTTATTATTGTAAAGAAAAAGGACATTGGTCTCCAGATTGCCCAAAAAAGAAACAAGAGGAGTCAGAAGAAAAGAGGAATTCTTCAGAAGAACAGAGGGATTATTCAGAGGAAGAGAGGGATTCTTCAGAGGAAGAAGAGGAAGAAAAAAGACAATTCTATTTACAAGAGGCAAAGAAACAGGAGAAGAAGAAAAGAAGAAGGGAAGAAAATGAGGAAAAGACGGTGAAGAAATTTAAAAAACAGAGAGACTAAACAAGGAGAAATCAATGAACTTTTTATTAAAGTGTTGTGAATTGTGAATTGGATTGTAAAAAATGGAGAAAAGAATAAATGAATGATATAAGGTAAGAGTCTTTGAGTTTTGATTTTAAAATAAGAAGCTACACTCACGCACTCATACACAGACACGTACTATAAGGGTAACATGGGTGAGTTTTTTTGAGTTATTGGCAAATTGAAATTGTATTTCTTTTCGAGAAATGTGGGTGGCCCTGAAAAGGGCCTTTTTCTTCATGGTGTAGGGGTGAGTTTAAGCAATCAATTTTAACTGCCTTAAGCCTTTGCCACGGCCAAGGCCTACTTCTGGACTGCGTAATGTTGATGATGATTGGGTTGAAATCACTAAGGGTGGTACGGTAGGCTTAGTCACAGGGTTGACATGTTTGGCTCGGGAAGGTCGTATTCTCTTCGGTCGTGATAAAGAAGTCTGATACATTTGTTTCAGACTTCTTAACTCCGCTAAAATGTCCAACAGTACCGTGACCGTTTGATTTTCACCCTCTTGTTTCTTTGCTGCTACTTCTTCTTGCTGTTGTTTTTTTCTTACCTCTTCTTCTTGTTGCTGTTGCTGTAGGAGAAAAGCCTGTTCCGCTTCCTTTTGTCGTTGTATAAATTTCTCCAATTCTTCTTTCTGTCTCTGTCTAAAATTCTCCACTTGCGGTAATGAAGAAGGTAACGCAGGTTCCGGAACAAATTCTTGCGAGGAGAGAAAATCAACAAAATCCCAATTCACCTCTTCTGAAAGTAAGTCCGGGTTCCCTTGGGCGGTCTCCCCTGCTGGTGCACCCCACTGGATCGTTTTCTGAGTTTCCGTCATGTTGAATCACTATCACATAGATTGACTGCACACAAGCGCTAGCGAATCTATATTGACTACGTGACGTCACAGACTGCTCTCTTCGGATTGGATGCGGGCTGACTGAATTCTGTAACGCGTGTTCGGATTGGTGAATGAATCCGTTTCAATCCTTTCTGTCCCTATAAATAAGCGCAGTTCACTGCATTGATTCACCTATTCTCGGAGCCTCAACATGTGGACCGACGTTGAATCTTCAACCCTTGTGTCAACAATGATGTTCAGGACGGACATGCTCATGTATGTCCGATCCAAGTGGACCGTTGTCCACAGGACCAACAGCAGCCTGTGGATAAGAAGAGTCTATATAGAGAGACAAGGTTGCCTCAAGAGGACTCTGATGTATGGCCCTGCTGTAAGACGAAGTTTGAGAAAAAGAAGATGTCGCAAATGCCCTTTATGTTAAGGGCATATTAACATAAACCAAAGGCCCTTTTCAGGGCCAGCCATATTTCTCGAAAAGAGATAGCCTTTCCATTGCCTACCCCTTTTTAAAAAAATTTTTTTAAATTTAAAAAAAAATCCCATGTTAAATTCCCCTTGTCAGTAGAGTGACCCACGATTTATTGCCATGTTAAATTTCCCTTGTCCGTAGAGTGACCCACGATTTATTGCCATGTTAAATTCCCCTTGTCCGTAAAGTGACCCACGATTTTTTGCCATGTTAAATTTCCATTGTCCGTAAAGTGACCCAGGGGTCCCTGTAATGCTAATTCCCATTGTCCGTAAAGCGCCCCTATTCACTACTTACAACTTATCTTTACAGTCCCGAATGATACACTGGGTTTTACAAACCCCAAAATTAGCCCACGGATAACAAATTGCATGTACAGAGATACACTCCGTCACCAATACACCGTTCCACTTCCACAGTCGCTAAAGACTCTGGACACTCGGAACAAGTCTCGACCCACCGGACACACCGGACTTTCGACCCACCTGACACACCGGACATTCGACCCTCCGGACTCACCGGACATTCGACGCTTATTCGACCCTCCGGACACACCGGTTATTCGACCCTCCGGACACACCGGTTATTCGACCCTCCGGACACACCGGTTATTCGACTCCAAACAGACACTCCGGTCACTCCAGACAGAGACACTCTAGTCAATCCAGACAGAGACACTCCAGTCACTCCAGACAGAGACACTCCAGTCACAGACGGTAGACATTCCGGACACCTCGGACATTATACATTCCGCACACCCCGACCATTAGATATTCCGGAAACCCCAAACATTGGATATTCCGGACACCCCGGAAATTGGACATTACGGACACCCCGGACATTGGACATTGCGGACACCCCGGACATTAGACCCTCCGGACACAGACAGCAGACATTTTGGATTTAGAGACACTCCGGTCACACACAGCTGAAAATATATCCAATACCGTGTACTGTATCTGACACGGGCATAATAAATTAATGACGTTATACACAGTACGTTATATAGATTACATTATCAGCACAATAACTACAAAATGACAGCTTCAAAAATAAATCTAATCCTGCTCGATAAGAATCCTACTATATTAAACAGTTCTTAAAAACAATGTAGTTTTACATTACTAATATAAATCCCTTGCCAAGTCGAAAACGACAATATAAATATGTACATTATACTGCGTAATGTGTTCAAACCATTTGTAAATAAATCCGAAATAGATATTACACATAATGTCATTGCATAAAATTTGGAAAATTTTGAGAATTTTGAGATTGTTTAATGTATTACGATATTAAAATTCCAATCATGGAATATGTAAAGCCAGTGCTAATTGCTTTCCTACCATGTTTTGAATACTGGAGAGAACCTGTTGCATCCTTTCTAAGTTTTGCTATATATCTTGAGAATCCATGTGAACATTTTCATTCAAACAGGTATGGTCACACCCAATGCTTCACATTATTATAGAAAATTGTTATACAAGTGTATGATTTGAATGTACCAGTTGGTTCTTATTCTAAAAAAGAGATAAATTTCTCCTTCTGCTTGCTGAATATTGTTTTATAGCATTGAAACATCAGCGACTTTTTAAAACAATTACGCCTAACGTTTCAAATTCAATACATATATAGGTTGTATTTCGGCTCAGTGTAAGCGTTAATTGAATCCACCGAGGCGCTTCACACGTTAATATCTTTAATTTTGTTAAATTAGTATTTAGTTTGCAAATTGTTATAGTGACAATAATATCGGCAAGAGATTTCCACCTTGTATGACACCAGAAAGAATTTGAAAAATCCCAGATTGTTAATGTTACGAATCTATGGTCAAAAGTAAGTAAACCATAAGCAGCAGAGGGGGCGAATCCCACAAAATGTTTCGCTTAACAGAGCCTTCTATCGAGGACATTTTAGATAGAGATGTTATTTTCACAAAATAAACCCTCTATTCAGAAAACATGACAAAATGGGCTTTCTCTGCTGACTTGGAAGGGTTATATCGTGAAAATATCTACCTATGCAACTATTTCTTGATACAAGGGTCTATCTTGCGAAAACAGTCGGGGGTGTTCGCCCCCTCTGCTGCTCTGTGAAAGTCCTGGCAGAGTTTGCTTGTCTAGTTAAAATTTTTATCTAACCCAACTCGATACCGTGTTCGAGGATCATGCAAATTTATTGTTACAAATCCATGTGGTTTTGCCTGAGCACGACTAAAGAAATTTCTGAATTTATTTATGTCCATGTCGCCGCTGCACCAAGTCTGATGTATATTTCTCAGTGTATGAGTATCAACGCCGTTGAATAGCGCAAGAATGTTACAGTTGTCCCTGATCACTTTTGGGATTTGTGTGTATTGCTGGGTTACATAAATCACATCAGTGTTTATATGTCTGCCGCGTGAAAATATCCTTGAGGGGTTTGATTGCTTGTCCAACATCACATTATCGTACACGACTAAATTGTTAATTCTCCCACCAATATCATCAATACTTGGTGCTTCATCGATGTCAGTGATAAATTCAATAACATCATCGCCGTCGTTTAGCGACTTTAAGCTTTCATTAAACTCTTTTAATACGCTGTAGCATCGCTGATCATCCACAGATGGAGCTATCAAATACAACTTATCCCACGCCATCCACTTCATTATTAAATTAAGTAACAACTGCGTCTTACCCGACCCAGATGGGCCTATAATAATCATTCGAATTGAGTCTCTCGTCGTTTTGTAGCAGAAAAGTCAGTGATCTCCATTAGACATATTATAAAATAATATGGATTTATGTTATGTGAAATGTAGAGCACGTACCCCAACTGCAGACATAGCAACCACTACAACAAAAAATAATCGATCTGCGCTCACAGGCAAATGTGAACGAAGCGGTACAAAAAAGTTTAGATTTATTCCGAAAAAAAAAAGCGAGGCGGTGATATCGCAGCCAAGTTAGGAAAATTACCAGGAACTCCGTGGGCTAAATACCCAGAAGAAAAACATCTTCCAGGATATAATTACTGTGGTACTGCAACCCGACTTGATATCAGACTTAATGCCCAAGATCAGCCCAATCCAGGTGAGTATCCGATAAATGCTATCGATAGCGCATCCCATGTCCATGATGTAGCTTACCGAAGCAAGGATTTGCAACAGCGCCATCTCGCGGATGTGAAATTAATTCATGCGTTAAATGCCATCACTGATAAATCTCTCAAGGAGAGGTTAGCATCCTGGTTAATAAAATCCGCAATGAAAGGTAAATTAGCGCTAGGTGCTGGTATATAATGGAGTCGATTTATTATTCCCCAAGCGGATACTGGAGAGGTAACGCAGCAATTAGTAAACTCGCTGAGCGGCAATAGTTACGCGAGTTACTGCTAAAAATTGGTTATCCAAGCAGGCAATATGGCAAATTTATCTACCGCGTCCTAAACAAATTCACTTTTCACATTTTAATGTTAGTGTGCCAAATGAAATTCATCAGGCTGATATATTATTTCTGCCACACGATACTATTAAAATCCGAAGACGTCAAAACACATACAAGTACGCGTTAACTGTAGTTGATGTTGCAAGTAGATACAAAGATGCGGCACCGTTAGCGACTAAAACAGCGTCTGAGGTTGCTTCTGAGTTTGAACAAATGTATCAACAAGGACCTCTACGATGGCCACAGCTGCTACAAGTTGATCCTGGCAAAGAATTTCAAGGTGCAGTATCGTCGCTGATGAAGCAACATAGCGTTACCATCAGACGAGGGCATACTGAAATTCATCGTGATCAGGCAATTGTTGAGCGATTTAATCGAACACTTGCTGAGCGGTTATTTGGATATCAATACGCGAAGGAATTTATTCAAGATACGAGATCTCGTGAATGGGTTGCAAGATTACCAGGTGTGATAGCTGCGCTAAATAATGAAATAACTCGAACAACCAACATGAAACCTGCCATCGCGATCACAAAAAAATATATACCCGTGCAACGTAATTCTTCAGCGCAGCCAATACTGGGTAATGTGACTGTAATATATTTATATGAACCAGGTGAACTTGAAGGTGGTAAAAAAGAGCAACTGATCCTATTTGGAGTGTTACCGCACACAAGATATCTAACATAACAAGATCGTCAGGCAGACCAGCAATCTACAGGTTGGATTCAACTGCTCCTCAACGTGGATTCACACGTGAGCAATTACAAGTAATTCCCGAGGACACACAATTACCACCCCGATCACTTAACTAGCGCCAAGGGTGGCAGCACCCCGACGTCGATTACACTCAAGACAGGTCAACATCACATTATCACGTGTATGACCGCGACTGTTATCTTTTCTATCTACGGTGAATTGTCTTGGATTATTACTCGAATACTGCCATAGCATTATACAATTACAGCTCTCACAGTGATTATTCTGCTGTTGTTTCAGCGTGCTGATAAATTCAACATCAAGATCAAAATCGCGATTATTTTTTTGTTGCCACTGTTTGTAACCGGCTAATTTTCTTTTTATTATATCGCTGGCGACTGCGTCGCTGTTGTTTTCATCGCTATCAGTTATTAACTCTTCTAAGACAATTTTTCGCAGTTGAGATATTCTTCTGACTCTGGATACAGCTAAGTAAACTAAATTTGACCATTCGATTCGATCATCAACGATCCAGACAGTTGTATCACTGGTAGTTAGTCCTTGAGATGAATGTATCGTTATTGCGTATCCTAGCGTCCACGGGGATTTATTCATTTTCAGTGCATCTTTGACAGCGTTGATATCAACTGGCACAATATCATTCAATACTAAATTCTGTTTCCCTGACTCTGTCCCAGGGATATCAACATCTATATTTTGAAACCGCGTATCAGCTGGTCTATAACATAACGGCACTGGCAGCATTGGAAACTTTTCTTGTTGTCATTGAAATAACTGCTGTTGAAGTGTGTCTCTGACTATCTTTCTACTTGCCACTATCAAATCGTCTGGTTTCCATGCGCTCCAAAAGTCGCTCATTGAAGTTTCAGGAATCATCTCTCGTATAATTTCGCATTGAATTTTATTCGGTTGTAATCTGATTAATGTTTTAAATTCCTTCAATGTTGCATCAAGTGCTCTATGATCATCAGACACTTCTTCATAATAATCAACAAAATCCCTCAGCCAATCATGTGGGGATACGCCGACAAACGGAGGTGGCTGACCGTAATCGCCGCACATTATCACTGCAGTATTCGCTGTTAGCAGCCAATCAAGAAACGTTTTTAATGTATCTAACGGTACCGTACATATCTCATCCCAAATTATTTTCCCAGGAATATATTTTGTTCCCATTCGATCTGACGTCCATACACCGCCGCTGTATTTGAAAAAGCTGTGCCAAGTACAAGAATTGACTCCTCGTTGTTTCATCTCCCTGGCAAGTCTGTGTGTAGGTGTTAGCACAATCATATCTGAATTTCGAAATAATTCAATCGCTCGAGTTGTCTTACCAGACCCGCTCGGTCCGTTCAAATAAACGGTTTTGTGTCTAGTGATTGGATCATACACAGATGGTGCGTTTGACATTTCTGATAATTCTGATTTACAATAATCATCCTTAATTGTAACATCAGCGGATTCACAATATCCATGTGACATCTCCGCTTTTATTCTCCACGAACTCCATGATTTATCGTTGCCTGTAAAACGAGTCAGTGATTATAAGTATCTGCTACTGATATAAAATGAATCCGTTGCAACTCTAACTGCGGTGTCAGGAAATCGATTTATCATTGATAGTAAATTTATAGAAACATAAGCCAGCATCGAAGATCTTAAATGTGTGTCTTGAGGCGACTCTCCGTCGATATAACTTACAATTGTGCCCAACTTTGTTCCGTTGGACAAGTAAGCATCCTCCCGATTACAAAATATATTTCTCGCAACGGTGTCAGCAATTATAAAATCCAATTCAGCATCATCGATAATCAGTCGCGAGTGATGTAGTTTATGATCATATGCACCGCCTTGAGTAAATTTACCGATTATTCTTCGTCCGAGATATTTTGCTATTTTTTCACTATTGCTGAGCTTGATCTTGAGAACTTTAGGAGCCTCACCGATAATGACATCCATCGGGGTATTTGGACTCTCTCATGCATACTCGCTAATAACATCATCTACACTGACACGCTCCGGTGTTGGCAACCAAACTGAAGTCTGCGGTCGATATGATATGATTGCTTCACTGACATTCAACGATACCAGTATTCGGCTGTCAAGCATATATCGCAATAACACTAGTGGTGCCCAGCATTTTTCACTGAAGTGTCTGCCAAACCAAACATAACAGCACGGATGTAGCTCTTTAGCAAATTCAAACGAAGTTACACGAGCAAATCCTGTCAAATCAAAATCGGGTAAAGGACCGTTTGTAGCAACTCGTGTCGTCGAGTTCGTGGGATGTCCAAATCGCTTAAAATACTCGCGGCACTCGCCCATCTCGAGAAAGCTTCCCGGGTAGCAAGCAATCATATCCACGGAAATCATATCCCGGTAGTCATACCGGGTATTCCACAGCCCGCCGTGTCCATACTCGACACAACTCAATTGTATGTCCGGGAGAAACTCACTTCGGGTTGGTCTCCACGAATTTCTTTCTCTGACAGCGTGGGCGACAACACTCGGAACTGTAAAACAATTAACCAATAATCGCTCGGTGTTTTTAAAATCTTCGATTTTCATATATTTCTCTGCGAGTTTTTTCATTTGTTGTAGCAACGACTCCGTCCAGTATAATTCACCGTTGGGTTTTACAAATTGATCATACTCCGAATCTTAGGAACTTTTAAACAACCACATCGACACAGGGTCGGTTTTGCTTATCTGTTTGATAGCATCAAATATCTTTCCGCGATAATATTTCACAACACGATCCCGCGGAAATATCGTAACTGCGTTAGTCCAAGCATGAGCGTTATGATCAATGATATTTATTGGAGCTTCGTATCGATTATATTTCGATTTTTATAACACTTCCTTTGTTATTGTTGTTACGGTTATGGGAAATCTTAGCGCGCGCTCCAGCTCTGCAAGATCGTTTATTGATGCTCCTGTGTGTTTGATCCGCTCAGCCCACGCTGCTATCTTGGACTGTCTTAACGCAGTCAGATCGTTTCCCCGCATCGCATTTTTAAAATGTTCCATTACTCGCTCGGCTACACAATTCAGCGTCAACGACGAAGTCGTCCTCATCAGGGTGAGTTTATCAATTTTTTTTTTTATCGGATAGATTCCATAAATGACTGCGGTCACAGGATAAGCTCTCGCGTAATATGGTTTATCAATCCCGGTCAGCATTCCTGGTTTGGAGTCTTTACTTAACAGAATGGTCTTTCCGCTAGCAAAAACAAGGTCGAGTTTGTCACGGATAATCCAGGTGTCAGAATCCGCCCGCACAATAAATTTTATTCTGAAAATATATTTCCGACCGCCTTGATAAAGGTAATCGATAATTGTTTTCGCTCGTGCATCATTCATTGTAGCATCAATGACTTTTATTTTAAATGACGACCACACGTGAGATGCGCTGTCGTCGCGGAATTCTTTTCTGGCATTCCTGATAATATCAAACAGATCAGTCAGGGCTCGTCTCCGTGAACCAGGGGTTAGTCTGTCAAGATCGAATCTTCCAGTGCCAAAGGCAGACAACCTCGAAAACTCCTCCATGTTATATTTAAGACAAATATTTAAATAAGAAAATTATATATATGAATCAATGCAAGTGGCTTGGTACAAAATCATCAACTCGCTGTAATAAATCCTGCAGAGGTGAATTCTGTGGACAACATTCCCAAAGCGTCAGGCGGGGGATTTTGGGCCGATACCGTGTCTGCGATGTGGTATTGGGGTCAGGGGTAAAACACAGTTATGTGCGAGTTTCGGAGGAAAGCGATACCGGGAACTCAAGCGATATTACAATAAAAAATCCAGCGACATATCCGAGCGTGATTATTTAAATAAGTTTTCAGACAAATTATAAATTAAACAAATATAGCATTATATAAATGAGTCAAGAATTTGTCCCACATCCAACCATTGAAAATTATGAAGCATCTCGCGAGGAAATAGTTAGGCACTGTAGATTGAAAAAACCAGTTGGTGTTGTTGAAAATTCTGGTTATCTTAGATTTACTGTTGGAAAGAAACGTTATTATAATCATAGGTTCGTGTTCGAGTGTTTCTTTGGGATGACCAAAGACGGTCCTGTAATTGATCACATTGATGGACAGAAACTTAATAATAATTTATCCAATTTAAGAACTGTGACGCAAAGCGAAAATTGTAGCGATGGTAATACTGGCCGTAACAATAATAGCGCCAAGAAAGTTGTATCCATAAATTTAGATACGAATGAAGAAAAAATATTTCAATCAATATATGCAGCTGGCAAGCATTTTGGTATTTGTAGAGCTTCGGTTCAACGTGTTGCAGAAAATATATGTAAATCCGCGTTGTCAAAAAAAATATAATAAGCAGAAGATTGTTTTTCATTATCAAGAGGATTTTCCAAACGGAGATAACTCCGTTAGGCATATCTCATGCAATTAGTTCCCTCCCTTTGTAAGATGTAATTGTGGGTACATTTATTCAGTGCGGCTTAGCGGTATACAATTATTATTTATAGCACTTCCGCGTTCACGGGCATTTTTCAATTTAGAATTTGTTAACTGTCTGTTACCACTACAGAGGTAACACAACGAGCAGACGGTTTTCTGTATACAAGGAAGTAAATAACTTCCCTTTATTTC
Source organism: Sinohyriopsis cumingii (assembly GCA_028554795.2). Classification (NCBI taxonomy): domain Eukaryota; kingdom Metazoa; phylum Mollusca; class Bivalvia; order Unionida; family Unionidae; genus Sinohyriopsis; species Sinohyriopsis cumingii. The sequence goes on along the minus strand of CM068828.1, from coordinate 152,355,518 downwards.
TTAACAGCGTCAATAATGATTTTATCTCTGACTTTGTTAGGGACAAAGGCGTAATTGTCTATTTATCTTTTTTTCACAGATGAAATCTTTATTTTATTGCACCTGTTCGGTTTTATGGTACATCTGTATTTTCCGCACGATCATATTTAAAAAAAAAAAAAACATTTTAAACAAATCACGCTGAGCTATTTTTGAACTTCCAAGTATCAGTCGGTTTATATATTATACGATCCTATTAGAAGACGGAGTCTTCGAAGTTCAACAGCAGTCAATACCGGCTCGTCATATCCGCTCATGGTGGATGCTTTTTGCGTCATCCAGGGGTTGATTTTCGGGAAGGGTACTTTACTAGTAAATATGAATTACAAAAATATCAATAATGTGATTGCTGCTATTAAAAAATTAGAAGAGCGCGGATTTAATATATCACTAAATTCTGAAACAATCATGTCTGATTTTGAATCATTACATGAAGCTAAATGCGCAGGGCGTTATATTATTCCTGCTCAGTATCGGTTTATAAAAAGAATTCAAAATAATTTGTATAAATCGCTGGCTACCGTAGAAGAAGCACAAATAAATGAATTTGTTTCATTGTCTCGTGCAATTGAAAAGATTAGGCTGGCATTGGCGGCCGAGTATGCAATGAAAAAGATAATAAATACTCGGATAAGAAAGTTAAAGGATTGTATATCCGCTGACAAAGTCAGCGATGAAATCAAGGACAGTGTCAGTGATGAAGTCAGCGACGAAATCAAGGAAGTAAATATCTCACCCTGACTTTGTCAGGGATTTTACTTGGAAATCACCTTCCCCTTGACAGCGTCAAGGATGCTTGATTTTGTCAGCGCGATAGTAGTTCTCTTAGTTGGTCGGGTTCAATGCAGGAGTGTGCATAATTGAGAATTTGATCTCTGTCGCATACTATTGCGGTAATATGCTCGCGTCTGAGACTATCTAACTTTTGCTGTGTTAGTAAGAAATCTTCGTCTCCGTATTCATCAATGAGCAATTTAACGTTAATTTCTTCTTGTGCAAATGCAGCCTTGACTGCTTGCTCGAGCGCTTGTTTGTCGTACACAAATCATCTGTGTGGTGGTACATATATATCTAATCTAAGATCTAAATACGCGTATATATTCGAGGATTTGATGTATACCGCAATGCGCGATCACAATATGATCTTTTTCTAATACTTGTAGTTGCGTGTCAGTCAGTATAAAATCGTCATTCCCGTATATATCAATGATTATTTTTCCCGGGTAACTTTTCCGGTTTTGACAGCTTTATCAAGAAGTTCTTTATCATGTATGAAACATTTCACGCGGTGATACATTATATAATACTTGCTTGATTAATTGTGGAAATCTCCTGCGATTTTTCTGCAGATTTCAATATTTTTTTACTTTTTACTAGTAAAGTACCCTTACAGGTTGAAAAATTGGACGGTTTCTGTGATTTTTACTAGTAAAGTACCCTTCCAGGTTGAAAAATTGGACGATTTTTTTTATTTTTACTAGTAATTACCCTATCAAAATTAGCAAATCGGACAGTGTTGCACAAATATATATAAAATAAAATATATTTACTTTTGCTTGTACTTGCTTGTGAATTTCAGACGATTTTTGTGATTTTTACTAGTAATTACCCTATCAAGGTTGAAAAATTGGACGATTTTTTTACTTTTTACTAGTAAATACCTTATCAAGTTTGAAAAATTGGACGATTTCTGTGATTTTTACTAGTAATTACCCTATAAATGCCGTGAATTTGTCAGTGTTGCACAAAATATTATAGTTTTACTGTAAAACTGAAAGTCCTTAGGATTTCACCCTGATTGGAAGTCTGTGACTTGGAAATACTAGGATTGAAAGTCTTAAGACTGAAAATCGTTTACGATTTCACCAGGAGACTAATATGTAGTGTTTCATTTCGCAAATCAAGGGGATTCCCAGGCTGGTCTGTCAGCGCGAAATTTATTCTGGTCAGCCATGGATTATGACATCGTAGATAAACCTGATTGATTGTCTCTTGCACAATCTGAAATCCAGGTGGTTCTTTCGGAGTAAATGAATAAAGAATAAATCCTTGCTGAGCTTGATTTGATACTGTCGTGTCTGTGCTGTAGCTGCCATCAATGACATCAAACACAAGATTGACCGCGACCACATCGGTGATGTTTACGATGCCCCGGGATACATGTCGTCCTTGCCCTTCGGGGTTATTGTTATGTCTGAGGATAGTTGCCGGTGGTAGTGATCGCCTGTGTTGTGCAAGTATGTCATCAAAGAACTCATTGATTAGATCATTGACTGATTTCTTCAGCTCGGGCACGTTATATCCAGGAAATTTATAATTCGGCAGCGTGGCCTCCGTCAGCGAGTGAGCAGTTAGAAATTCTTGTTTAGAATTGGTTTTATCGTTAATTATTGCCTGAATTGCTAGCTGGTTAATATATTCCATGTCGGATACAAGCTGATTTAATATTTCGATTCGTAAAATAATTTCACTGCGTGAACTTGTTATATCAAAAAGATGTTCTTGGAAATATCGCCGTAGTCGCTCTAGTTGTGTTTTATGTTCTTGATTAATGACCGTAAAGAACTTGCGGGTGATATCCCTTTGAGAAAACCATAAAGCTACAGCACCCTCTGATTCTATGAACTCCTGTTATAAGGGAAACTCAAAAATAGAAAACTCACCAGCGTATCTAAATTTACTACCCAACGTTTTGTTTTTCAATCTAAGTAAAAGATCTTTGTATGACGGTGCAATTTCGTGGTATGACTTATTGTCTGTGACATAATCAGACTTCGCTGGCGCTGGTAGTATTGGTTGTACCGGTGGAGCGACTTCAGGCCATCCTAACACTGTTCTGATTGAACTCTGATATATATCCACGGCGTAGTCTGGGGTGTTTATTTCGATCGCGGATGACAGCGTTGACTCGTGAACAGTTATTGCTATTTTGGATTCCTTTGTTGTGATATTTTTTATTCGACGTTGTAATTTCTCGTTGATTTCTTCGATTTGATAAGACCCGGTTGGTAACCCAATGACGTTCCAGTCTGGCGTGCCATCGGGTTTATTTTTATATGCAAACACAAACGAATTATTTGCTGGCAATCCGCCAAACGATCTTTATCTGATATTGGGCCAACTGTGATATACTCGCAATTGTGCTAACGCGATCTCGCTTACTGGAATCGCAGTTGGAAAATTAATACTGAATTCTGGCTTAGTTGAGGTTACTGTTAACAAAGATGTTCGCGCCAGGCTTGTATTTGCGACTATCTGTTGAAGTAATTCCGTCATTATTTATCTGCTGTCGTTTCAAATCGAAGTTCTTTATACGCTGAGTTTCATCGTTGTACATCTTTGCCATTTGCGCGAATTCGGAATCTGATATTGTTGTATCGTCAAGACAGGATGATATCAGCGCCGATAATTTCGAGTAGGTGCCCGTGGCCGCGCTGTTTAACTTTTCATACTCGTGCAATTTTGTTAGCGCACATGAAGATATTTTTTTCGCGATAATATTAGCAACTCCTGCAATTGTCGTTGATGCCGAAACTGTAATTGTGACCACGGTGTCAGCGGCCACTGCAATTGTCACTGGTGTCAGCGCTGATAATAGTACCCCAGTAGATGCAACTATCGCTGACACCGAATATACTATTGTGTCTAACACGGTTACACGCCGCTTGTATCTTTTTACCTTTGTTGTATATTCGTTGATGGTATTTTTTAACTCTGATTCCCATTCGCGCACCTGATCATATCTGTATTGCTGCGCTGTTGTCGGTGACTGCGTCACTGTCGTTGTCATTTATTATTTTACGCAGTAACCAATTGAGGCGTTTCAGCTACAAATTCCAAACACCACCAATAAGATGTTGCGGTTAATTTCTTGTCGGCGGATTCCACTATAAATGTTTCTTCGGTTCCGCTATTTAATATGATGGTCACAACCCCGGAAAACTTGTCGGTGGAATGTCTCCAGGGATATGTTGTGAAGATTTCAAATTTAGCTGCACTGAACCCAGACAGTCTGTACAAGCCAGTGGATGTTGCTGTATATTTAATAGTATTATTTTGTCGGGACCATGTTGCAAATCCAGATGATACCGTGTACACTATGTTGGTAATATGCCCGGGAGTAACTCCAGATGGGATTTTAATCAAACTGGTTTTGTTAACGATCTCAGGAATCCCCGATACGATATCCTGCTGTGTTTGTTTGATCGTGTCAATGTTGGTCTTGATATCAGAAAGCTTCATATCAACGGTGTGCGGAGTACCAAAGAATTCCTCTGCGGTTTCATTAGTTTTTCTAAAGTTTCTACGGAGATTTGTAAACGTGTTTACATGAACATCATACTCGGCTCGCAACGTTGTTAGTTTACCGTCAATGGCGCTAGCGCTTGCGTCAACATATTGTTTGTTTGCGGCATCTTCCGCCGATGTTGGATCTCCTAAAACGGTTATTTTGTTGCCATTCATACTGAGTTCGCCTGTCATTGTATCACCGGTATTTTTTAGCCGAGTAACGAGTATGCCTCCAACGGTTGTAAATAACGCGTCAATATATTTTTTGTTTGCGGCATCTTCCGCCGATGTTGGATCCGCTAACACAGTTATCTTGTTTCCGTTCATGCTGAGTTCACCTGTCATTGTATCATCGGTCTTTTTTACTGCAACTTTGTGCACATCATCTCGCAGCACCGCGATTGATATCAGCGAATCTCTGATATTTCCGCTATCAGTGAACACTGGGATGTTACCCGGATTAGTTCCAATAACCCTACGAATTATTTCATGCCATTTGATATCGCTGGTTTTTAGTTTTCCGTGCCGGTCCTGAAAAATAACAACCTCATCTGGGTCTATCCCGGTCAGACTTAAAAGATTATCGATTTCATCTTTGGTCGCATATTTTGATAAATCCACATCGGCACGTTTTTTGGTCTTTGTTTCGAGAAGAGATCTTCCGTAGATATCAACCATTATTTGATAGGAAACCGTTTAAATTGACCCGTGGTATACTCGTGCACAACTTTGTGAGGTGGTTTGGTCGACGCTGATATCGCATCAAGAACATTCAATACTTGTTGGCCACATCGGTCAGTGTTTGTGTTGGCAGCGTTGAGTACCAAACTGTCGCGGGGACGTCTTTTGTATATCGGAGAAATTCAAATGGCGGCGCTAACCCATACGATTCAAAATAGTTAATTCCACGTGGATCGATCGCGTAAGCAACCCAGTGAGTTCCTGGACCATCGCTGTTATCAAGATTAATAATTCCGGTTTCTGGATTATTCGGTTGTCGTGGTAGCTGACCCCTCTGAAATCTTTTATATTTAATTGTTTATCAGCATTGAGCAAATCAAAATTGGACATTGGTGTGGTTTTCAGAACCGTTTTGGGTACCATGAGGGTGGAGTTCCTGGAAGTCTTAACCCGCGTCCCTTTTTTTTGTATCCTGATCCCTTGGATCCCCCTGTGGCTTTCTTTAATGCCATTCCAGCAGCGGTTCCAACAGCTCCTAACGCGGCGGCTTTGGCAACAGCTGGGGCAGCAGCAGCTATCAGCGCTGGTATTGCGGCAAGAAGAGGAAATATACCGCCTGTTTTAACCATATCTTTGACAGCTGCAGGAGAGAAATCAAGTTGAGTTCCAGTCGTTGCTTGCTTTGCTTTATTGAAATGTTTTAGTTGTGTTTTAGTTAGCGATAGCTTGTTTGGACCGCCCATTAGCTGATCGTGTTTTAGTGTTATTTTTGTCCCACATGTGCTCGCGTTCTTCGATTGTAATTCTTTCACCTGACCAGGAGTCAGAGTGACATTAACGTGTCTGTATGCCATTTTTTATAATAAATGCGACTGATCTAATTGTTACATATCTTCGGAAAACTACAAGTTTTCTACTGGTGCATCAACGAATCTCATTCGGCCGCCAGCACCTTCAAGCAACATTGCTTTATCAGAAAGTATGACAGCGATTGCTCTGTAATTAGCTATAACTCCTACGTCTCTATTCAGGGCAGCCCGAAAGTGTATATCAACGACAGACTGTCTGGTTAAATCAAGATGCTCTAACGAGAAGTAATAGATTGGATAATGAGAGATAAAATCCAATTGTGATATTTTGCAAACCAGTATCGATATTCAGATCACGCGCTAGATATTTTGTCAATCGTTGATATGCACGTGCAACATGATTATTACCAAAATGCAACAGTATGTTCTCGGACGGTTCTTGATGTCCGTTTATTCTCAGAGAAACGTCAGTGATACCAAGTTGATCAAATATTATATGCGAGTGTGTGAGTTTACTCGTGCAGTATGTTGAAGAGCAATAAAAATATGTCGCGGCGCGGAAACCCCCTGCTGTGATTCTATATGCCATGTAAATAAACCATTGATGGTACTTTGAATACTATATGTGGTTGTTGTAAGCCACGAAAACAACAATTTATAACCTTGATCCATAAAAGAAAGCAGTCGTTGTTCTTCAGTAATTGCCGGAGTCATTACCGGCATCCACAGTGATAATTTTGTTATCAATACTTTACCAGCATCACCAGAACCACCACTAGCTTCTCGCCATAGCGCATCATTATCGTCATTTTTTCTAATAAGCACGACTGTATGCTTTGCTCCAAAAAATACCTTTCTGACATCTCGGCAAAATCCAAAGATATGCGACAACGGAATCGCACAAGAAAATTTTCTACTATTCCCGCTCAACATTGATTTACGTGTATAAAAAACCTGAATTGTAATTTGCATTAGCACCATGAACCACAGGCCACACATCAGCGTCGACGTTATTGGCACTATTTCTTGGTCGTCTAATGTTGTACTGATCACTGTCAGGATGATTAGAATTATCCTTGGCAAACATCATTGATGGACCAGCTGATCTTGTATAATCATCAGAATATCTCGCTAGACCAATTATTGTTGTAGCAATATCAACATCATTCTGAATTGATTCGATATTTTTTCCATCAATCATATATATGGCGCTACTAAACAAGGCCATAATTCCGTTATTGACAAAACCGATTTTAAACGCATCCCCGTAGTCTGTGTTATCTAATTTTTTTAATTTCACCTTCTACTTCAATATACGCCTCAGCGGGCAGGAAATATCTACTCGTATCCTGAAACTGAAGTTCAATTCGTCCTCGTTTATTTGGCTCTCGTGCGTCATAAGAATAATACTGATAATCACGCACTGATTCATTTTAAGGACCGGTTCGTCTATGTCGAATGCTGGGTCGGATTCCCGTTTTAACATTTTATTATAAAAGCTATCGTCTAAAACGAAGACCACTTCCCGCCACCAAACTTGTGTTTATTTGTTCAGGATTTATCGCTTGATTTATCAAGGCTGCTAGTTTTTGATTTGCGGCTTCATTTATTACTTTACTAACATTTGCAGGCATGTCTGCGGTGGCTGGTAATTTTACCGGCGGACCCCCTTGGGATCTGCGTATTAATCGCGCTAGTCTATCCTTGATTGGCAAGAATGCTTTACTGGCAGCGCTACCAACAGCGCCAGTAGCTTTATCTTTGATAACATCAATAGCTTTCATTGATAATTGATTTGCGATCGGTATTGCTTTAGGTGCCATCCTCGCAAATAAACCCCTGACAACATCGCCGAGTCCATTTCCATAAGTCATCTTGTATACAGGTACTCGTGAATTTACAACCCTAACCATGACTGGCCTACGATGAGAATTGTGTACGATCATTTTTATTTAATCAGTTATTTCTCTAATCGCGGCGACTTTCAGTCGCTGTCCACGAGTTCATCAATAAGTTCTTGATAGATGTGAACATCCATGATGCCACCGCAAAATAATCGCTGACAGATATCAGCCGCTTCATTAATTATTTCTGGTGAGTTATTTCCGGCACGTCTTCCTCCGATGAGAACTTCTAACCGTGATACATCATTGATGATATTATCAGGACAAATATTTAAACCCTTTCCAGTTTTTGGTCGTACAATTCTCGGGGTTAAAACATCTTGCGGTAAACTTTCAGGAGATGTTGTTAAACCAATTATCGGCTACCTGGTTGGCTCGGATTTTTGACGACGTGGACTTTGTTCAGATGCAACCTCATATTCACCTAACGGGACTAGGTCAGTGTCTATTATCCTCCGCCGTGGTTGTTGCAAAGGTGTAGAAGGTTAATGCTGGGGGGTGGTGTTCTAGTTGTTTCAGCTTTTCTTTATAAAGTCTCTTTACTTCATCAAAGAGATCTCTGTATTCTAAATCATCGTCTCTGGCCTGTTTTTTGTTTTTATATATTCGATATATCCATTTAATAAAATTATCATCATTTACGCTTTCAAAACCGGGTTTCAAGATACTAGATTTATTAAATATACTAATTAATTTTTTTTTTCAGGCAATTTTTCTATTTTAATATTTCTAATATCTTCAGCAAAACCCTCCCTAAATTTTACAATCATTTTAACATTTTCCTTTATTGGTTTAGACGCGAATTCAGCACGAATTTGTCCAATACCTTCAAGTATTTCTTCGCCAAAGGGCGAAGGTTGAGCTGCAACTATATCAGTTGGAAGATCTCGTAAAATCTTTTTTGTTTGTTTGGTTCTTCTAGCAATTTTTTCAGTCTGCTCAGCGGTTTGTTTTAGCACTGGAAGAATACCCATTTCATCTTCCAATAAAGCTCTTTCAGTGATCGCCGCAGCTTTTTCAGTAGCTGTTGTAACGGGTTTAAATAATTCTTCTGCACCTGTCGCAAATTCAACTTGTGCTTGTTGCCGCGCTTGTAATTTTTGTCTTACACTATCTCGTACAGGAAGAAATTTTTTTATTGCTTCTAGTCGCTCTCGAGCTAGTCTAGCGGAATGTGCTTCTCCAATGTTGGCCATTATTGTTAATTTAAATTTTTAATTTACAGCAGCAGAAACGGCGACGACAAGCAAACTCTACCAGGACTTTCACAGAGCAGCAGAGGGGGCGAACACCCCCGAGTGTTTTCGCAAGATAGACCCTTGTATCAAGAAATAGTTGTATAGGTATATATTTTCACGATATAACCCTTCCAAGTCAGCAGAGAAAGCCCATTTTGTCATGTTTTATGAATAGAGGGTTTATTTTGTGAAAATAACATCTCTATCTAAAATGTCCTCGATAGAAGGCTCTGTTAAGCGAAATATTTTGTGGGATTCGCCCCCTCTGCTGCTCCATAACAAAGAATGTATTAGTGAAAGTCATAAATGAAAATGTTAGAGAAACTTACAATAATTTGATATGAACCCAGAATAATCCTGATAAAATTTTATGAAAGTCCCAAAGATTGAAATGTTATGTAGATATTTCAAAACCGGAATTGTACTGGTCCAAGAAAAATCGCAAAGTATAACCCTGATAAAATGTTATGAAAATCCCAAATGAATGTAAGGAATAGTATATATTTGCAAACCAGAATTGTATTGGTTCAACAAGAATCGTACAGTTGTCAAGAAGATGTCTTCCAGAATTCATTCGTATAATTCACAGCGGTTCCAAAATAATAGTATAGTCCAGATAATGAGCACTTTCTATTTCCAATCAACAGTAAAATAAAATGGGATTTTTTCTTATCTAGATGCAACATAAAAAACATCTGCAGACTTCAACAGAAATACTAGAAATGAGGATGACTACAAAAATCGGAATGAATCTGATTGCTCAGTTCTCTCATACCCACCTAATATTATCATTCTCATTTGACAATATACAACCATTACGGTTGCGTAGTGGTTAGAGCAACAAACAACGGCCGAGTCGTCCCAAAAACTTTAAAAAATCTGTACTAACAGCTGCCCTACTAGGCGCTCAACATAAAGAGGTTAGTGCTAGAAGTGGTCAGCCTGGCGTCAGGATAATGTGACTATGTGGGGCATCATGCAATATATAGCGATATGTCTCAATCATTGTTAGAGCTACGTGACAATCCAAATCACACGAGCACACTCGCAATTTACCCCATGTGACAGACCTTGTCGATTCACGTTACTTAGCCCAGCCAATGAGACGTTACTTATTTGTTCTAGGAATGTCGAAACCCCATCATTTAATGAGAAATTATTCCAAAAGCACCATTAAGTCTCATCAATAAGATTATTATTATCAGTTGTCAAATCCGATGTAAACATCTTTTTATATATCATAAATAACAGTGTTATCTTAACAGACTCAGGTAACGTAGGAAAACTAATTTAAGATATTCTGTACAATTTCCAAACATGTAACAAAATATATAAAAAATTTAATAAAATCATATGCCAGGAGTTAAAAATATCTAGATGTACAGCACAGTTGTACTGCAAACATAACACAGGATATTTTGATAAAAATTGAGAAAAATTACAAACTTGCCATTTATATTATGTTTCAATAACTTTCTCCAAAGATCAGCAGGTCAAAGTGAATCAAAAACGTCTATAAAATTACCAAAAGAGACCAAATAATCTTTGTCAACTACTGTTGACTATCCATCACTAAATCCAGTTTGTCTTATGGTAATATGCTGTGATGTTGGAGTACAATTTGATCCATGAGTTCAATATATTGGTAAATAAGCTACTAATACAGGTAAGGAAAGTAATCGGTCGGAAATATTCAGGTTTTCGGATTATAAAATACATAGTACCAATTAATTTTTGAGTATTTGTAAGAAGCGTGAATTGTTTAGTATTTATAAGAAGCGAATGACCATAGACAAAGGAATAATTAATGATTGAAACTGTACGGAAATTAAGCGTTCCTAGCGTTTAATATCTATACATCTTCCGTTCGAGATAAATATATATTTTCGGGTAGAATATTACCATCATTATTCAATATTTGTAACTGCAACCTTCGATCTCGTTTGTGCTAGACAATATTTTTCATGAGCAGATGGGATATTATATGAGGGTTGTATTCACTCATTTTAAGGAAAATGACATGATAAAATAATCTATCTAAACAAAGTCGTCGTTTGTGTGTGTGTATGGTATATATATACATACACACACACATATATATATATATATATATATATATATATATATATATATATATATATATATATATATATATATATATATATATAGTGTGTGTGTGTGTGTACATACATACATACATACATATCAACAAAAGTGAAACACTTAATTATGCGTGTTAACTTCGTAAGATTTCCTTCAAAATAAAATAAAGAACTTCAAATATTTTACAATTCAGAGAATAAGATTGTTGAGATAAACATAAGCTGGAAAACTCTCGCAGGTTAAGTTACGGTGCTTAAAATTTAGAAACAGGATTCTAAGAAATAAAGATAGGATATATACCTGCGTCGAGTTCGTAATGAAATCATTTCCACTAGTTGGTGAAAATATTAAATTTGTTCACTTTCTACTACATTTTTTAAACGTGCTGGCTAGTTAAAGTTTTTATTGGGTGGAAACATCATATTTCTTAGGGTAATATCAACCTCTTGACTTTTATATTAGTGTTTTGTGAAAATTGGTACAGAAAATATAAGTAAAACGTAATTTACATTCCTAATTTTAATCAGATAGAAAATACTTGGAAAACGAAAACAATAATGAAATTAAATCAGTTGAAAGATGGACTTACTACCACTACAACAACCAGTTGACTACACAGCATACCGTATTACTTTGCAAAAATTGAATTGAGTGAAGATGAAAGTAGATAATTAACACAAATGGAAAATCAAAATTAATATCTCGGAAAGTGTATTAAGGCACGGACTATCATTAAACAATGATATGCAGTTTCACAATTATATAAGAAAGACTTTTTAAAAAAAAATAATTAAGCCATCCTTTAGAGCACTATATTATTTTCAATTTAGTGCACGTCCTCTACTTATCTGTATAGTATGCCTGCGTCTCGCATATTATTAAGTTAAACGTCGTCTACATTGGCAAAAGGATAGGACAGGTCTTACATTTTCATGCATTCTGCTCATGAAGATCATGTATACAATATTCATTACTCTTGTTGGTATTCTATAATTAGCATACCTCGATATTGCAGGATTTTAGGATTTTATTTTCATTGATCTGCGATGAAATGGCATATAACATAGATTGAAAGGACATTTCCTATATTTTTATGATAGGTGCATCATTTATGTAATTTTAGTCGTTTTCATTTGAGCCAGTTTTTTTTTCAGATGCAAAGTTTTAATACCGGCATGTCCAGTAGTGTTTTTTGTCGTCATTGATTTAAGCGTTTCAAGTTTTATCCGAGTCTTTTTGATAACATTCGTCTGAGACAGAATCTAGATACACTAACCGCGCGGTATGTTTTCGTTTTTTTACAAGGTTCAGTCTTGTATGTGTATTATTACACGATTCAATCTTGTATATGTCCTCTTTTCTTGCCTATATGAAGGAGATGATATATGCAATGATTCAATAAAAACATGCAAATGGCCCTTATTTTGTAAGAATTCAATCAAACATGCAAATAGCCTTTATTTTATAAGAATTCAATGAAACATGCAAGTGGACCTTATTTTATAAGAATTCAATAAAAAAAAAAACCACGCAAGTAGCCCTTATTTTGGAATAATTCAACAAAACATGCAAGTGGCCTTTATTTTGTAAGAATTCAGTCAAACATGCAAGTTGCCCTTATTTGATAAGAATTCAATCAAAACTGCAAGTGGCCCTTACTTTGTAATAATTCAATCAAACATGCAAGTGGCCCTTATTTTGTAAGTATTCAATCAAATATGCAAGTGGCCTATATTTTCAATAATTAAATCAGACATGCAAGTGGCCCTTATTTAATAAAAATTCAATCAAACATGCAAGGAAAACTTAGTGTTTTAGGATATTTGAATCTGTTACACCATTAATAAAGTACGAACTTTCGGTTCCCAGATGTAAAGGTCCTCGTATCATTAATAAAGAGAAAAAAATTTCAGCATAAATTATTTTTATGTAATGTAAATATCATACGCTATGAAAGAAATAAATAGACCGATTTTTTCGCTGAAATGTGAATGTGTTGCGCAATGAAATAGAAACAACATGCATTTTACCATGAAATTAAAAAATAAACGTTGTGCCATGCTTAAATGTGCATTGCTAATAAGCCAAGTAAAGAATAGGAAATTTATACTTATCAATGTAAAGAATCTGTTTTATTGTCACAATGTAAGAAACAATGCATGAAATTTGCTTTCTGAAATATAACTATTTCATGGCACCATGAACTAAACTTTTTATTGCGCAACACAAAATGCGCATTTACAAAAAAAAAAAACGCAATGCAGTTTATGTTTTATGTTCATGCGTGAGAAAAATGCACATTATAGGCATGTTTTCTATCATGAAAATCTAATAGAAATTTTCAATAAAACAGATAATAAATTTCTTTCATGGAAAACAAACTTTTATTTTGAGAAAAGTAAAGTTCATATTTTGGTTTTTGGTTTTTCATGAGACAATATATTTACATTTCAAAAAGCTAACTTCCCTTTTTCATGGTGGCACCAAAAATCATATTTACCCATAAAACAATCCAATTTCATTCCTTCATGTTAATGTGAATAATTAATTTTTCAAAATCATGTTGTAACACAAATGTTACATTGCAAGATACATGTTAGCTTTTTTAAACGGTACATAATTTTAGGTCTAAATGGGAACAAAGTGCACATTTTTACTTTTTTATATTATATTATTCATAATGAGTCACGTCTTGACTACATTTTTGTAATCGAAGACTTTTAATTTTAGAGAAGAAACTAACTTTAGCTGTTGTATTAGCATTAGTTAAGAAACTGACGTTTCCTGTTGCAGATGCACAGAGGTTTGTGGACTCTTAATGTTGCAGTAACACATACGAAACGGATGTTTACCCTTCCAAATGGATATAATTAGGGAAGAAACTGAATTATACTCTTGCCGTAACACACCTGGGACGCAAAAACAAGTTTATATTAGTAAGGGTGCGTTCGTCCTTCTCGTCATCTTGCTTAATGACTTTTCATTGCTACGTTTGTTATATGCGTGTAAGTACTATATTATATGCTACCACGCAATATTTGACATTATATAAGGAATATAATGCATGAAACTGAATACCATTCTGAAATCATGTTAGACCTTGATCAGACAGTTCTTTAACAAAATTCTTTACACCCGATATAAGTATATAATGTTAAGGCTATGAGCATTTGTAACATTTAATTGCCAGTTGTAGGCAAGATGGACCAGATAGACCCATATTGTTACAATTTTATGTTTTCCACCAAACAGACACGTTATATAAAATGGAATAATTTCTGCCAGTATGAGCTCATCATGTTAAACATACTAACAAACAGTTAGTATATCAGTTTCCATTGTGACGCTATACACGCATTACGTGGAAATATGATTAAACACTGGATTTTCCATTTTGACTCCTACGTGCCCCACAATACGCTACTGCTGCCATTTGAAGATAACAACGTATCATGATGAGGAAAAAGACAAAACTCACAACGATAATAATGGTAAACATGATTTGGGGGTGGAATACGTGGATAATGACATCATTTATATTATATAAATGTTAGGTGTATGAAAACCTTTTATAGAATATTCATGCTCATACCTAACACACGTTTATTTTTTCGTTATCGTATTTGCCCAGCATTTGAATGCAAACAGATAATTTTTTCTATAGTTTATTCGTTTGGCACATAATTGAATAGCCAAGACTAAAATTATTTTGTTAGCCTTTTCTAACTATAACTTTCAATATGGACTACCCTCGTATAAAAGCGTGCTTAAAAACTGGAGAGATAAATCTTAAAAAATGTATTCTTGCAAAACTATTTTATTTAAAGACCAAAACAATTGTGATGATACAAATGCTCATCGGGTTTCATACGTTTATCTCAAATGGATCTGGAAATGTTAATCAGCCAAGATTAAGACCAACGGATTGAAACAATTTGCAACAGAAATGGAGATAACGATTCAAATACCCATTAGACACGCTACTGTCACATGAATAGTATGCTAAAGCATATCCTGTTTTTTTGGGCACACACACACACACACACACACAAACACACACACATATATATATATATATATATATATATAGAGAGAGAGAGAGAGAGAGAGAGAGAGAGAGAGAGTTGGGATAGATCTAGAGATAGCGCTAGAGCGAGAAAGACTGAGACAGAGGGGGAGAGAGTGGGGGGACATATACAGAGAGACAGAGAGACAGAGAGAGAGAGAGAGCTAGGGAGAGCGAGAGAGAAAGAGAGAGATATCATTAGCTACATGCTCTTTGTGGCACCGTTATATTCTTTTGCACTTTTGAAATACATTGATGCCAAATTGTGGATTGTTTACTAACTTCGTTCTTACAGCCTCTACCTTCATAAAACTTTCCATCGATGTGGTTATTTGTTCTAAAAGCAATATTTTGTACTCTTTGCAACCGTAATAGGCTTGAATTAATCCCAGCAAATATTGGATTTTCAATGACCAACAATAGCAGATATAAAGATTTTATAACCATGTTCGAAATATTTCAATTCTGATCAAACTTCACTTTCTACATGTGATACACAAAATAGTGTCCATATGATCACCGTTGTTTTCACTAACCCCCTTTTCCTAGAAACTTGCCACTGGTGGCGTTAAGTTCCAAATATGGAAAAATAAATATAGAGCTGTTGGTTTTCCGTCTGTCATGAAAGAACCGTCCTTATTCTGCTCTTATGTGCAAACAATAACGTATTTATCCGCGTTACCATTATGCTACATTGGTGTGAAGAAGTGCATGTCTGAATAACTTTATTTACACAACGTCGCCTTACCAATTAACCCGAAAGATGTGCGGTTATATCAGTGTCGTCTTTGCCACAGTTCTTTGAATATTTGAGTCATGACTGTGCCTTTGTCATTAGTTAAATACCTAAGCTGTTTGAAATAATACCGACGTTAACATAGGTCTATACAAGTATACATATATATGGCACAGGTAGAGATGATAGCGGTTCAAAGCTGAAGGAAGGAGTGTGTACACATAGTTTAATAGAGAAAACATCCGGGTACCATGCATACTTGACCACATTATAATCATCTATTTTTATATATTATATTATTCTCGATATTTAGACACATTTTTCTTGCTTATAACTGCCACAAATAAAATGCTTATTTATTTATAACCAGAAAGAGGTGTGTGTGTGTGTGTGTGTGTGGTTTGCGTTTGAGTGATACCGTACAGCAATATATTGAAACTTAGGACTTGCCAAGGCAAGCAGAGTTAATCACCTTGCCAAGGAATACGTTGCAGTTGGGAATCCAACCCGAATCATTGTGGTCAGGAGTACAATTCCTTAATCATTACCCACGGGGTCACAACGGCTCTGAGATAGAAATATAACTACTGCTGCATGATTTATTTGTGTTGTGGCTTTTGGTTGTTTTTCTTTCTTTTTTTTTTTTTTTTTTTTTGTTTTAGTTTAAAAGATTCATTTAACACGTTAATGGTTATAGGATTCAAAGGATAAGGAAGCTTGACACCTTTCAGAATGATACACTCTGGCAGTCGATCCAGACTCTACTAGGAGGTTATTTAACGTTAGACCCTTAAATAACGAGTCTGATGTTTTCCTAACATAGATACCGCGGCTCTTCTAATCGCCATGATCTGTGTCGTCTGCTATCATCTTTTGCTCTTGTAATAGCCACTAGTTAAACTAGTTCCTACACGTATTGCATTGTAACAATTGTACCATAGTATACTTCATTTGTATCACAATGAACGGGGTATTCTCAGTTATAACGATATTTACTTTCCAATTGCAGTATACATTATCCGCACGTCTTTCGGTGTATATTCCAACCCATGGCCAAATTAGTCATTAGCGTCCCGATAGGGTACATCTAAATATAGGGCTTTAGATCGTTCTTGGAATTGTATGCTTAAAACTCTTTTGTAAGCAAAGTACTTAGTGACCTATCGTCGTGCGTAATCAATACCTTTTTTCCCAAACGTAGCATTTGTATTTGTTAGTGTGAAAGATGTCATTTATTTAGCCTTATTAAAATTACGAGGGAAATATAATTAGTAAGCTATGTTAAGTCATCTTCGCATGGTTCATACACCCAATACGTGCAAAGGTTTTAGCGGTGTCGCCTTTTGCGCTTTTATGAATACTGTATTGTCCCTGCGATTTGTTTTAAGTTTAATATCTTGGCTCCTGGATATAACACGTACCGAAATGTTAATCTAATCACTGACACCGAAGTGAACCACAGTGGTGGAGGTACGATGATAGAGAAAGGAATCGTGCACATATCTCACATAGCGATCTCAGTACTCTACATGCAATATGGACATGTTGCTAACTTACGCAAAGACAGGGTTTCATTGAATCAAAGTTGTCGATTAATTTGGAAACAATGAAATGTTTCAAAATTTTCTTGCTACTTTGGCCTGCTTGTATGGACATTTAAAATTGATCAATATAACAAAAACTATGAAAACAAGAATTGTTTTGTTTGATAATAGATACAACCAACAAAGTAATGTAAACAAGAATTCTTTCCTTTTTATTTTATATTGGAAATGCCACATTACTAAGCTTGTAACCTCAAATCAATTTCACTCCAAACAATATTTTTAATTGAAAGATTAATATATTACAAGGAATGCAGGTGGGGAAATAGAGAAATTGAATAGCTAACTTTTGTCTGTCCGTCCGTTACGTACGCCAGTTCCTCGCCTTGTATGAAAACTATTTCAGGAATATTCTGATCTTAACAAAACGGGTTCAGTGTTCAAGCACTGGATGCTTCATTGTACATCTGGTCATCAGTTAGTGCTTCATTGTATATCTTGTCATCACTGGGTGGTTTATTGTACATCTAGTAATCAATGAATGCTTCATTGTACGTCTGGTCATCACTGGGTGATTCATTGTATATCTTGTCATCACTGGGTGGTTTATTGTACATATAGTAATCAATGAATGCTTCATTGTACGTCTGGTCATCACTGGGTGCTTCATTGTATATCTTGTAATCACTGGATGTGTCATTATAAACCTGGTCATCACTGGGTGGTTCAATATTCGATAATTGAAAAGTCATCCTGATCTGCTCAAAAAGGAACTTTGTCCATACACTGGCAAAGCAGATGATGACGCCATCGAATTTTCTTCAGCGTATAGCAAAATATTTTATAAAGCGTTGGGGAAATGGATATTGAGTCAGCATTTTGTTTTAACTATACCTCTAAATATAAAGGCATATACAATATATATATATGGAGGTGGGTACACATTGTTAACACCGACATTATTCTTGAGAGTTCTATTAATAAAAAGAAAATATCAATAAATTTTATCGGATTTTATCAATGTAAGGAAACGTTTTAATGTTACTGATTCAATAGACATTGACATAATGCTGTGGATTAATATGTCTCTAAAACAACTAAATCCAAACGGAATTATTAGAGTCTCTAAAAGTCTCTTTTAGCCTAAAAAATTGTAAAACTGTTCTCGCAATATCCATCTTGGAATTGTCATGACGTAATAAGAACACTTGATTGTCGTCACCATTACGTGCATATGTCATTAATAGACACGTACCGTGCCTCGTTTTGGTTTGAGATGGGACTGATTGCTTCTTTAGAAGCCAGTTGAGGCAGATCCAAGGTCATGTAATCATGTGACTGTGTATCATTTACATACTTCTTTTCCGGCACTTCGTATTCATTGTCGTCCTTCCTTTTAGAGAATCGTCTGGAAAAAGACAAAATATGTTTTGGAGTTCCTTACAATAGATTTAACAGGACATTAAAAATAAGCTATTTAATTAAATAGCAACACAAACCAGTTTAACTGTTACTTGCACTAATTGAAAAATTATATACACTAATCGAATAGTAACACATATAAAGTGTCCCTCTGTGTGTGTGTGTGTGTGTGTGTGGATTTTTAACGTAGCTATAACAAAATTTCAGTCATATCGCTATGATGTATGCAGTGGGACAGTTTATGTACGCACAATTACACACAATCATTTTGCTAATATAACTACAGGTTATTTAGCACTGGGGCATCGTGCCTCAGACATGTTACAAGATGTCCCACCCAGTCGCACTATACTGACAGCCTAACCTCTTAATTCTGAGTGCCTAGCGTTGCAGCTGTAAGAACCATTATTTTAAGTCTTTGGTATGACTGGGCCGGGGTTCGCTTCCGAGGCGGACGTTCTAACCGCTAGAACACCGGACATATTTACACAGTCTTTTTGCCAATATATTGTCAAATATGCAAATATAGTTGCCCAGCTGAAATGAATGCTGCTGACACGTTGAGGCTACAATCCAAGGCGTAGAGAGACGCATGTCCGATAACAAGCTGCAGATGAATGTTAATAAAAACTAAAGCTATCCTGATCACAACCCAAAAACGCTTTCATCCCCATCATTTACCTCAAAGATTAAGTATCAGCAATAATAACATTAAATGTACACAGCCAGTACGAAAAGTGTCAGTCTCGACAGGACCCTCTCATTACACCAAGATGTAATAAGCAAATGTAAGGCTGCATGTATGGACCTATGACTCATAAGCTGAGTTTTCAATTTTCTTCCGGTTGATACCGCTAAAACATACGTGTGTTCCGTCGTACTTTGAAGACTAGTCTATTTTAGACTTTGTCTGATTTGACTCAGTATTTAAAACAGAAACTTTAAAAAGTTCAAAATGCAGCTGTTCGTATTTTCATTAGAGTACCAATAACCGAGAATACCTTACATTTGCTCTGGAAGTTACTCTGTCCACCATTCGATCAAGGATTAAAAACAAATCTCTGTTCACTGTGCTATATTTCACAGACTGGTTTCAGTCCAATATATTTCGTTGACTGGTTGACTTGTACCTATCTGACCTCAACATGAATACATTCAATCTAGACACTTAAGCTCATCTTCCGACACTCGCACTCTCATTGTTCCCACAATCAAAACAAAGTTAATGATCTTTTGCATGCCAAGACCTACGACGAACGAATTGCCAACATATCTTATACGCAATGACCTCATTCAAGAGCGCTCGTGTAACTCATCTTTTTCATTTGTAATTTCATGGTGTTTGTGTTTGTAAACTTATCCTTGTATATGTTTTAAAATGTTATTTAATATTATAATGCGCTTCGAGCTTCTCAAGATTAGACGCTTATGTGTCCACATTATTATTATTATTATTATTATTATTGCCTTC
This sequence comes from Sinohyriopsis cumingii, assembly GCA_028554795.2. Taxonomy (NCBI): domain Eukaryota; kingdom Metazoa; phylum Mollusca; class Bivalvia; order Unionida; family Unionidae; genus Sinohyriopsis; species Sinohyriopsis cumingii. The sequence continues at coordinate 152,335,215 of CM068828.1, read as the reverse complement.
AGGAACATTTAATCGGAAAACAATAGTATGTATTGATTGTAAAGCATTATACCATGACATCGTTAATCTTGTAGATATCAAGTTTCGTAATAATGCGGAAAACTACATTGTTTTACCGTTGCATACCGAGGAATGTGTCTTACTGCTATTCACATAATGATATCGGAATGTTTAAATTAAAATGGTGTATAGCAACAACAAAATCAAGTAAAGAAGTACACAACGACACATGGTGAATTTAATTTATTGCTGCAACAGTATAACCGGTTTGTACAAGCGGTTTCTTTGCAACGCTGTACCCTAACAATAAGAATGTTTAAGTAAATGATGCAATGTTCCAACAGTCCTGCTTTCATAGAAATCAAACGACTCTCAACCATTAACATTCTTAATTTTTATATCTGAAAATAAACCATAACAGAAATCAGTGAGACATAAATTAGTCTCGGCGATTATACAATTGCTTCAAACCTTTGCTTAATTCTGACAAGTTGATCAAAAGCAGGTAATACTTATAGCAACAACTCTTGGTATGTACTCGATAATGAACAAGTAGAGTTATAGATACACAGACAAGCATCGACACATGCTCGAGCAACTTTGATAGTACACCATACCAAATCTTCACTCATTCCACTTTCTTCATTGATGGAGGAAATAAAATAGGAAGTTTTAAACACCTTTTTATAACAACGATTTGTTAACGTAAGTAGTGAGTAGACCTTTAAGGCATAATATAGATGGATGACTTTTCAGTATTTTGGCTACAGTAAAGCAGCCACAGACGAACGACATTCTAAGCTAAGCTAAAAAGATAGGCATTAAGAAATGCAATCAATTGGTCGGAAATACTTTTCAAACTTTTAGCTAGTTAACATAAACATGTTATATAAAAATATCTAAAAGGAACAAATACAAATGTTACATCTTTAGGAAAATTATCTTACGACTTATCGTAAATTATGGTGTCAACTGAGAATATTTTCAGGCCAATATGACACGGAAGTTAAGCGATCCTCTATCAGATTTAGCCTTACGTAAAATCGTTTACCAGACTGATTGATTAAAACGACTCTTCGAGTCAAGTTACATGGCTTACATAATAGTCTGACCTGAGTGTATTTGTTTCTGTTATGTTATGCATTTATTCAAGTTCTGCCAAGAGCCGTTTGTGTATATTTAATTTAATCATGGCGTCGGATAAATTTCTTTAGTTTTGGCAACGTTGAGATCATTACAAGTATTTCTGATATGTGCTTCATGAAGCTGGTTATAAAAAAAATAGTACATATGTTAAAACAATGGCGCATAGCATATCCCCGTTGAATCTTGTATCAAGTCCGATTTAGATGGTTGCATTATCAATTTTCCATACCTGAGGAAATAATTAGCCGGTGATCGATAACCAATTTATTTTGATCCTGACCTGCCCTCTCTTTTTCCGTCATAAACTCATTTCAGTATAAATAGTTTATGGATGTAAATTGGTAGCGTACTTTTAAATATTAAGATACATAATTAATATTTAGTATTTCGTGTGACCCCGAGAGACTAGCATAATGCCATATTAAAGGGAGTAAAATGAAATCAAATGGTTGGGTGCATTATGTCTTCTTCGTGCTTCTGAAAAGAATTCTGGTAATGTCTCATTTAAGACTTTCTCTAATTTACAGAAATTTTCCATTCTACATAACTCAACTCAAATATGAATTTGATACACCACATGAAAATAAACATGTTACAGAAAACTAACCTTTTCAGTGTAATTATCACAACTGCAAGAATGACAATAACAGCGATAAGTCCTGTAGTGACTCCTATCACCCAGACCTGTATTCCGTTCTCTGCACAAATACAGTATTCAGGTTTAGATTGCACGTCAAGAGAACTTACTTTTATCTATTCTCAAATAAACTATTCCACTATTTGCATATTCTGACCAAAAACTAGTGTAATGGTGTTATGTATAAAATTATTGCGTGTTTTACATTTGCTCCGTAACTGAATAATTTTTTAGATATAGGTTGGCTGCTTGGGTATTTATATATAAAAAGAGAACAGTGAACAATTATTTTATTCCTAAGACATATTTCATATTATTCTTGTTTATTATTATTCTACAGACGTATTTAATGTTGTAATTAGATTTAATTTGAGAGGAATCATTTATTCAAATTATTTATTGGAAATTGGAAAAACAATGTGCGATTTGTATGCATTCATTCAAAAGGAATATTTTGGACAATGACATTGCGAAACATCACGACTAAATGCTCTACAGCCTCTTCGAAGATATTGGTAACATCAGCCCACGCAGTACCGGAATTCATTTGAAACACTATTTTTTCAAATTTGTGATAGACCTGTCAGGATTAAGTTCGATTTTGTTCACAGTACTGTTAAGTTCCTTTTAAATGTTCATGTATAGCTTTGAGAATTAAATTGTTCAATAAGTTTTACGAAACTTTTGTGTTCTGAGATATATGCATTGAAACAAAGCCCATTCTGCACACGTGCATATTGTTGGTTCACCGAAGGGACAAGTAAAATCAGGACAAAAAGATTTTTCCCTTGAATCCAAATAACTTTCAGTAGTTATCATTGTAGCATGGTTGTTCGTAAGAGGACGAAAGCATCAGATGAGCTTTATAGAACTAGTGTGCATGTGACTGAACAGTTTAAAGCATTATCAAAGTATTTTTCATGATTTATTTCTTTTCGAAGAAGAAAGGAATATACCTATCCCCGCTTGTAAACTTGATAATATATAATTAGTAGACTGATTAACAGTTGGTTGTTATGGTGACACTAAAGAATTTAGTTACCATGTGCAAATCGTACGGTATGAGATTTAACACAGAGAGTGCAAGTTTTGAAACAAATTGTATTTGATTAGATACCACATCTATCACTTCATGTGAGATTCCAATTCTCAAACATTTACATGGCCAACAACTGCTTGGGAGATTGTGGAAATTGTAGAAAGGAAGCTATTAGAATATCTTAATCTGTCTTGGAAAGCAAAGAAAAACCTCCTCCGTGTCCTGATGTGCATGTTTCCCCCTTGGTTTCATTTGATAGGGACGGTGTAGACGAGGTCTTTCTGGTGAATGTTGTCAAAGATATTGTCACCGATGTTGTCTTAGATGACGTAATCGGAGTCGTTGATGCTTTTGTCGACATCGAATTAGATGGCTCGAAATCTGGCAAAAATATGTATATATCACAACGGTGCATAATGAATAAATTGATAGAGTTTATTTCCATGCGGGTAATATGAAACAAACGGAACTTGCGTTCATGTACAAAAATGTTACGCGGCTTTCAGTAAAGTTCTGATACATTTAAGGTAAATATGCATATATAACTGTACACTTGCAAATTGAATATGGCTTACTTGATAGGCACTTTATTCTTATTTCAATTTAATTTTGAAAGACCTTTTTAAATGTGAACGTTGTCATCTGAAATAATATTAGATATATCTCTTCAGAATGTCTAAAATGATTACATTTATGGACAAATCAATGATTAGTGCTTTAGACTTTATGATTTGAGATAAACGCAAGAAAGCAAAATTTAATTCCTGATAAGTTATAAAAATTAATACCTACCTCTATACCTAAGTAGCTGTTATATGACAGCAAAATATTTATAATAAAGCCATTACCCGATTCACTAAAATCTATACCTAGCTATAGAATCAGAACATTTTGCGTGAATATGTAGCTAATTAGAAAAAAGTCTGAAATTTAGATTTGGTTTCCATTTGGGAACAAAAGTATCTTACTAATCAATATGTTTCCCACGCAACATCTTTTTACCCGAAAACATATAAAATACTCTTTTTCTATGAATTCTACATGAAAGAGAATGTCTTTGAAAGGGTATCAATCTGCCACCCTTCTTAAAACTAATTTACAGCATCAACTCTGTTCCTCGTGGTATTTGTTTACACTTACACAACCGAAAAATAATTCAGACAACATTCCATAAAACCCCAAGATATATGAGAAAGATTTGATATTTACCCAACCCATCGACGTCGATTCAAGTAAGGATAAACTTGTGTGTACTTCATGAACCAGGATATTAAATGCTGTAGTTAATATATAGCTAAATTTGATATTTACATCAAAGAATCAAATGCAATTACAAAAAAATAGTTTGTCCTATTTATTTCGTTTTGAAATATATGTCATAGTTAAATGATTCAAAAATTTACTTAGTTCTCAATTATATCATATGCATGCATTTCTTTGATATCCAGTCCCCATGTGTAATACTAATCGGAATACTCACCGAAGCAGTATCGCTGCTGCCTTCTACTAGGATAGTTGACCGGGCCGTGAACTATAGTAGCCATGTTTTTAAATTTTACAAACCGTTTTTCCCCTGAGATGTATGCATTTAAATTAAGCCCATTCTTCACATGTACATAATGTTGGTTCACGGTAAGGGACAAGTAAAATCAAGGCAACAAGCTTTTCCCCTTGAATCCAAATAACCTTCAGTAGTTATTATTGTTGCATGATTGTTCGTAATATATATACCTACCCACTTTCAAACTTGGCAAAAAATATTAAGACAGCCGGCTAGAAAGATCTTGACAAATTTGTATCAAGTTCAAATCTTATATGTACTTTTCGTCTCAAATTTACCACTTATTTGTACCTATTCATAAACACTTTACGTATGACTACAGACGCCAAGTAACACCATTGGTTTAAATCTAACAAAATCATGTGTCTCTCACAGCAGTACATACGAAAGTAATCATAGCGTTTATTGAACATCATGAGAAACAATTTGTACATGTTCATATTAATATATTCTTTTTCAATTTTATTATCAGTTATTTAACCCGAAAGTTTAGTCCCTGATATTTTAGATACTTCGTATACAAGGAAATGCTGAAAACAATAACCATGAAGAAGCAAGCCGCAGGGGTGGAAAAGAGATTATAAATATGCAACCCATTAATGATTTCGCATTGGTCATCCTAAAAGGCAGAGAAACCAGATACATGTTTAAATGCATAAGCGTGTTGGAAAGTACAGATGTCAGAAGGAGACGATATTAGTTTTTGAAAAATATGGTTATACAAATAAAATGTTTCAGTACATAATACTTCACTTTCAGATGTATCAGACTTTGTACGTATTATGTTCTTTACACAAAGACATCGACAACGTAAACTGGGGAAAATGATAAATATTGCGACCCCCAAAAAAATCTTCTCGATTTACTTTTGTAAACAATATTAGTCATTTCGGTGAAAACTAAACTGTGTTATCCATATTTGATAATGTTTTACCTTTTAAGTCACATACACAATACTTATAGAAAGCTAAATTATTTAATCTCTACTGACTATTAATATCACCAGAGGTAATGATTAACACATACCGACCAGTGCCTTAAGTTTAAATCTCACTATTCATTATATCAGAATAGTTGGGCATTATAATATTACAAAATAGAGGCATAGTCGTTATATCTGACCCCATCGATTTATAACAAGAACTCGATCATGTCAATGCTGCCCTCAAGAGATATCATTATCCGGAATGGGCGATTAAGAAAATTTCCAACAGGCTGAACGCTAGTCAGAATGACATTACCAAGCGCGAGGCCACTAATAACTTGGAAAATAGACTCGAAAGGTAGTATCAACGTACCATATTTGAAGGGGACTTCCAAATGCCTGAAGCGTGTTTTTCAGCAACACAAAATTGTTGTGTGTTTTAAACTATACCAGACCCTAAGACATGTGCTAGTTCACCCAAAGGATTAGACTGATATGAAATATATGTGTGGACCTATCTATCATATTACGAGCGAAGGGCCGGGTGAAATTCGGTACCATCATATTGTGGGAACGGAAACGACATTGAAAGCGATATTTAATGAACGTAGAAGACCAAGTTCAAGCTCGTCTGAGGTATCACGGTACATCCACCGTATTTGCTCTTGACGTGCCATATCTTTGGACTCGGACAAATCTTAGAACGAGCACTAACCTCGTTTGAGCGGGTTTTAGTGACTCTACATACATCCGCGCACACAAACAATGCTAAACAGGGACGGGGACGTTACAACCTATCGCATATCCTGGGACAATCTGTTAACATCACCCTCCATTCCCTTGTGTGATGTTAACAGTCAATATATAATAGATCAATCAGCTGATGAAGTCCTTAGTACGAGGATGAAAGCTTCAGGTGAGCTTTATAGAACTACTGTGTATGTAACTGAACAATTTAAAACATCAAAGTATTTTTCATGATTTGATTTTTTTTGAGAAGAAGAAAGGAATATAACTCCCTACTTATAAACTTGATAATATATAATTAGTAGACTGATTAACAGTTGGTTGTTATGGTGACACTAAAGAATTTAGTTACCATGTGCAAATCGTACGGTATGAGAATTAACACAGAGAGTGCAAGTTTTGAAACAAATTGTATTTAATTAGATACCACATCTATCACTTCATGTGAGATTCCAATTCTCAAACATTTACATGGCCAACAGCTGCTTGGGAGATTGTGGAAATTGTAGAAAGGAAGCTATTAGAAGATCTTAATCTGTCTTGGAAAGCAAATAAAAACCTCCTCCGTGTCCTGATGTGCCTGTTTCCCCCTTGGTTTCATTTGATAGGTACGGTGTAGACGAGGTTTTCTGGTGAATGCTGTCAAAGATATTGTTATGGATGTTGTCTTAGATGACGTAATCGGAGTCGTTGATGCTTTTGTCGACATCGGATCAGATGGATCGAAATCTAGCAAACATATGTATCTATGACATCGATGCATAATGAATACGTTCGTAGATTTTATTTCCATGCGGGTAATATGAAACAAACAGAACTTGCGTTCATGTACAAAATTGTTACGCGGATTTCAGTAAGTTCTGATACATTTAAGGTAAGCATGGATAGAAAAGTGTACACTTGCAAATTGAATATTACTTGCTTGATAGGCACTTTAATCTTATTTAAATTTAATTTTGAAAGACCTTTTTAAATGTGAACGTTCTTATCTGAAACAGTATTAATTATATTTCTTCAGAATGTCTAAAATGATTACATTTATGGACTAATCAATGAATAATGGTTTAGACTTTATGATCTGCAATTAACGCAAGAAAGCAATTAAAATTTAATTCCTGATACGTTGAAAAAATCAATACCTACCTCTATACCCAAATATGTTTTATATGACAGCAAAATATGTATAATAAAGTCATTACCCGATTCACTAAAATCTATACCTAGCTATAGAATCAGAATATTTTGCATGAATATGTAGCTAATTAGTCAAATGTGTGAGATTTAGATGTGATTTCCGTTTGGGAACAAAAATAACTTGCTAATCATTATGCTTCTCATGCAACATCTTTTTACACAAAATATATAAAATGCTCTTTTTCCAATGCATTCAACATGAAAGAGAGTGTCTTTGAAAGTGTATCAACCTGCCACCCTTCTTAAAACTAATTTACAGTTTCATCTCTTTTCCTCGTGGTAAGTAGTAAATGGGGCCACCCTAGGGACAATGGGAATTAGCATTAAAAACACCCCTGGGCCACTCTAGGGACAATGGAAATTTAACATGGAGAAAAACGCTGGGCCACTCTAGGGACAATGGGAATTTAACATAGAGTTTGGGCTTGTCTAGGGACAAGGGGAATTGAACATGGGAATAGAGTCTGGGTTTGTCTAGGAACAAGGGGAACTGAATATGGGATTTTTTTTTTTTTTTAAAAAGTTTTTTTAAATTTAAATTTAAATTTAAATTTAAAAAAGGATAGGCAATGGAAAGGCTATCTCTTTTCGAGAAATATGGCTGGCCCTGAAAAGGGCCTTTGGGTTTTCTTCTTCTTCTGCTTCTAATTTCTTCTTTTTCTCCACCAACGTCTTATTTTATCTCCAACACTCTTTCTCTTCTTTTCTTTCTTTTTTTCTCCTCCTCTTCTTTCTTCTTCTCTTCCTCCTCTTCTTTCTTCCTCTTTTCATTTTCTTCTTCTTTCTCAATTTTTTCATTCCATGCTCTCATCCTTATCCTTTCCTCTTCATCCTCCTTCTCCTCCTTTATCTCTTTCATTACACCACTTATCTTGTCCTTTACCTTTTTTAAGTTATTAATTTCCATCTTTACACGATGGGGACTATAGGAATAGTGGTCTTCAACGAGTCTTATTAACATCTGCTCCATCATTCCTAAATTGTCTAAAACGTCTTGCAATGTTTGCATCTTGTCCATTTGGTTCGAAGCCATCTTCTTTGTAGAATGGTTTGAACGACGAATACTGTGGGTTCTTATAGTGAAAGCGCGGACGTGATGGAAAACATCCCCCTTAAAAGATAAAATTGATCTTACCTAGATCATGACCAAACAACGCGCGAACGTGAAGGAAAACATCCCCCTACTTTTTCATTTCATATAATAAAACCCTAACTATACTTTCTTATTTCATATAATAAAACCCTAACTATACTCTCCACATAAGCTAAGAAACAATAAACAAAATCCATAATCTACTATCCACACAATCGTACGTGAGCGCTTACATAACCCTAACTATACTCTCCACATACGCTAAGAAACAATAAACAAAATCCATAATCTACTATCCACACAATCGTACGTGAGCGCTTACAAAACCCTAACTATACTCTCCACATACGCTAAGAAACAATAAACAAAATCCATAATCTACTATCCACACAATCGTACGTGAGCGCTTACAAAACCCTAACTATACTCTTCACATACCCTAAGAAACAATAAAGTAACCCATAATCTACTATTCACACAAACATACCTTAGCTCTTACAAGCACCAACACACAAACACATACCATCACACTATCTTAAAAAAGAGTTAGTGTTTATATTCACACTACTCTACCTACACACATTGGCAAATTGATGGTTATTTCTTTTCTAGCGTATTGGGTAGCCCTGAAAAGGGCTGTTTTTTTGGAACTTCATGGACACCTGGTTAATGGTGGCACCTTCCAGGCCTGGCGCCGCATACACATCTTATCCCCCAGTTACTTTTTACCTTTTGGGGGGAGAGAGCAGAGGCAGGATATGTGGCTTCAGAATCCCAATTTTCGGTTTATGGGATTCTGAAATTTCTTCTTCGTCTCTCCTTTTCCTCCTCCTCCTCCACCTCCTCTTCTTTGTATCTTCTCTCCTCCTCTTTGTATCTTCTTTCCTCTTCTTCTTTATATCTTCTCTCCTCCTCTTCTTTGTTTCTTCTTTCCTCCTCCTCTCTTATCCTTCCCTCCTCCACAATGGCTTCCGCGGCCAGTTCATTTAATATGCGCCTGGCATATTCCAGATGCACATGAAGTTCCAACAGTTTCTCCAGTCTCGTGTTCATTTTTGGTGTTGATCAATCAACAAGGGTAGCTGGACTGCCGAACGAGTTTCAATTTATAGTGAAAGCGCGGACGTGAAGGAAAACATCCCCCTAAAAACATAAAATTGATCTTACCTACATCATGACCAAAAACAGCAACGCTCGGACCTAAAAGAAACACTCACTCACTTTTTTATGCTACCCATCACTATTTTAAATTTTTTTATAAATCACTTCAATAGACTATCCACATACGCAAAGCAATCCAATCTAACCCCCAAATATACACCTCAAACACCAAGAAACACATTATTTTAATCTACTATCCATACCAACTTACTTAACCACTTACAAACACAAACACACAAACACATACCCTCACATTTTTTAAAAAAGAGTTAGTGTTTATATTCACACTACTCTACCTACACACATTGGCAAATCGATCGTTATTTCTTTTCTAGAGTATTGGGTAGCCCTGAAAAGGGCTGTTCTTTTGTTTGCTATGGCAATCTTTTAGTTTCTAAGAATGCGATGTCCTCTGAGGATAGACTTTCTGGCGATAGGTCTGCTTCTTCGGAAAGAGAAGAAGAACTCTTTGGTGTCGATACGACAATCGACAAAGCCTCTGTCAGCTTCAGGTTCTTGTTGCTGCTGTTGTTGTTGTTGTTGCTGTTGCTGCTGTCTCTGAAGTCTGTACTTCTCTGTCCATTCTTCTTTTTCCCTGTTCATTTCTTCTCTGAAAAGCTCTTCTATCAGGTCTTCAGTGATTTTTAACATTCTCACATTCTCTATTTCTTCTGGCTTCGGTATCAGACTGTGTCTGATCCTATGCAAATTCACGTAGGCTTCGTTGAGCTTAGCTAGTTTGGAACACATCTTCTTAGGAGGATGAGTCGACAATGGATGGTTAGACTGGAAACAACCCGGTTCTTAAAGTCAAAGCGCGGACGTGAAGGAAAACATCCCCCACACGGTTTTTGAGTCGCAACGTTTAGTGAGTGTCATGAGAGGGATAGTAAGAAATGAAAGAGCATCAATCCAACATTCTTATAGCTAAACAAAAGACAAAGGCATTTTTTTCAAAACACAACATTTTTTATTCAAAAATCACTTAACACTAAACAACAACTCTAACATTTTTAACAATAATCCAACAATATAACATCAAACAATTTTTTCAAAACACAACATTTTTATTCAAAAATCACTTAACACTAAACAACAACAACTCTAACATTTTTTAACAATAATCCAATACTAAAAGTTTCTCCACTAGGTAAAGAGGGATAACAGTCTTCCATGGTTTCTAGTAATCTAGGATGACTTCTCTCAAACTGTTGATTTCTATGGTATTATCGAATTCTGCATACAGGATGACGTTCACCGTTTCATCAGGGTCTCGGTCTTTAAACTGAATTTCCACACGAATCTGGCCGGATTTTATAGGGTGGAAATGTCGCTCGTCGCTGCCTTGGTCTGGAGTGAAATCGAAAGCCCACAAAGCGTAGCCTCCTGCATAATCCTCGTACGTAATACCGTGACTGGTATTGGTTCCTAACTGTCCGGTGGCTTCGTACAGGGACAAGTACGATCTCAAGTAATTCTTCTTGGTAAAGTCAGGTTCGAAAGGTCGGGTACACAAGGTCTTGCCATTGCGACTGACTTCGATTTTGGACACGCCAAAGTGTTGAAAGTAGAAAGGATTTTTTTCGGCAGCTCCGTTGAAGGCTGTATTCTCGACGATACCAACGATCAAACGTTTGGGTAACTGTCCTTGGAACAGATGATCTTCGATCATGGATCGCTGTCCCTTGGGAATGGTGAAGGTTTTCACTTCCACGCGTCGTATGGGATACTTGGCGGTCGTTCTGCTCAATGTCTGACTGATGTCGTTTCCCACTTTAGGTAACACTTCCACACGGCGTACGTAGAGTCTGGCTTCTAGGATTTTGGTTTTGTAACCGTCACTATCAGCCATCAAATGGAAAGCGGCACTGCTACGATTCAGTCTCAGGCGGACATCCACCCCGTTCAGCAAATACTTTTCTTGCAACCACATGTCCAAATGCAAACGATCCATCAGTTCTAAACTTGTGTCGGCTCCCGTGATTCTCTTTCTTCGTTCTAGAAATCCATCATTGTTGTCTTTCTTTTCATCAGTTTCCAATATTTCAAACTTGGTAGGTTCGTCAGCTTCCCATACCACACAGGCATTGAGATGAGTGTTCTTGGCATCTATTCCGTACGTCAAGAGATTTTCCAGGTAGGCACGATAAGGGTAAGTATCCATGCTGCTACTGACCAGTTTCTTATTCAAGTACAAGTCCATTCCACTGAACAAGGAATGCATGAAATTGTTGACGGGAGCTACTGCTTCATCGTCTATAGCACCTCCAGTCTTATCTAGAATTTTGACTTTCAGGTACAAGTAACTGCTATTCAGATCGATGTAATCTTCGGGCTGTCCTTTGATTTCAAACTCGATGGGAGCGGAATCGGTCAGTGAGGAGACGGGGTGAAATTCCACCCACTGGGATTCTTGCATCGTCATCATCGTGGGGGGCATGGCAAACAGATCCAGTTCCGTCTTGCAACAAGCGCAAGATTCTCGGTGCATCATTTTTTTTTTGGTCTCTTTTCTCAATAATCTAAAACGTCTCAGTCTCGAACGGTTCTTCTTTTCTTGGCCTTTCTCGCTTGAAGTCTGGTGAAAGGATGTTTTCTTCGTCGTCTCTTTCTGCCTTGTCCTTGCTGAATGCCTGACTCGGTAGCGTGCAGGGCATTTATAGGTGTTTCTCGTTGGCCTAAAATGTCTTTGCCCGTTTGCAGCAAGACATTTTTGCCTGCCCTCATGAAGGCTTCTTTAGGGTTTTGTTTCTCGATGATGACATTTTGGAGAAATTCTTTGCCTTGCGTCAGTGCCGCATCTTTCAAGGCGTGCAATCCGCATGTCACCATCGGTTTCAACACTGGGGCCACCAAACGAAAGGCCGATTTTAACATGTCTCCTAAGCCGTGTCCTCGCTGTCGAGCAACCCCTCGGTACACTGGATACATGACTTACTTACGAGTCGTGAGACAACCGTTTTCGAAAATGGAGTTTCACCGTGACTTTTCCTTTGGTGAATGGAATATTTTGTCCCAGATCTCCTTTTATAGCAATGTTGACCGTGTCCAAATACGACTTGCTGACAGGCAAATAGTGAGGATGGACAAATTCGCGGTGGACGTGGTAAGTGTTTCCACCTTCCTCGTCAGCGCCCGTGGCAGAATCTACTTTGAAAGGAATGACACGCAGTAACGGTACGGAGGTGTGTCCCACCACGTTGTACTCCACCACATCGGAATACACGAACATCAAATTCAGTCCTTGGTTCAGTTCTACCGGGGCACGAAATAACTTGCTAAAAGACTCGTTGTCGTAAACGATGGGTAATTCGTTTTTCTTGAGCATGGCCTTTCTCATGTCCATGTCTCCGCCCAACATGTCAAACAATTCAGGACAAAATAAAATGGACACGATTTTACTTCGTTCAAATTTCATGAAGAAGCGACGAGCTGCTTTGTGGTACTCCATGGTGACACTTTTGTTGACATGCTCCAAAGCTTTCAGAAACACGACATTAAACCTCGAGGCTATGGTGCTGACCAAATGTTGACCACTAAAATAATAGCCTGGGGGAATGAACAAGTGATAGGTGGTGTACTTTTGATTTTGTGTACGGGTTTTCTTGTCATATTTGACATTGCTATCCATCCACTGTTGTATTTGCTCGTCATGAACTTCCACATCAAAAAAATTTTGATTGGGAAGGACACTGAGGACTTGGGTCGGGTGAATCATTTCTACTAAAGCCACTTCCCAATGGGCTTCGTGATCTAACTGGATGGCCTGAGGTAATTTGGCCGTGTAAGAGCACAACGTGTTCTTGGGAAACACCTCCATGGAACTGTCACTGGGTAAAGTTAAGTAAAATTGGTTTTGGTGACTCATAATTCCAGAGTTCTGTGGCTGTCCGAGGGGTTACTGGACGTCAGAGGCGTGTCTCCGTCTAAAATGGGGTTCTGGTTGTGGTTGAAGTGGTGACTGGCACTGACACTGGACACAAGGTTCCCGGGGTTCCCGTTCGAGGTGAATTTCAGGGAGGGATTAGGAAGCAGGTAACCGATGCAACTGTTCAATAAAATGGTCCACAATTGTTTGTCTCCTTGTTGCAAACTCAAATTGGCGATGGCTGTCCCGATGACACAATACACCACGAAGATTTGGCAGAAAAAGACGATTTGCGTTTTAGGCACACGTTCTCCACACCACAACCGCAAGGGTTGTTTTTGTAAATCTTGCACAGAAGAACTAGGTGAAGGAGGAGTGGTCGACGTAGCTGCGTCTGATGTGTGAAAGGGCATGATGGTCACTTCTTTTTATAGTCGATGACTTGCGAAGCGTCGATCCAAGAATCAAAACTGGGTGGATATCCTTTCCAACGTACTTTGACTTCTTTGACACGTCGTTTGCCCACTTTACGGGTTCTGCGTTCGAGAATGCTTTCGATGACGTACACGTCGTCTTCTTTTTTGGTGACAAGTTGTAACTCGGGCAAATAAAACGTTCCTTTGAGCACTTCTCCGTTCATGTCTTCCAATTTATAGACGGCAGGATGACGGCCATGCACTCGTCCAGTGACGCGAAACAATTCGGTCGTCCAGTTAGGTAAGTAACCTTTGTCGAAAGTGCGTTTGGTTTTGCCAATGCGCACCCAATCTCCTACGGCCAACATTCCACTTTTCTCGGGGACAGCCCTCGTCGGGGATTTACCAAACAGACGCTCAAACACCAGCACTTCGTTGTCGGGAGTCACGTCTTGCGGGGCACGTCCGATGCTTCGATGGTAAGATTGGTTGTACGCTTGCACCAGGTGCGGTAAGATGTCGATGTACTTCAGAGTGTGGTGATGCGTAAAATATTTCCACATGCGTTCTTTCAAAGTGCGTTGAAAACGTTCCACGATGCTGGCTTTGGTTTCGGGATTCTCGGTGGTAAAACAATGAATGTCACGTTTCTTTAATTCTTTTTGGAAAGCTTGGTTCAGAAATTCGGTACCTTTGTCCGTTTGCCATCGAAGAGGGTGACGACCACTTTGTTTCAACACCCGTTGCAGGGCTCGCACTAACTCGCTGCTCGATTTGGAAGTCAAGGGCACGACCCAGGCAAATTTGGAAAAGACGTCGATGACACAAAACAAATATTTGTAGCCACGATTGTAGCTGGCCAAATGAGAGACATCGGCTAAATCGGCTTGCCATTGATGATCGATGCCTTCCACTCGGGTGCGACTTCTGGCAAACTTGCGTCGAATGGGTTTGTGTAAAGTGTAGGTAGCTTCTTCTTGTAACCATCGTTGCACTTGAGGTAAACGGAGACTTTTCAGTCGAGTTTTGGCAGCACGATACAATTTTTGAACTCCTGCGTAACCTGCAGGATGGGAGGGATCGTAGTAAATGCTGGCTAAGACTTTTTCCATTTTTATTTTTTGTGTTAATAAGACACCCACTCTTGGAGGATGCTACTCTTTTTCTCTTGGGGTACTTTCTTGGATTGCAGTGCTTTGCGTGTGCGGCCGGCAATAGGTGTCGAAGAGAAGGATGTCTGAGCGGGGGATATCGGTTCTTGTTTCACTTCTGTCTTCACTTCTGTCTTCACTTTCTTTTTCTCTTGTGATGAAGAAGGGGTGGCCATCATCTTTTTAATCCATCCAATTCTGGAGGTAGGTGGTGTTGTTAACTTGCGTACTTTTTCTGGTGGAGTTTGAAACCCTTCCTCTTCTTCTTCTCCTCTTTCTGTCTTGGTCACTGGTACTGGTGGTACTGGTACTGGTACTGGTACTGGTGATGGTGCTGGACTTTTCATCAAGGTCTTAAAATCTTTCAGAGTGGGTAGACCTGTTTCGTCTAAAGCTTTCTGGTGAAAGAGTTGCAGTCGTTGCAAGAGCTGACCGTACTTTTGCGACTTTTCTGTTTCGGACAAATCTTGGCGATCCATCAAGGACTGCAATTCGTGTTGTAACTGGGACATCTCGCTCAAATTGGGATTGGGAGGTAACTGCGGGGTGCGTCGTTCTTGCCACCGATGGTATTCCATCCATCGTTTGTAAGGCACTAAAGCTAGTTTTCCTCCTTCCATGGGGTTGTCAGGGGTCGATTCTGAGATCTTGGGACTTCCGAGGACTTTTTATCTTGCTCCCACCAGTCCTCCCAACATGGTTCCCAAGACTCCTTTCAGTATGGGACCTAACAAGAGAGGTAAAATGCCTCCACGTTGGACCAACATCTTCTTTTTTTGACGAATGGGAATTTTCTTTCGAACCATTTGGCGAGAACGTGCCGATGCTTGCTTAAGCATTGTTTCTGGCGTTTGGACAAAGGGATCGTGCCTTTCAAAACGTTCAAACAACATTCGCACACGGTATCGATGATCTCTTTGGAGGCTGTTTGAATGA
Organism: Sinohyriopsis cumingii; assembly: GCA_028554795.2. Classification (NCBI taxonomy): domain Eukaryota; kingdom Metazoa; phylum Mollusca; class Bivalvia; order Unionida; family Unionidae; genus Sinohyriopsis; species Sinohyriopsis cumingii. Next base: position 152,319,341 of record CM068828.1, on the reverse strand, counting down.
GTTTTTTTCGTAGGGGTGGAGAAGCTTTGGACAGGACAGATAACATGTCCCCATGTTTGGCTAAACGTGGTGGCAGTCTTTTCCTTTTCTTTCCTTGGGGTTTTCTGGAGGGTGACATCTTTGAGTCTTCAGGAGCACCAAAAAAACACTGATACCCTACTTGGTCACAGGTCTTTTTTATACTGGAACGCGTCGCAACTGATTGTCTTTACGTCGTATCAGTTTGAGGACAGGCATGACACGTCGTGCAGGGGTACGCAACGAACTAAATCGAGCCAGTTCTTGCTTGGACAAATCCAGTAAACTTTGTAACATGCCCGATCTTTCATGAACTTTGATCTTGGGAGAAGGTACTTTGTGAGCAGCAGCCACTGCCACTAAATTGGAGGGTCCTGCCACTGGGGAAGTTCTTTTGGGGGTCATTAACGGAGAAGTTCTTGGTGTGATCAACGTCTCCAAGTACTCTTCAGTTCCTGGTGTCATCAACGGAGAAGTGGATAAACGTGAGGATGCCGGAGACGCAGTCACTGCCGTGGCAGATCGTGGTTTGCGAGTGTAAGGTTGCGTCCTGGCCGAAGTGCCTCTCTTGCGACTAGTTTTCTTTTGTGGACTTTTCTTTTTCTGGGGACTTTTTCTCTGTTTCTTTTTCTGGGGGCTTATTTTCTTTTTCCGGGGTGGTGGTGTCTGGTCAGAGGAGGGTCCTGCCACTGGAGAAGTTCTCCTTGGGGACCTGGTCTTTTTCTTCTTGGGGCTTCGTTGGACTTTTGTCTTGGGTATAACTTTGGGGGCATTAGGATCCCATCTTAAGAGTGAGCGAATGATGACCCCTCCTAGAGTACCGCTCCCTCCAGGTTTCAAAATGATTTGTTTTTTGGTTTGAGTGTCGATGCGGGGATCGGCCAGTTGGACCAATGCGACTTTGTTTACGTCAAAAAAGAGTTTGGTTTGATGAGGAATCTGAATGATTCCTTGGAGTAATTGACGTGCCGTCACCGTGAACCATCGTAAGACTTCTTTGAGAGTAGCTTCTAAGAAACGAGCTCGTGTTTGTGGATCTTTTTCTCGACTGATGCCATACAAGGCACGAATCAATTTGACGGGAAGATGCGACTGAAGGGACGTCATGTTCACACTGTGTGAGACAGACGAAAAGGTTCTGAGGTTTTTTATAGATTTTTTTTATGTGGAGTGAAATGAAGTCGAGGACGGAGACGTGTACAGGACAGGCCCTCCGTCTTGGCACCAGTGGTGAAACAAGTGGGTACGAAATCGCAAATCCTCGGGAGTCGTAGGTTTCAAATCGACGAGTAAATAGGCGTGTGGCGTTTGAGTGGCATCGTCGTACGCCTGAGTCAGCCAAGGCGTTCCTAACTGTTTGGCTAAGACTTGCACTTGCGATTTATCTCGAGGGCTTTTAAACAAGACCACGTAATGCGCATTGAGACTGATGGTGCGATGGGCTTTACTTTGTTGAAACAAATTTTGGGTGATGTAAACGACACTGGCATTACGGTAATGCCCTTTGCGCGTAAACCACAGTTTAATTTCTTCTTCGTTTTCTCCTAACATGTCGTCGAAAATGACCAAATGGGTTTGACGGGAGTCAGAGACGATACCATCGTCTTCTTTAGGAATGCCTTCCACAAACACGATGGAATCGCCTTGACTTTCTCGCAAGAGGCTGTACGCCGATTGCCACTCTTTGTAACACCACACGATCCGTTGAAGTGGCCGATCGATCAAATGATGTTTATGTTCGATCAAACGTTTGACGAATTCGGTTTTGCCTGAACCGCTAGGTCCAGCAATGAGCATGTTAAAGGGATGGCGAAGATACAAAGCCTCCCAACTGGCACGATCTAAGTGTTCGTCGATGACTTTGACAGTAGAGGAAGAGGGAGCAGAGACAGCAGAGGTAGCCATGGTGTGAGAAATGTCACTTGTGACACGAAAACAAACAAGACAAGAGTTTGTATACTTTTTCAGTACACGTTTATTGAATGTTTCAAACATGAATACGAAAGACAAAAATACATAAAAGCCAAAGGCTTAAGTACAAGAATAAAAGGCACATGATAACCATGAACGTGGAATAAAAACAAGTGTCTGTACAACAACCACATGTTTTGGGTAAAGTTCTAACCAGTTCTATAGTAGGGGGTAAGGTCATACAAGTGTCCTCCCGAAAGGGTCTTTCAGGTCTGTCCACGACAGTCCTGTCCTGGGTGACGGGTTCTTCTGGCACCGTCACTAACACAGGTTGAAAAGTAACTTTTTTCCTTGAATAACTCTCGTGCATACTGGGCCACCTCTTGTGTCCAAGCCTCAAAACCCTGGTCTCGGTGATGTCCAACATTTGACTCCTAACCAATCTGGTTTCTTCTTCGTCAACGACATGGTAAGTTACTTCAATGAACAATGAACTATCGATCTTGCCTAGGGTTCCTTTTTATATACAGACCAATACCGACGTGACCGTACGGCAACGTAAAGTGATTGGGAAGTCGCACTCGCTTCTGGTATACAATTTGATAGACTTTTTCCAAGGGTCGACTGACGATGTGGTGAGTGGGTAAACGTACAATCTTGTTCGGTTGATAGGTGGTCACTTTAAAGTTTCCATCCTCTCCCGATTGCAAGGCTTCTTTCAATACCCCAAAGTTGACCACTCGACTGGTACGATGATTCAGAGTCAGTCCTTTCACTTTGCACGTCGTGTGCACTTCTCCTTGTTTGTCCCGGTATTCGTAGCCGTAATTTTTGGGGCCGCCACTGACGAAACTTAGAATCTTGTCGTCGGGATGCTCGTCTGTCCAGGCTCCTAAACGGTCTCCTTCGATGTCAGGGTGATGTTGAATCGGGTGATGGATGTAAATGCAATTGTCCGTGTCAAAGTACAGGACGCGTTCTTCTAACAGTTCTAAAGCTTCGTACAATTTTAAGCGAGCATGAGCTGTCACGTAAGCCGCAATGATGACATTTCCAAAAGGGTCGTCTTGTACAAAGTCCAGATCTTCTTCGTAATTGACCAAGATCAAATCCTCTCGAACGACGTCCACGTGTTTCATGTATTTCGTTTTGTCGTGAATCATCTGGAAGTAGCGGGAAGGTTCTGTCAAATATTCCGTCTTGGGTAAACACGGTCGTTGTGCCATTTTACCCCACAAGCAATTTAACATCACTTTGGCAAACGATCGCCTGCCTTCGTTTTTTTCGATGTGGTCTAAAGAGATGCCTTCTTGTTCGTAGTATTTCTCTTTGAATTGTATTTGGTCTTCGGGAGTGTGACACCAGGAAGGATAGCCGCTGGCTTCTTGTTTCAGTTTCAAAAAGGCATCCAAGTAGTTGGCGAAAATGCCTTTCTGACGGGGGTCACCCTTGTGGTACTGTTGTGTCTTGGGAAAGTGGCAAATTTTGTACACTTCTAAGAGCTGGTATCCCATGTCCAGAGCTTTGAACAATTCCACCTTGACCCAGGTTCCCGTCAAGGCACGTTCTTCCTGGGTGTGATGGCAAGGTTGGTCCTGGTTGCACGTTTCGGCACAAGTACGGCACAAGGGAAACATCAGTTTGCCTTGACAATGGTGAGGTAAGACGGGATGGTATAGGTTCGTGGGAGGCAAAACTTTACACTTGATCAAGCCTTCGTATTGTCGAATGTCTTTCAGGTCGATGTGTTCCGTCAGCAATCGCGGGTGCCCTACTGGAAAGCGACAATATTTGCACACGTAGGGATACAGCGAACACACATCCAAGTATTTGATTTCTTCTCCTTTCTCTTCGTCGGCTTGGTACAGCAAACAGGTGGCATTGGTCCTTCCTCCGTACAAACTATCCCTCGGGTTCAACGGGTCCATGAACTGGTAACTTTCCACGAGGCGTTTAAACTCGGGATCGGTTTTCATACGGTGATCGTACTCGTGTTCCCACATTTCCACCACTTGGTATCCTTGCTGTTCTAACTTTAGGCACCGCTGACAAGTGTCCTGGTACAAGTCTTCCATGGTTCGTTGTAAAAACTGATTTTTAGTGCTACGGTCAGGGTAACAGACGGGACATCCGTGAAATAAGCAGCCGTTAAACTCGTACACGATCTTGGGGTTTTCTAAGTCCCAGCCATCGACCGAATACGTTCCGATGGTCTTTTCACCCCCTCCGTTGCGGGCATGCTGAATCCATTTGTCTTCCTTGTCGCACAAATAATGTAACCAGCGTAGGGCTTTGAACGAATATTGACGCTTGACATAGTGGGTCGTTTGAGGGCAGATGACAGCTACGGTGTTTTCAGGCATGAATCGTTGTCGATACACTAAGGAACACGCTTTGGCAATGGTGCAAGCTTCTTTCAAAGGATCGACCCCTCCGTGTTCCATGAACAGTTCTCGAAATTTTCCACAGCAACGTCGTAAAATGTCCACGTCGGAACGACAGTACTTTAGCATTTCTTCCTGAAAGTCGAAAGGGTCCGAGGCGTGAGCCTGGTACCAAGCGTAGAAAGCTTCTCGTTGTTCCGTACGCATGTTGTCGGGGTCGTAATAGTGAGCCTCAGGGAAATGGGGTAGAACGGCGTGTTGTTTGGCTTCCGTATTAAAAAAGTGTGGAAATTACCCTTTAGCCATTTCTGTCATTCCAAACGTTTTAGGCATTCGGCTCAAAGGTATGGCTAAGTAGCTCATCGAATCTTTAAACTGTACTTGTCCCACTTGCATGAAAATGATTTTGGCTCCGTTCAAAGTCACTTTAGGACGCTCGGTGCCTTGTTCCGTATAGTATCTCGAAAGAAACTGTCCATCGTATCCAGAGAAATTGTGAGCCATCACTGTGGCATGACGATGACAATCTCCGTAACGTTCGATGTCCTCTTGGCTCCACGTCTTGTCGATGGGGTCTAAGACCCATTGGACAAAATCGGCTAACGTGTTCGGTCCCCGAAAGATTTTTTCACGTCCTCCAGGAATCTTGCTGCAGTGAGGGCAATGACTGAAGATAGGTTCTTGAATGCACTTCTCGCACGCTCGATGAGCCACGCAGAAATTAGGAATGTGAATGCCAGTCTCTTGCATGCATTCGAAATCGAAAAAGATGAAATTGCCTTTCTTCTTGTGACCGTCCTCTTTCTCTGGTGGGGGTTGGTATTTTTGCACGTAGCATTCGTGTTCCAAGTCCACGATGTGGTGACAAATGTGACATTTTTTCTTTCGTCGACATACGTGTGCCTTGGTACTGTTGGTACGTAGGCCTTGTCTACACGTAGGGCACAATCTCAGCAGTTGACAAGCACATTTCTTCTGTGAATCTTGTGTTTTCAAATGTTGTTGGTAACAGGTAGGGCTGACAAACGTGCGCAGACAAGTCGAACAAGGCACTGGTTCTTCGCTCAGACAGGGTGGAGAGGCCAAACATCCTGGGCATTTCCATCCACAATGCTTGTGTTGCTCTCGATTATTATAACCATAGTCACATTTCTCACAGTAATATCTGTATCCCAGGAATCCGGTGATACTGGTAATGGTATCGAAATGGTCATCGTGATGATAAACATGAATGTATTTTCCGTCCTTAAAGTCTTGGCCTCGAAACAACAGAGGTCCGCGCATTTCTTGAGGGTGCACTTTCAAGGTGTAGCGTGGAGCTAGGGCATCTTGCAATTTTTGCATCTCAGGAATGTCACAAGGTGTGTCTTTGGACAGGCCAGCTTGTTGCAACAGGAGTTCTGCTTCGTTTCGTTGTTTGGTTCGGTTCGATTTTCGAATGTTCTCCCAGGTTCTTTTCCATTCTACCGTGTCGTTCTTGTTGGCATAGGTTCGTCCCACCACGATGGCACGGGCTAAGCACATCTGGTCTTGAGGGTTGTTAATTCGGACGAGACTTGTTTTGGTGTTGCGAAAGTCGTCCACCAATAACATCTTTTTGCGTCCTGTCCCTTGAGGAAGAGAGACGTGAGCTATTTTCAGTGTGGCTTTACCATCGGTGATGACAAACTGGTCATTAGATTGTTGTACGTGTTGAATCTTGTCCATGACTTTGGAAGGGGTTAGTTCTGCGGGTCTGTTAAACTCGATCCAAACAGGGGATTTCAAACCGTCGTGATCTATGGATAGTGTCAAGCGATCGCCTTCTTTGGGTTGACATTGTCGCTTGAGTGAGGTGCGCAAAGAATCCCACATCTCGGTGATAAACCCTTCTGCTTTCTCCAATGGTACGTCGGCCTTGAAATCTTTAAACTTCACCGTGTAGGTGTAAGCCGTGGTTCTAAATTTTCTAGAGGAGCGCTTTTCCGTCTCTCGAATGGAATAGTACTTTTCAGGGTTGACTAAGGGTGGTGAACTTGGTTTAGAGGTTTCAAATTCTGGTTCACTCATGTCCTCTTCAAAATCACTGGCATGAATTTGTGCCAAGATTTCAGCCCTGGTACGAGGCGATAGATCACGTTTCTGCCTCTTACTTTCTTCTTCTTCTTCTTTCTTCTCGAATGAATAGGATCGTTTCATCTTGAGTGCAAAACGTCAAATGACTCAAGTTTAAACACCATAGACTAATTTATAGTCATGACAAACCAGCGTATATAAAAGGGTGTGTGTCTTGTCCTTTCACTATTCATTTCACTCTCAAACAGAGCACAACGATGGAAGAGACTACCCAGATGGAACGTTTCGTCAGAGCTTTGCGAGGAGTCATTAGAAAATTCTCTTCAGACCAGCCTACGGACTACTCTCCTTCCTTTCGAGATAAAAGTCAGGATACTTGCTATATCTGTCAGAAGAAAGGGCATTGGTCTTCAGAGTGTCCAGACCGTCGGAAAAGAAAAAAAAACAGGGGCTAAAAAAGACAAAAGTCAAGATACCTGTTATTATTGTAAAGAAAAAGGACATTGGTCTCCAGATTGCCCAAAAAAGAAACAAGAGGAGTCAGAAGAAAAGAAGGATTCTTCAGAAGAAGAGAGGGATTCTTCGGAAGAAAAGAGGGATTCTTCGAAAGAAGAGAGGGATTCTTCAGAGGAAGAAGAGGAAGAAAGAAGACAATTCTATTTAAAAGAGGCAAAGAAACAGGAGAAGAAAAGAAGAAGGGAAGAAAATGAGGAAAAAACGGTGAAGATTTTCAAAAAACAGAGAGACTAAATAATGAGAAAGAAGAAGTGTACGAAGTTTTTAAAGTGTTCTGTGGTGAATTGTGAATTGGATTGTAAAAACTGGATAAAAGAATACATGAATGATATAAGGTAAGTGTCTTTGAGTTTTGATTTTAAAATAAGAAGCTACACTCACGCACTCATACACAGACACGTACTATAAGGGTAAAATGGGTGGGTTTTTTTTTTTTTTTTGAGTTATTGGCAAATTGAAATTGTATTTCTTTTCGAGAAATGTGGGTGGCCCTGAAAAGGGCCTTTTTTCTTTATGGTGTAGGAGTGAGTTTAACTAATCAACTTTAACTGCCTTAAGCCTTTGCCACGGCCAAGGCCTACTTCTGATGATTGGGTTGAAATCACTAAGGGTGGTACGACAGGCTTAGTCACAGGGTTGGCGTGTTTAGCTCGGGAAGGTCGTATTCTCTTCGGTCGTGATAAAGAAGTCTGATACATTTGTTTCAGACTTCTTAACTCCGCTAAAATGTCCAACAGTACCGTAGCCGTTTGATTTTCAACCTCTTGTTTCTTGGCTGCTACTTCTTCTTGCTGTTGTTGCTGTTTTTTTTTTCTTACCTCTTCTTGTTGCTGTTGCTGTTGCTGTAGGAGAAAAGCTTGTTCCGCTTCCTTTTGTCGTTGCATAAATTTCTCCAATTCTTCTTTCTGTCTCTGTCTAAAATTCTCCACTTGCGGTAATGACGAAGGTTCCGGAACAAATTCTTGCGAGGTAAGAAAATCCACAAAATCCCAATGTACCTCTTCTGAAAGTAAGGCCGGGTTCCCTTGGGCGGTCTCCCCTGCTGGTGCACCCCAATGGATCGTTTTCTGAATTTCCGTCATGTTGAATCACTGTCGCATAGATTGACTGCACACAAGCGCTAGCGAATCTATATAGACCAACTGACGTCACAGACTAATCTCTTCAGATTAGATGCGGGCTGACTGAATTTTGTAACGCGTGTTTGGATTGGAGAATGAACTCAATCCGTTTCAATCCTACCTCTACCGATAAATAAGCGCAGTTCAGTGCATTGATTCACCTGTTCTCGTCGCTTCAAGATGTGGACCGATGTGCAATCTTCTACGCTTGTGTCTTCCATGATGTTCCGGACGGACATACCCTTGCATGTCCGATCCAAGTGGACCGTTGTCCACAGGACAAACACCAGTCTGTGGATACGTAGGATCTACGTAGAAAGACAAGGATGCCTGAAAAGAGTCCTGATTTACGGTCCTACAGTGAAACGTAGCCTAAGGACAAGAAGAAGACCAATGCGGTACCCTTTATGTTAATGGATACATTAACATAAACCCAAAGGCCCTTTTCAGGGCCAGCCATATTTCTCGAAAAGAGATAGCCTTTCCATTGCCTACCCTTTTTAAAATTTAAATGTAAATTTAAATTTAAAAAAACTTTTAAAAAAAAAAAAAAAAAATCCCATATTCAATTCCCCTTGTCCTTAGACAAACCCAAACTCTATTCCCATGTTCAATTCCCCTTGTCCCTAGACAAGCCCAAACTCTATGTTAATTTCCCATTGTCCCTTTCAGTGGCCCAGCGTTTTTCTCCATGTTAAATTTCCTTTGTCCCTAGAGTGGCCCAGGGGTGTTTTTAATGCTAATTCCCATTGTCCCTAGGGTGGCCCCATTTACTACTGTGGTAATTGTTTACACTCACGCAACCCAAACATAATTGTCACAACCCTCCATAAAACCCCAAGATATATGAGAAAGATTTGATATGTACCCTAACCATCGCCGTCAATTCAAGTAAGGGTAAACTTGTGTGTACTTCATGAACCAGGATATTAAATGATGTAGTTAGTATATACCTAAATTTAATATTTATATCAAAGAAGCAAATACAATTACACAACATAGTTCTTTCTATTTATTTCGTTTGGAAAAATATGTTATTGCTGAATGATTGGATAATTTCATTAGTTCTCAATTATATCATATGCATCATTTATTTTGATCGCCTTTCCCCAAAAGAATACTACATAGAATACTCACCAAAGCAATATCGCTGATGGATGCTACTAGGAAGGTTGACCAAGCAATAAACTGTAGTAGCCGTGCCACACCGTTTTACATTGATAGTGTATGTAGCAGCGCACAAGCTGTCAAAGGTTGCAACGCATGCTGTTCTACTAACTACACCTTCTTCAGTCTTGGGAATCGTACCTGTGGAGTAATTTAATTTTTTAAATCCGATTGACGTATGGACAATGCACTTACTATTCACTTGTGTATATTGCTGCTGCACAAAACAAACAAACATAACGAAAAGAAAATAAAAGGTATAAAGTGAAATCACTAAAGTTCTATGACAGAAGACTTCAGTGAATTAATTCTTGTGGCAAAATTTTGTAATATTAAGCTTTTCTTTACAGTCTGGTTTTCAATAAAACGACATTTGTATTCCACTGAACTGTTTCCAAATTGTAAGATTTTCAAAATAGCTAACACCACTCAATTTTCTAACTGCCACTATCTGAGAGTATACTTATTCAAGATTGCGATATTTGCTGTGAAATTTAAAAGTCATTCAAATGTATGTAAAGTCCGACTGCACGTTTAAGGAGACTGCCGTTGCGCATGTATGATGTTTCACAATTGCTTCTGTGTGTAGTACTGCAACACACTTTTATTAAGACATATTTGGACCCAATGCACGCAGTTGATTTTTAAAGCTGCAATAAAATTATGTTTAAGTTCATATTGACACACATGAATGAATTCGTTTCAACTATTTTATATATATATATATATATATATATATATATATATATATATATATATATATATATATATATATATATATATATATATCGTTCTTCACTCAGAAATGACGAGGAAGCAGACACGATTTAGCACTTAGCAACAAGAGTGTTACGCAATGCCCGATATGGCTCATTTAGTCTTCCATACTTATCATTTAACCAGGTTGTCTTGTTTCACGCGCCGTAATATTTCTGTAAATGTAATGTTTCGTCGTAACGAGTGACGCTTTTATTGCTCGCGCGGCACGTGCGAAATAATGTATTATTGCGCACTACTATATGTATCGGGTAGAGATATTGAAGGGCACAGCCAATATAGAGGGAAGCTCTTAAACATATTCAGCTGTCGGGCAGGTGCCATTGTAATTTAGTTAGAGCCAAACAGTTGGATGAGTCGAATGTTTTTTAGTCAACTCTTTAAATTATTTACAATAATTATTCAGTTTCGTAAAAGCAGGTTCATTGTTGTATTATGTGGTCACATCGTTTATCGTATTTTCAATTCAGTTTATTAAGATATAACCTAGGCAATGTGGTAGCGAGTTAATTTCATCTAGTCGCTATCACGACTAATTTCGAAAACATATTATGTATGTATTAATGTCATAGCATTACGTATATTTGTTTTTAATGCATAGCATTCCTATGTCATACTTCGTACCTATCGTATATTCTTAAAGTAGTTGCAACAAAACCCATTCCAATTAAATTAGACTATTGGAAAGGTGTTTATTTTCCATATTCAGCTCGCCGGTTATGAGCAGCCGGATGGGCTTGTGAATACCATGACGTCTGGTGTACCATTGCTAGTATAACCCACCAATTCAGTGCCAGCGTACGGGTACAAGTGCGGAGGGGAATGTGACCGTGCCCGAGAGAAGGCCGTGTCAACGTGTATTTTCCAATCAAGTAGTGTTTTGACTACAAGTAAAGGACAATAACGTTAAAGTAGTGTATTGACTGCAAGTAAAGGACAATAACAAATAGTGTATTTACTACAATTAAAGTACAATAACAAGTAGTGTATTGACTACAAGTAAAAGAACAATAACAAGTGGTGGTTTGACAACATGTGAATTATGACAGTAGTGTCTGACTACATACATGTTTGCAACCAGTAGTTGATTATATGGGTTTGCAACAAGCATTTGTTTATATGAAAGTTTGCTAGAGATATTTGTATACATGAAGTTTGCATGGAGTTTCTAGAACTTTTTGTCTACTTGAATGTGACATAGTAGTCAAAGTATATTTCATATGTGTTTTATATTCATTTTATATGCTTTTCTGTGTTATTTTCATATCATTAGTACCAGTGTTTAATATGTTTTCATTTGTCATCCACGAACGTGTATATTGTTTCTTTAAAACCCTGCCCGGTCTCAAAGGGTCAGCTCGACTAAGTTACAATTGTGGTGGCGGCGGTGGGATTGTACTTTCTATCCGAGAAAACTTTTGGATTGTTAATTTGAGTTTGCACATCCAACAGTGTCGGGGAAAGCCTTTGAGACAGGAGTGTTTTGAGAAATAATATTGTATATTTGATTGTAAACGAAACTGAACTTTATCTTTTATCAGAGAAGCATTTAAAATCATGTCGTCCACTAGCCAATTGGCAGAGCTTGGCAAGCAATTGGGATATGAAGGGGAAACCTTACGACAGTTTATTAAGGATGAACAAAATAGAGAACGAGAGCGACGCGCCGAAAAACGAGAGGCCGAAACAGAAAGGTTCAACGCGAACAGGAGAGAATTGAGGCGGAAAAGGAAGCCGAAAAAGAAAGGTTTCAACCAGGTACCCGGAAGCCGTCGCTCTACCATCCATCGAAACTGAGCGAGTGGCCGAAGCCTTAGTGGAAATGTTTAGTAGGCTGGGGATACCGGAAGAGATTCTGACAGACTGTGGGTCACAGTTCACATCAGAACTCATGGCAGAAGCTAGCAGACTTCTATCGATCAAGCAATTCTGGACTACTCCCTACCACCCAATCTGCAACGGGCTAGTTGAGAAGTTCAATAGAACACTCAAACAAATGTTGCGACGGATGTGTGCAGAACGTCCGAACGATTGGGACAGATATCTCCATGCAGTATTGTTTGCATACCGAGAGGTTCCTCAAGAGAGTGTAGGGTTTTCGCCTTTTGAACTCTTATATGGCAGAACGGTGCGAGGGCCGATGAAAATTCTAAGACAATTATGGTCGGATGACGAGACAGATGACGAGATTCGAACCACATACCAGTATGTGTGTGATTTGAAGGACAAGTTGAGAGAAACTTGTGCAATAGCCCATGAAACGTTAAGGCAAGCTAGCAGTCGTGCGGCTCGCTATTATAATTCAAAAGCGCGCGATAGAAAATTCAAAAATGGGGACAGAGTTTTGGTTTTACTTCCGACTGATAGAAACGAGTTATTGTTACAGTAGAAAGGTCCATATACCGTCGTAGATGAAAAGGGAGGTATGGATTATACTATTGATGTAGGTGGGAAGTCCCGCATGTTCCACGCTAACTTATTAAAACGCTATTACTATCGAGCGAATGCAAATACAGAACAGAGAATTTTAAACGTAGTCGGTGTAGCCATCATCGAGGATGATGAGGAACAAGAGTCCGTTCTAGGACTTAATTTGAATGGATTACTGATTTACGAGATGGGTAAGACTGGAGTCAATATGAGTCCCGATTTGACGGAATATCAAAGAAAGGAGGCTCAGGATCTTGTTGACAAATACCCAGACGTATTTTCTGACAAACCCGGTCAGACAGATGTTCTAGAGCATAGAGTTAAACTTGCGTCACATGAACCATTTCGGGTCAAGGGTTACCCTATGCCTCATGCATCCAGAGATATCATCGAAAAGGAAGTTGAAGAAATGCTTAAGTTAGGATTCATAGAGAAGTCAGGCTCACCTTATGCATCTCCTGTCGTCCTAGCTAAAAAGAAAGATGGCACGAACAGGTTCTGCATTGATTTTCGCCAATTGAATACGCGAACGGTATTTGATGCCGAACCCATACCGGACGTAGAGAGCATCTTCGTACGTATGACAGGGCACAAATATATTACGAAGCTGGATCTGACAATGGGATATTGGCAGATACCACTGTCGGTGGAAACGAAAGAAATGACTGCGTTCGCCACCGAGAGTGGATTATACCAGTTTCGAGTTTTACCATTCGGGTTGGTAAAAGCTGGGGCTAGCTGTGTAAGGCTAATGCGGAAAGTGATGCAAGGGCTGACGCATGTGGAAACCTATATTGACGATATCTTTATATACAGCGATACATGGGAAGAGCATCTGTGCGATGTTGCCAGGGTTCTAGATCGATTACGTAAAGCTAAGTTAACTGTAAAACCTACCAAATGCAACGTGGGGTATGGAAGTTTAGAATGTTTGGGACACGTAGTTGGGAGGGTAAACGAGTTGAAACCCGACCCCAAGAAACTTGCAGCAATCAGGGATTCAGTGCCACCTGTGTCAAAGAAGCAAGTTAGGTCATTTATTGGCCTGGCAGGATATCATCGTAAATTCATCCCTAATTTCGCGACCATTGCCAGTCCTTTAATAGACCTGACCAGAAAGGGACAGCCGAATAAATTTCAGGGGGGGGGGGGGAGAATCAGGACAGAGCTTTTAATACTTTAAAGAATCTGCTCACAGAAGCCCCCATACTAAAGTTGCCAGAACTGAACAGAGTGTTCATTCTGAGAACCGATGCTTCAGAGTTAGGACTAGGGGCGGTATTATTACAGGAACAGGATGGAATCAAACTCCCAGTCGCCTACGGCAGCAGGAAATTGCTTCCGAGAGAAAGGAATTTCTCGGTAATAGAAAAAGAGCGCTTAGCAGTAGTCTGGGGAATAGATCAATTCCAAACCTACCTCCATGGCCGAGAATTCATTTTGGAAACAGACCATCAGCCTCTACATTACCTCAATAAGGCCAAAATTAATAATTCACGGTTGATGCGATGGGCCTTGTCTCTACAACCTTACAGGTTCCGGATTGAAGCCATCAAACGCACGGAAAATGTAGGTGCAGATTATCTCAGTAGAAATTGAACCATTCTGTTGACCATATCGTGTGATTTCGTCGTCTTAGAAAGTAGGCATACTTTTCTCAAGGGGGGAGGGGTGTGTTACGAAATGCTCGATATGGCTCATTTAGCCTTCCATACTTTTCATTTAAATCAGGTTGTCTTGTTTCACGCGCCGTAATATTTCTGTAAATGTAATTTTTCGTCGTATCGCGTGACGCTTTTATTGCTCGCGCGGCACGTGCGAAATAATGTATTATTGCGCACTACTATATATATCGGGTAGAGATATTGAAGGGCACAGCCAATATAGAGGGAAGCTTTTAAACATATTCAGCTGTCGGGCAGGTGCCATTGTAATTTAGTTAGAGCCAAACAGTTGGGGAGGTCGAATGTTTTTTAGTCAACTCTTTTTATTATTTACAATAATTATTCAGTTTCGTAAAAGCAGGTTCATTGTTGTATTATGTGGTCACATCGTTTATCGTATTTGCAATTCAATTTATTAAGACATAACTTAGGCAATGTGGTAGCGAGTTAATTTCATCTAGACGCTATCACGACTAATTTCGAAAACATATTATGTATGTATTAATGTCATAGCATTACGTATATTTGTTTTTATTGCATAGCATTCCTATGTCATACTTCGTACCTATCGTATATTCTTAAAGTAGTTGCAACAAAACCCATTCCAATTAAATTAGACTATTGGAAAGGTGTTTATTTTCCATATTCAGCTCGCCGGTTATGAGCAGCCGGATGGGCTTGTGAATGCCATGACGTCTGGTGTACCATTACTAGTATAACCCACCAATTCAGTGCCAGCGTACGGGTACAAGTGCGGAGGGGAAAGTGACCGTGCCCGAGAGAAGGCCGTGTCAACGTGTATTTTCCAATCAAGTAGTGTATTGACTACAAGTAAAGGACAATAACAAGTAGTGTATTGACTACAAGTAAAAGAACAATAACAAGTAGTGGTTTGACTACATGTGAATTATGACAGTAGTGTCTGACTACATACATGTTTGCAACCAGTAGTTGATTATATGGGTTTGCAACAAGCATTTGTTTATATGAAAGTTTGCTAGAGATATTTGTATACATGAAGTTTGCATGGAGTTTCTAGAACTTTTTGTCTACTTGAATATGACATAGTAGTCAAAGTATATTTCATATGTGTTTTATATTCATTGTATATGCTTTTCTGTGTTATTTTCATATCATTAGTACCAGTGTTTAATATATTGTCATTTGTCATCCACGAACGTGTTTATTGTTTCTTTAAAACCCTGCCCGGTCTCAACGGGTCAGCTCGACTACGTTACAAAGAGTAGTAAATTCAAACCATTCATCCAGATTGGAAGTTGGGTGCCACATCCATAAGGCGACACATATCTGGTTGTTATGTTGAACGCACTAATGTACCAGATATCATGGTCCAAGTCATAGAGGTCGCTCCGGTCGTTAGAAGGGTAATCGCACTCCGGGCATCGGTCTGACATGTACGGAAATGGTTTATGGTTTTCACTGGAACAGGGGTCAAATGTATCTGAAACAAATACAAAAAGTATTGATTTGATATATTGCTACAAACTCTAATATGTCTATGTTTGTGCTTGTCTAAATATTGCAGTGGGATATGCTTTGTCCACCATCGCTCCTTGTCCGTTATCTTTAGATAATATTTCTGATTTGGAATATTTAAATACTGAGTCATCAGACTTTGTAAAGAATTTTTAACTAATAGAAGCACGAGATAGAAAGATAAGCAGATCAATATATCAATTATCTCAGACAGGCGAAACAATGAATTTCCGGTTTCATTTTCCTTGTCTTGATGTTGCGTTTTCGTATTACCTCATTTACTCCAATCTCAATCCTAGCTAATGGTTTAATAATAAAAACAATAGTCTCTCTCTCATTCTCTCTCTCTCTCTCTCTCTATTTCTTTCTTTCTCTCTCTCTCTCCTCTCATGTACACTGTGTTTTAGCTCTAATATCTATGAAAACTGTACAATTGACACAAATGGAAATTGAATATAAGGCCACACATACGTAGACATCCTTCAATACATACCAGAAAACTGACAGCTCTGACAAACTGCAAGAGATTATGGTAAAATTCAAATGAAACATCGTAATCCCTTTTTTGTTATGGAGAGAGAGAGAGAGAGAGAGAGAGAGTTTATTTGTATTACTTATATTATAAATTGAACATATTATTTGTTTCAATGTAATATAAAATAGACATTCATGCTAATAATAGTGACATTTGTCAATCATTTTAGGGAATGCAGTACCACGATTACCAGTCAACGAGAGGGAATATATCGTAGTCGCACAATGCTATGTACTAGTAGTTATACAGCTAGTGTATTCTAATGGCTAGTAATTACAAAGATTATGGAAGGAGAATAGTAATGAATGAATTAGTACATTCCTGTATAAAGGTTTCATAATCGATTTCAAATTTTATTTTAATTCAATCTGTCATGTATTGCTGAATATCAATAGTAAGTTTTATTCATACCGTGATTTACTACTTTGACCATTAAGGCATTGTGTTGTATCTTGTGTAGATTACAATGTGTTGTATTATTTATCAGGACCATGTGTTGTATCAAGTATAGACACAAATTGATGTATCACGTAAATACACAACTTGTTGTATCACGTATATACACAAATTGTTGTATCACGTATAGACACAATGTGTTGTATCCCGTATAGACACAATATGTTGTATCAAGTATAGACACAATGTGTTGTATCAACTATAGAAACAAATTGTTGTATCACGTATAGGCACAATGTGTTTTATCACGTATAGACACAGATTGTTGTATCACGTATAGACACAATGTATTGTATCCCGTATAGACACAATGTGTTGTATCAAGTATAAAAACAAATTGTTGTATCACGTATAGACACGATGTATTGTATCCCGTATAGAAACAACTTGATGTATCATGTATAGACACAATGTGTTGTATAACGTATATACACAATATGTTGTATCCCATATAAACACAATGTGCTGTATCCCTTATATACACAAATTGTTGTATCACGTATAGACAGATTGTTGTATCACGTATATACACAATGTGTTGTATCAAGTATAGACACAATAAGTTGTATTAAGTATAGACCCAATGTGTTGCATCACGTATAGACACAAATTGTTGTATCACGTATAGACACAATATGTTATCACGTATATAGACAAGGTCTTATATTATGTATATACACAATGTGTTATCACGTATATACACATTGTGTTGTATCCCGTATGGACACAATGTGTTGTATCAAGTATAGACACAATGTGTTGTATCAATTATATAAACAAATTGTTCTATCACGTATATACACAATGTGTTGTATCCCGTATAGACACAATGTGTTGTATCCCGAATAGAAACAAATGGTTGTATCACGTATAGAAACAAATTGTTGTATCACGTATATACACAGATTGTTGCATCACGTATATACACAATTTGTTGTATCCCGTATAGACACAATGTGTTGTATCAAGTATAGACACAATAAGTTGTATTAAGTATAGACCCAATGTGTTGTATAACGTATAGACACACATTGTTGTATCACGTATATACACAATGTGTTGTATCACGTAGAGACACACTATGTTGTATCAAATATATAGACAATGTTTTGTATCGCGTATAGATGTCAATGTGTTGTATCAAGTATAGACACAATGTGTTGTATCAAGTATAGAGAAGATTTGTTGTATTAAGTATAGACATAATATGTTGTATTAGGTATAAGAACAGTGTTGTATCACGCATAGAGATGTGTTGTATTAAGTATAGATATGATATGTTGTATCAGGTATAGACACAATGTGTTGTATCACGTATAGACACAATGTTTTGTATCATGTATATACACAATGTGTTGTATCGCATATAGAGAAGATGCGTTGCATTAAGTATAGACATAATATGTTGTATTAGGTATAGACACAATGTGTTGTATCACGTATAGAGAAGATGTGTTATATTAAGTATAGACATAATATGTTGTATCAGGTATATATACAATGTGTTGTATCAAATATATAGAAAATGTGTTTTATCATGTATAGAGACCATGTGTTGTATCACGTATAGACACTATGTTTTGTATCACGTATATAGACAATGTGTTGTATCATGTAAAGCCACAATGTGTTGTATCTCGTATATACACAATGTGTTGTATCATGTAAAGGCAATGTGTTGTATCACATACATGCTCAATGTGTTGTATCATGTAAAGACACAATGTGTTGTATCACGTATATACACAATGCGTTGTATCATGTAAAGACACAATGTGTTGTATCGCATACAGATTCAATGTGTTGTATCATGTATAGGCACAATGTGTTGTATCAGGTATATATGACAATGTGTCGTTTCATGTATAGATGACAATGTACTCTGTCATGCATATATACAATGTGTTGTATCATGTATGAATGACAATGTATTGTATTATATAGGAGACAATGTGCTGTACCATGTATAGACACAATGTGTTGTAACATGTATGAATGACAATGTGTTGTATTATATATAGATGACAATGTGTTATAACTGAGATCAGTCTTGATACTTCAGATTTAGGCCTGAGTGACGTGGATCTATGCCGTGATCTCAATCCTGAGTGACGTGGATCTATGTGGGGATCTCCATCACATCCGCCATCATCCTCTTTATAATGGAATGGGAACGTATCAAAATATTTTAAAAATCAAGCTTCAGTATGAAATTGACGTTAGCGTGAGTGCAGCTTGATTCCTTGGGATAATTATAGTTGATGAACATTCAACTTTGCACATAACAAACATAATTGAGAAGTAAGTTTTATATTAGTGTGTTATTTTAATATTGTAGCATGGACTATGACAACTTGGACTAGACTTATCTAAAGGGACCACTTTCACCTGTTACCAGATGGACGTTGTCTAAGGAAGTATTCTAAGCATTTCGTATTTAGTACCATTATTTTCATTAATTGCACTTTACCTTCCAGTGAATAATATTAGTTAGAAATCATATTTTGCTTTATGCTGGTGCTATCTGTACCATGGGATGTATCATGTGAGACTTCAACAATTTAAGACACTTAACCGGATCTTCTTTACACTCTCTGCCCTTCTTAATATATCTTCCTCAGGCGCAGTCAAAGTCATATTCAAATTTGATATTACTCTAAAGGATTTTGAAAATGTTCACTCAAAGATTGCTATAATATTAGATGTAGCGTTAACACACATTGTAGACTTGATATCCAAATATCCGCCATTTTCTTAATTACATGTTCATAAATGTAACAGACCTCTATCACAAACGAGAAAGGGAGAGAGATTGCTGATGAGAGAGATAGACTTAACTGTCCACAAGAGAACTGATGCAATGCAGAGGATGATCATCGCTTTATAACTGCATCTCTCGATCCTTGAGCTTACACAACCACCAGTCGTTTACACCTGTAATTAAACGCTCAACCTTATTAATGTTTCGGGGCTTAATTCATTACAAAGGTACTATACAATAGGCAACAAAACCATTGGCAGAATACACAAAACCGTAGTAGTATATTCAGGTATTACTATAACCTATAACGCCAACATCACACGCAAATACATAAAGACAATGTATGAATCTATATCGCATACATCGTGTATTTTGTTTTTTATTGTTTTGGCTATTAACTGTATGATGCATATCTTTCTATGTATTATATCGCGTTGCAAGTATATTTATATGTATTGTATTGCGACCAAGCAGGCGATTCATATCTCAAAAGGTAACATATGTAAATACTTGGCCTAACAACTCGTTCATGATTTCAGATCGACATTCTTCGCTTGACTTTTCGTTGGCAGGTATGACTACTTTATTAAAATAATATTTAAACTTTTTGTATCTTGAATGAAACGAAACCTGGATTGCTGTGGAGGACTGCGCCGTAACATTGAACGACACACAACCTGGATTGCTATGGAGGACTGCGCCGTAACATTGAACGACACACAACCTTGATTGCTATGCTTTTGTTATGGATTGCTATGCAAGATTTTATAAAGTGATTTTTATCGTCATTAAAGTATTTTATTCCCAATTCTAGTTGCTTTTTGTTGGTTTCAACAGATACAGCATCAATAGCAGTGTCAATAGCAGTTATAGTCAGTGTAGTAGCAGTAGTTGCAGTAATAGTAATAGGTGTAGCAACAGCGGGAAATAGTAGCTGTAGTTATAGTATGAAAATAGTCGTAGTTCAAAGTGTATTTCTTGGCATGGGAGTAGTTTGAGAATGTCTAGGGTTCAATCAGCTTGAAAACTTCACAATATCTTTTAAAATATTTATGTACTAGTTGATGTCAATTTTCGCTAAACAAAATCAAAGTAAATAACTTGATTTTTAGACAGAGAAAAGGTCAATTGGTTTCACTGCATCATACTACATATCAATACAAATTTGTACAAACATGTGTAGTGAAGTTGTTTGTTTACGTAAGCATATACATGCTTCTTGCATGTTTAAAAAAAAAATTAATATCCAGGTACAATGAAGCAAATTCATATGAGCGTTGAATCTGAGCACCACAGTGGAAGAGCATACCATATCTTGCTCTGAAAACCCCAGTAGAAGCAAAATAGCACAGTATTAAACTATTGGTAAGTTGATAGCTGGATTGCGGTGTGGGATGGGATATATACCTGAATCCGCCCTACATACACGCGATATTTAAAATATAACTTATAGACGTAAATAAACTCACATCTGTTCGCAGAAGAATATATATATAAACCGGTTTCCCAACTGACACAACTTTATCAAATGGCAGCATTTTTACTCGGTAAAATGGCTCAAACAAACTACAGAGTAATGTTTCTTGTGTGACGCAATTCCGACTCTAAATAAAATTTGTTTGTGTCTTCCTTAGTCAAATATTCCATATGAACCATTGCAAATATCCTATTATAATAACATTACAGTAAATATTTTAATTTATGCATCTAGCAATCATTTTTTCACATGAATATACCACCAATGGAATCTTTAGTAGACAAACTGACACACTTCAGTGTTAACATGGATTGTCTACCGTAACTGGTATCAAACTATAGGACATTGCACGCGTCGGAGATTCTGTGTTGAGTTATGAGTTTGACCCAGTAAAATGTTAATCTTATGCAACCGAATACTTGTGATGTGATTTATAATTTGTTAACAAAATCTACTTTTAATGGTAATGGTTGTAGAACTGCTTCTGGGACTACTTTTAGGAGCAACAAACAAATGATGCTTCGTCTGTGACAAAATGAAGGAAATTTTTTCTTCTTCTTTCTCTCTAAAGAATCTCCATTAAATTTCAACTGCGATTAAAAGGATCTCACATGGGTAATGATCTAATAATAAATTTCTGAAACTCGTTGAGAAATGTCTCTCTTTTACATGTCAAAGCTCGGAAAAGCTGAACACACACACACACACACACACACATATATATACATATATAAGTAGTGAATGGGGCCACTATAGCCTCAATGGGAATTAGCATTACAGACCCCCCCCCCCCGGGCCACTATAGCCTCAAGGGGAATTTAACATGGGAAAAAATCGTGGGCCACTATAGCCTCAAGGGGAATTTAACATGGGGAAAAAATCGTGGGCCACTCTAGCCTCAAGGGGAATTGAACATGGAGAAAAAGTCTTAGGCCACTCTAGCCTCAAGGGGAATTGAACATGGGGAATAAAGTGTGGGTCTATTTAGGGACAAGGGGAATTGAACATGGGATTTAAAAAAAAAAAAAAAAAAATTAAAAAAAAAAAATGGGGTAGGCAATTGAAAGTCATTTTCTTTTCGAGAAATATGGGTGGCCCTGAAAAGGGCCTTTGGGTTTCTTCTTCTTCTTCTTCTTCTTCTAACACCTCAACTTCTTCCACCAAGTCCTAACTTTTTCCATTATTCCTTTCTTCTTTTTCTCCTCTGGCATCCAATCTGGATGGCCCAAGGCTCTAAACTTTTCCTGGACTTTGATCCAATTCTGATTTAGCCTTTCAAAATCAGCCTGTTTCTTTTTGTTTTCCTTATCTTTCCTTTCTTTATTCCATCTCTCTTTAATCTTTTTTACCTCTACCTCCATCACTTTTCTCATCAACTCATCTCCTTTCCTCAGTCTGTCCTGACCTCTCTCCACAAAAGAGCACTCTGTCCCATGTGACATTTTTTCAAGAAAGCACCTGACTTTGCTTGCATTGTCAAGTGCTTCCTTTAGGCTTCCCACTCTGACATGGGTGGGATTTATCATACCTCTCAATCTCTTTTCCTCCTCTTCTATCATTTCTGCTATCACTTCTTTTGCTACGTTTAGGCATTTAGCGTAGTCCAGATACTCTGCTATCTTCCATTCTTTTTCTAGTCTCTCCACTACATAGATACCATCCATTATCCAATTGTATATATGTACCAAATTGTTGAACAACTCACTTGCAACCACCATCTTCGTTTTTATTATTCCGTAGAATGGTTCCAACATCAAACTTTGTGGGTTCTTATAGTGAAAGCGCGGACGTGATTGAAAACATCCCCCTAAAACATAAAATTGATCTTACCTAGATCATGACCAAACAACGCGCGGACGTGAAGGAAAACATCCCCCTACTTTTCTCATTTCATATGATTTACTATTCACATACGTGAACCATCAATAAACAAACCCCAAATCTACTATTTACACACCCAAATCATTAAAACTAAATCCATAATATACTATCCATACAATCGTACGTCAGCATTTACAAAACCCAAACTATACTCTCCACATAGGCTAAGAAACAATCAAGAAACCCATAATCTACTATTCACACTAACTTACGTGAACGGTTACAAACACAATCACTAACACACAAACACATACACTTGCATTATTTAAAAAAGAGTTAGTGTTTATATTCACACTACTCTACCTACACACACACATTGGCAAATGGATAGTTATTTCTTTTCTTGAGTATTAGGTAGCCCTGAAAAGGGCTGTTTTTTTTTTGTTTGGAACTTCATGGACACCTGGCTAATGGTGGCACCTTCCAGGCCTGGCGCCACATACACATCTTGTTCCCCAGTTGATTTTTTACTTTTTTTGGGGAGAGAGCAGAGGCAGGATATGTGGCTTCAGAATCCCAATTTTCGGTTTCTGGGATTCTGAAATTTCTTCTTCTTCTCTCCTTTTCCTCCTCTTCTTTGTTTCTTCTCTCCTCCTCCTCTTCTTTGTATCTTCTCTCCTCCTCTTCTTTGTTTCTTCTTTCCTCCTCCTCTCTCATCCTTCGCTCTTCGACAATGGCCTCCGCGGCCAGTTCATTTAGTATGCGCCTGGCATATTCCAGATGCACATGAAGTTCCAACAGTTTCGACAGTCTCGTGTTCATTCTGGTGTTGATCAATCAACAAGGGTAGCTGGACTGCCGAACGAGTTTCAATTTATAGTGAAAGCGCGAACGTGAAGGAAAACATCCCCCTAAAAACATAAAATTGATCTTACCTAGATCATGACCAAACAACGCGCGGACCTAAAAGAAACACTCACTCACTTTTTTATACTGCTCATCACTATTCTAAAAATTTTTTTTTTATTAATCACTTCAATTGACTATTCACATACGCAAAGCAATCCAATCTAACCCCAAATCTACACCTCAAACACCAAAAAATCATTTTAATCTACTATCCACACCAACGTACGTGAGCACTTACAAACACACACTCCTATACACAAACACATACACTCGCACTATGAAAAAAAGAGTTGGTGTTTATATTCACACTACTCTACCTACACACATTGGCAAATTGATGGTTATTTCTTTTCTAGAGTATTGGGGTAGCCCTGAAAAGGGCTGTTATTTTTTTTTTGGTTTTTTTGTTTGCTATGGCAATCTTTTTTTTAATTTCTAAGAATGCTATGTCCTTTGAGGATAGACTTTCTGGCGATAGGTCTGCTTCTTCGGAAAGAGCAGAAGAACTCTTTGGTGTCGATACGGCAATCGACAAAGCCTCTGTCAGGTTCAGGTTGCTGCTGCTGCTGCTGCTGTTGTTGTTGTTGTTGTTGCTGTTGCTGCTGTCTCTGAAGTCTGTACTTCTCTGTCCATTCTTCTTTCTCCCTGTTCACTTCTACTCTGAAGAGCTCTTCTATCAGGTCTTCAGTGACTTTTAGCATTCTCACATTCTCTATCTCTTATGGCTTCGGTATCAAACTGTGTCTGACCCTATGCAAATTCACGTAGGCTTCGTTGAGCTTAGCTAGTTTGGAGCACATCTTCGTAGGAGGATGAGTCGACAATGGATGTTTAGACTGGAAACAACCCGGTTCTTAAATTCAAAGCGCGGACGTGAAGGAAAACATCCCCCACACGGTTTTCGAGCCGCAACGTTCAATGAGTGTCATGAGAGGGATGGTAAGAAATTAAAGAGCATCAATCAAACATTCTTATAGCAAAACAAAAAAGACAAAGGCATTTTTTTCAAAACACATTTTTTGTTCAAAAAAATCACTTAACACTAAACAACAACCCTAACATTTTTAACAATAATCCAACAATATAACATCAAACATTTTTTTTCAAATGGCAAACATTTTTTTCTCAATTTACAGTCTACTTTAAACAGGCCTGACAACGTTGTGAATGAAATTGTGATTTCCACTGTTGGAAATCATTAGGCCATTGATGGACACTACGTTTCCTAGCTTGAGACAAAAGATAAACATAATGGTCACAAAACCATCGATCTACTTTCACATCGTTTCTAGAAGAAGAACGAGGATCAAAATGAGTCACTAAATGTTCTAAGGAATAGCCCAGGCTGCGATGATGCAGAAAATACACACAGAACTGTCCACACACCAAGGAATCTGTGCCTTGTAATTTCACATTATTGAATCGGGTGGTCTGAGCATTTCTTCTCATAAAGTCGATGATATCGTCTTCCAAAGGAGGCAATCCATACGAATCGAAATATTCCACACATCCTTCTTGAGGAAAGTAGACGGCTACCCAGTGGGTTCCTGGGAGATGACTGTCGTCCGTGTTGATCACGTAAGCTAGATGGTCTTGAGGTTTGCGATGAGGGAGTTCATCTTTAGCACAGACGACAGGATTCCAAGAAGCCGTATACGAACTGTGGTTCAAAAGGTAATAAAGTTCCCAGGTATCCATTAATTTGTGTGTGTGTGTGTTTTTTTTCTTCTTCTTCTTCACAGGTAATAATAAGTCATCAATTCGATCCTTATTTTTGCTTGAAAATGTCTGACAAATAACCGTTTCTTCGTTTCGTCTCCTCACTCTGATTCAGGAGAGCTTCGATACGATCGATCTCTTGAGTGATTAATGGTGGACAAGAATGTTCACGCAAGTCTTTATACCACTGATGCCACACGTCTTCGTCCGAGATGAGACTCCAAGCTTCGTCCAGATACTCGTCCAGTTTTTCTTGTTGACTCAACATCAGGCATTTATCGTGTTGAATTTGACTGGGATGATCGTTTTGACATCCATAGCAATTTTTCTTGATCAATTCCGTCATTTTTGCGACCAAGTGTTTGGCAAAACAGCAGACTAAATGGGCTTCTTGTTCTGCCATCTCGACTTCATCTTGATCACTTCTTCTTTTTCCATGGTCTCCTCACATTTCATGTCCAAAGTTTCTCCACTAGGTAAAGAGGGATAACAGTCTTCCATGGCTTCTAGTAATCTAGAATAACTTCTCTCAAACTGTTGATTTCTATGGTATTATCAAAGTCTGCATACAGGAGGGCGTTCACCGTCTCTGGTAGAGCATTAGTAAACTGAAGTTCTACACGAAATCTGGCCAGATTTTATAGGGTGGAAATGTCCCTCGTCGCTGCCTTGGTCTGGAGTGAAATCGAAAGCCCACAAAGCGTAGCTTTTTGCATAATCCTCGTACGTAATGCCGTGACTGTTGTTGGTTCCTAACTGTCCAGTGGCTTCGTACAGCGACAAGTACGACCTCAGGTAATTCATTTTATTGGGAGAAAAGTTAGGTTCGAAAGGTCGGGTACACAAGGTCTTGCCATCGCGACTGACTTCGATCTTGGACACGTCAAAGTGTTGAAAGTAGAAAGGATTTTTAACGATAGCTCCGTTGAAGGCTGTATTCTCGACCATACTAAAGATTAAACGTTTGGGTAACTGTCCTTGGCACAGATGATCTTCGATCATGGATCGCCGTCCCCTAGGAATGGTGAAGGTTTTCACTTCCACGCGTCGTATGGGATACTTGGCGGTCGTTCTGCTCAACGTCTGACTGATGTCATTTCCCACTTTAGGTAACACTTCCACACGGCGTACGTAGAGTCTGGCTTCTTGGATTTTGGTTTTGTAATTATCGTCACTATCAGCCAATAAATGGAAAGCGGTACTGCTCCGATTCAGTCTCAAGCGGACATACACCCCGTTCAGCAAATATTTCTCTTGCAACCACATGTCCAAATGCAAACGATCCATCAGTTCTAAACTCTTTCCATCTTTGATTCTGTCTCTTCGTTCTGCAAATCCCGCATTGTGGTCTTTGTCTGCAGCAGTTTTGAATGTTTCAAATTCGCCTGCATCGTCAGCTTCCCATACCACACAGGCATTCAGATGAGTGTTCTTGGCGTCTATTCCGTACGTCAAGAGATTTTCCAGGTACGCTCGGTAATGATAAGTATCCATGCTGCTACTGACCAGTTTGTTATTCAAGTACAAGTCCACTGAGCTGAACTT
Organism: Sinohyriopsis cumingii; assembly: GCA_028554795.2. Lineage (NCBI taxonomy): Eukaryota > Metazoa > Mollusca > Bivalvia > Unionida > Unionidae > Sinohyriopsis > Sinohyriopsis cumingii. Next base: position 152,292,578 of record CM068828.1, on the reverse strand, counting down.
GGAATGCATGAAATTGTTGACGGGAGCTACTTTCTCGTCATCGTCTCTACCACCTCCATTCTTATCTTGAACTTTGACTTTCAGGTACAAGTAACTGCTATTCAGATCGATGTAATCTTCGGGCTGTCCCTTAATTTCAAACTCGATGGGAGCGGAATCGGCCAGTGAGGAAACGGGATGAAATTCCACCCACTGGGATTCTTGCATGGTCATCATGGTGGGTGGCATTGCAAACAGATCCAGTTCCGTCTTGGAACAGGCGCAAAACTCTCGGTGCATCATTTTTTTCTGTGTCTCAGTAATCGAAAACGTCTAAGTCTCGAACGGTTCTTCTTTTCTTGACCTTTCTAGCTTGAAGTTTGGTGAAAGGGTGTTTTCTTCGTCGTCTCTTTCTGCCTTGTCCTTGCTGAATGCCTGACTCGGTAGCGTGCAGGGCATTTATAGGTGTGTCTCGTCGGCCCAAAAGGTCTTTGCCCGTTTGCAGCAAGACATTTTTGCCTGCCCTCATGAAGGCTTCTTTAGGGTTTTGTTTGTCGATGATGACATTTTGGAGAAATTATTTGCCTTGCGTCAGTGCCGCATCTTTCAAGGCGTGCAATCCCGTGTCACCATCGGTTAAAACACCGGAGCCACCGAACGAAAGGCGGATTTTAACATATCTCCTAAACTGTGTCCTCGCTGTCGTGCAACCCCTCGGTACACTGGATATATGACTTACGAATCGTGAGAAAACCGTTTTCGAAAATGGAGTTTCACCGTGACTTTTCCTTTGGTGAATGAAATATTTTGTCTCAGATCTCCTTTTATAGCAATGTTGACCGTGTCTAAATACGACTTGCTGACAGGCAAATAATGAGGATGGACAAATTCCCGGTGGACGTGATAGGTGTTTCCACCTTCCTGGTCACTGGTTGTGGTACTATCCACTTTGAAAGGAATGACACGCAGTAACGGAACAGAGGTGTGTCCCACTACGTTGTACTCCACCACATCAGAGTACACAAACATCAAATTCAGTCCTTGGTTCAGTTCTACAGGTTTTCCAAAAGCTCTGTAAAAACCCATATTACTGTTGATCTTGGGGCTCATATTGTTTGTGATCATTGTTGGATGTCCACCCAAACTATCAAACAAACTACAATTGAACCTGAAGGACAACGTTTGGGTATCCGGAAATTTCATCAGTAAGCGACGAGCCACTTTATGGTAGGCCAGGGTGACACGTTTAGTTAGTTTGTCCAGGGCTCTGCCAAAGGCTAACTCGAACCTGTCCGCAATAATGTCCACCAAATGTTGGCCACTAAAATAAAACCCTGCCGGAATTTTCAAGGTGTAGATACTGAAGGCGGAATTGCTGGCTGGTCTTGTGATCCCTGGAAACCCGCCGATGTCATTAATATAGTTTTGTAATTGTTGGTTCAGGATTTCGACCTCAAAAGTGTTTTGAGTTTCAGTGATGTTTTGGATTTGTATAGGGTGAATCATTTCCATTAAAGCCACTTCCCAATGGGCTTCGTGATCTAACTGGATGGCTTGCAGTAATTTGGCCGTGTAACAGCACAACGTGTTGTTGGGAAACACCTCCATGGAACTGTCACTGGGTAAGGTTAAGTAAAATTGGTTTTGGTGACTCATAATTCCAGAGTTCTGTGGCTGTCCGAGGGGTTAGTGGACGTCAGAGGCGTGTCTCCGCCCAAAATGGGGTTCTGGCTGTTGTTGGAGTGGTGACTGGCACTGGCACTGGACACAAGGTTCCCGTGGTTCCCGTTCGAGGAGAATTTCAGGGAGGGCCTGGGAGGCAGGTAACCGATGCAACTGCTCAATAAAATGGTCCACAATTGTTTGTCTCCTTGTTGCAAACTCAAATTGGCAATGGCTGCCCCGATGACACAATACACCACGAAGATTTGGCAGAAAAAGACGATTTGCGTTTTAGGCACACGTTCTTCACACCATACCCACAAGGGTTGTTTTTGTAAATCTTGCACAGAAGAACTAGGTGAAGGAGGAGTGGTCGACGTAGCTGCGTCTGTGTGAAAGGGTATGATGGTCACTTCTTTTTATAGTCGATGACTTGCGAAGCGTAGATCCAAGAATCAAAATTGGGTGGATATCCTTTCCAACGTACTTTGACTTCTTTGACACGTCGTTTGCCCACTTTACGGGTTCTGCGTTCGAGAATGCTTTCGATGTCGTACACGTCGTCTTCTTTTTTGGTCACACGTTGTAACTCGGGCAAATAAAACGTTCCTTTGAGTACTTCTCCGTTCATGTCTTCCAATTTATAGACGGCAGGATGACGGCCATGCACTCGTCCAGTGACGCGAAACAATTCGGTCGTCCAGTTAGGTAAGTAACCTTTGTCGAAAGTGCGTTTGGTTTTGCCAATGCGCACCCAATCTCCTACGGCCAACTCTCCACTTTTCTTGGGGACAGCCCTCGTCGGGGACGTACCAAACAGGCGCGCAAACACCAACACTTCGTTGTCGGGAGTCACGTCTTGCGGGGCACGTCCGATGCTTCGATGGTAAGATTGGTTGTACGCTTGCACCAGGTGCGGTAAGATGTCGATGTATTTCAGAGTGTGGTGATGCGTAAAATATTTCCACATGCGTTCTTTCAAAGTGCGTTGAAAACGTTCCACGATGCTGGCTTTGGTTTCGGGATTCTCGGTGGTAAAAAAATGAATGTCACGTTTCTTTAATTCTTTTTTGAAAGCTTGGTTCAGAAAATCGGTGCCTTTGTCCGTTTGCCATCGAAGAGGGTGACGACCGCTTTGTTTCAACACCCGTTACAGGGCTCGCACTAACTCGCTGCTCGATTTGGAAGTCAAGGGCATGACCCAAGCAAATTTGGAAAAGACGTCGATGACACAAAACAAATATTTGTAGCCACGATTGTAGCTGGCCAAATGAGAGACATCGGCTAAATCGGCTTGCCATTGATGATCGATGCCTTCCACTCGGGTACGACTTCTGGCAAACTTGCTACGAATGGGTTTGTGTAAAGTGTAGGTAGCTTGTTCTTGTAACCATAGTTGCACTTGAGGTAACCGGAGACTTTTCAATCGAGTTTTGGCAGCACGATACAATTTTTGAACTCCTGCGTAACCTGCAGGATGCGAAGGATCGTAGTAAATGCTGGCTAAGACTTTTTCCATTTTTTTGTGTTTGTGTGTTAATAAGACACCCACTCTTGGAGGATGCTACTCTTTTTTTCTTGGGGTATTTTCTTGGATTGCAATGCTTTACGTGCGCGACCGGCAATAGGTGTTGAAGAGGAGGATGTCTGAGCTGGGGATATCGGTTCTTGTTTCACTTCTGTCTTCACTTCTGTCTTCACTTTCTTTTTCTCTTGTGATGAAGAAGGGGTGGCCATCTTTTTAATCCATCCAATTCTGGAGGTAGGTGGTGTTGTTAACTTGCGTACTTTTTCTGGTGGAGTTTGAAACCCTTCTTCTTCTTCTTTTCCTTTTTCTGTCTTGGTCACTGGTACTGGTGGTACTGGTACTGGTACTGGTACTGGTGATGGTGCTGGACTTTTCATCAAGGTCTTAAAATCTTTCAGAGTGGGTAGAGCTGTTTCGTCTAAAGCTTTCTGGTGAAAGAGTTGCAGTCGTTGCAAAAGTTGACCGTACTTTTGCGATTTTTCTGTTTCGGATAAATCTTGGCGATCCATCAAGGACTGCAATTCGTGTTGTAACTGGGACATCTCGCTCAAATTGGGATTGGGAGGTAAATGCGGGGTGTGTTGTTCCTGCCACCGATGGTATTCCATCCATCGTTTGTAAGGCACTAAAGCTAGTTTTCGTCCTTCCATGGGGTTGTCAGGTGTCGATTCTGAGATCTTGGGATTTCATAGGGCCTTTTTATCTTGCTCCCACCAGTCCTCCCAACATGGTTCTCGCGACTCCTTTCAGTATGGGGCCTAACAAGAGGGGTAAAATGCCTCCAGGTTGAACCAACATCTTCTTCTTTTGAGGAATGGGAATTTTCTTTTGAACCATTTGGTGAAAAATGTGACGATACTTGCTTAAGCATTGTTTGTGGTGTTTGGACAAAGGGATCGTGCCTTTCAAGACGTTCAAACAACATTCGCACACGGTATCGATGACCTCTTTGGAGGCCGATTGAATGAGGTTTTTTCGTATAGGTGGAGAAGCTTTGGACAGGACAGATAACATGTCCCCATGTTTGACTAAACGTGGTGGTAGTCCTTTTCTTTTCTTTCCTTGGGGTTTTCTGGAGGGTGACATCTTTGAGTCTTCAGGAGCACCGAAAAAGACACTGATACCCCGACTTGGTCACAGGTCTTTTTTATACTGGAACGCGTCGCCACTGATTGTCTTTACGTCGTATCAGTTTGAGGACAGGCATGACACGTCGTGGAGGGGTACGCAACGGACTAAATCGAGCCAGTTCTTGCTTGGACAAATCCAGCAAACTTTGTAACATGCCATATCTTTCTTGGACTTTGATTTTGGGAGAAGGTACTTTGTGAGAAGCAGCCACTGCCACTAAATTGGAGGGTCCTGCCACTGGGGAAGTACTTTTTGGGGTCATTAACGGAGAAGTTCTTGGTGTGATCAACGTCTCCAAGTACTCTTCAGTTCTTGGTGTCATCAATGGAGAAGTGGATGAACGTGAGGCTGCCGGAGACACAGTCACTGCCGTGGCAGGTCGTGGTTTGCGTGTGTAAGGTTGAGTCCTGGCCGAAGAAGAAGTACCTCTCTTGCGACTAGTTTTCTTCTGTGGACTTTTCTTTTTCGGGGGGCTTCTTTTCTTTTTACGGGGTGGTGTCTGGTAAAAGGAGGGTCCCGCCACTTCTCTCTGGGGACCTGGTCTTTTTCTTTTTCTTCTTGGGGCTTCGTTGGACTTTTTTCTTGGGGATAACTTTGGGGGCATTAGGATCCCATCTTAAGAGTAAGCGAATGATGACCCCTCCTAGAGTACCGCTCCCTCCAGGTTTCAAATTGATTTGTTTTTTGGTTTGAGTGTCGATGCGGGGATCGGCCAGTTGGACCAAAGCGACTTTGTTTCGATCGAAAAACCGTCTGGTTTGATGAGGAATCTGAATGATTCCTTGGAGTATTTGACGTGCCGTCACCGTGAACCATCGTAAGACTTCTTTGAGACTAGCTTCTAAGACACGAGTTCGTATTTGTGGATTTTTTTTTCTCGACTGATGCCATACAAGGCACGAATCAATTTGACGGGAAGATGCGACTGAAGGGACGTCATGTTCACACTGTGTGTGAGACAGACGAAAAGGGTCTGAGGTTTTTATAGATTCTTTTTTATATGGAGTGAAATTAAGTCGAGGACGGAGACGTGTACAGGACAGGCCCTCTGTCTTGGCACCAGTGGTGAAACAAGTGGGTATGAAATCGCAAATCCTCGGGGGTTGTAGGTTTCAAATCGACGAGTAAATAGGCGTGTGGCGTTTGAGTGGAATCGTCGTACGCCTGAGTCAGCCAAGGCGTTCCTAACTGTTTGGCAAAGACTTGCACTTGCGATTTATCTCGAGGGCTTTTAAACAAGACCACGTAATGCGCATTGAGACTGATGGTGCGATGGGCTTTACTTTGTTGAAACAAATTTTGGGTGATGTAAACGACACTGGCATTACGGTAATGCCCTTTGCGCGTAAACCACAGTTTAATTTCTTCTTCGTCTTCTCCTAACATGTCGTCAAAAATGACCAAATGGGTTTGACGGGAGTCAGAGACGATGCCGTCGTCTTCTTTAGGAATGCCTTCCACAAACACGATGGAATCGCCTTGACTTTCTCGCGAGAGGCTGTACGCCGATTGCCACTCTTTGTAACACCACACGATCCGTTGAGGTGGCCGATCGATCAAATGATGTTTATGTTCGATCAAACGTTTGACGAATTCAGTTTTGCCTGAACCGCTAGGTCCAGCAATGAGCATGTTAAAGGGATGGCGAAGATACAAAGCCTCCCAACTGGCACGATCTAAGTGTTCGTCGATGACTTTGACAGTAGAGGAAGAGGGAGCAGAGACAGCAGAGGTAGCCATAGTGTGAGAAATGTCACTTGTGACACGAAAACAAACAAGACAAGAGTTTATATACTTTTTTCAGAACACGTTTATTGAATGTTTTTTCAAACATGAGTACGAAAGACAAAAATACATAAAAGCCAAAGGCTTAAGTACAAGGATAAAAGGCACATGATAACCATTAACGTGGAATAAACACAAGTGTCTGTACAACAACATGTTTTGGGTAATGTTCTAACCAGTTCTATAGTAGGGGGTAAGGTCACACAAGTGTCCTCCCGAAAGGGTCTTTCAGGCCTGTCCACGACAGTCCCGGCACCGTCACTAACACTGGTTGAAAAGTAACTTTTTTCTTGAACAACTCTCGTGCATACCGGGCCACTTCTTGGGTCCAAGCCTCAAAATCCCATTCTTTCCAGGCACGGACATCTGTCCAATGGGGTGTAAGTCATAAGCTACACACACATCGTCATACACGTCTTGGGTAGCTAAAAGTTGACGAATCTTTTTTTCCTGTTGAGGTCGAGAAGTATCCAAATGAAAACGCAAGGCTTTGAGCAAAAGGAGTTTTTCGTGACCATTTAAGGCCATTGAGGTGGTAAGTACTGATCGTAAAGAGTCCACAAAGAATCGGCTGGTAAACGAAATCCCAGAAAACAAGTCACTAAGACACACACCACTTGTCGACCCCAATTGAATTTATACAGTTCTTGTAATAATCGATGGTAATGATCCACGGTTTGAATATGGTCATTGAGTTCCTTCCACGGAATCTGTTCAATCACTTGTGACATAAGCCGTGGCATGGATTCCTGTTTTTGTACTCTCTTTTTTTCGGAAGCAATAAACGTACATTCTACCCAGACATCTTCGTTCTCCAGTAGGAAATCTAGAATACTGTAACCTACAGTTAAAATTTCGATTAGAAGTTTTCTCTTCCACTAAGTAGATTCCATGGAACATATGTTGGTAATCCTTTAACTCGTCTTCCTCAATGCGTTGCTCTAGGTGAATCTCGATGTAACCAAAATGATGAATATTTCGATCATTCACTAACTCACTAACAAGGTCTGACCACTGAAACAATTTCTGACGAATCAGTTCTTTTATACCATTCAGGTACCAGTGGTTAAAGATCTGGTGACGTAACGGATGCAATTGTTCTTTACGTTTGACTTGTATTTTCACCAGCTCTCGGTAAATCCTTTCTCTCAACTCCTCAGGCAAGCCCAAAATGTTCTCTTGTAAAGTATCCATAAGTATATACACTGTTTTTGGAATCCTTGGGTGGTGGCCAATAGCCTCGTTTACCTTTGTGCCTGATGTAATATCCACTCATAATCAGTCTTCTTATACTTTGGAACAGAGCATAATTTAAAAACGGTTGAATAACTTTGCGTTTGCGTTTCACTCGTATTTTGATCAGTTCGCGGTAAATGCGTTCTCTCAACTCCACAGGCAAAGCACGAATGTTCTCTTGTAAAGTATCCATGAACAGATATGGTAAATTACTTCAATGTCTCGGTCCCACTAAGGGTAAGTAATGACAATTCGGTGACCATCGAGCATGTTCTACGTAGGCCGAATTTTGCGGTTCCCAGTGGTGAAGTGACACACCGCAACTGAAGCTTTGACTTTATCTCCTTCGCCCAAGTAGAAAATCCGGCTCTGGCTAATTCTTCGGGGGTCGGTCCTCCCAGATACTTAGGCCATTTTCCTTTGAACGATTGAAGACGATTTTCAAAGTCGCAGTATTCCGACAAACGCACAGGAAACGAATATTCGTCTTTCACAGGTTCGTTTCGATGAGGGTTGGGTGACATGAACAGGAGTTTGCTCAGGGCTGGATGACATCCGTAGGGGGGTAGACGTGAAGGTGAACATTCCCCTTTAAAACGAAACCCAGTAAAATGTCCAAGAGGACGAGCGGCATCGCTTTCGCATCCCTCAGGTTGGACACGCACAGCATCCCTTTCCATGATAGGGGTAGTGACACTAAAGTTCCCATGATGCTTTACGGCATCGCTAAGGTAACAACGTACGGCATCGTACCCATCGCAAGGCTCACAATCGCATTCCACTTCAGAAGCCTCACACTTGAATTGTGCCTTTCTAAATAACTTGTTTCCTGTTCCTCTGAAAGTATTCATCTTGTTCGCTCGGTCTTGGTAGTCACAGTAAACTATCGATCTTGCCTAGGGTTCCTTTTTTATATACAGACCAATACCGACGTGTCCATAAGGTAAGGTGAAATGATTGGGAAGTCTCACTCGCTTCTGGTACACGATTTGATAGACTTTTTCCAGGGGACGACTGACGATGTGGTGAGTGGGTAAACGTACAATCTTGTTCGGTTGATAGGTGGTCACTTTAAAGTGTTCATCCTCTCCCGATTGCAAGGCTTCTTTCAATACCCCAAAGTTGACCACACGACTGGTACGATAATTCAGAGTCAGTCCTTTCACTTTGCACGTCGTGTGCACTTCTTCTTGTGGGTCCCGGTATTCGTAGCCGTAATTTTTGGGACCGCCACTGACGAAACTTAGAATCTTGTCGTCGGGATGCTCGTCTGTCCAGGCTCCTAAACGGTCTCCTTCGATGTCAGGGTGATGTTGACTCGGGTGATGGATGTAAATGCAACTGTCCGTGTCAAAGTACAGGACGCGTTCTCCTAACAGTTCTAAAGCTTCGTACAATTTTAAGCGAGCATGAGCTGTCACGTAAGCCGCAATGATGACATTTCCAAAAGGGTCGTCTTGTACAAAGTCCAGGTCTTCTTCGTAATTGACCAAGATCAAATCCTCGCGAACGACGTCCGCGTGTTTCATGTATTTGGTTTTGTCGTGAATCATCTGGAAGTAGCGGGAAGGTTCTGTCAAATATTCCGTCTTGGGTAAACACGGTCGTTGTGCCATTTTACCCCACAAGCAATTTAACATCACTTTGGCAAACGATCGCCTGCCTTCGTTTTTCTCGATGTGGTCTAAAGAGATGCCTTCTTGTTCATAGTATTTCTCTTTGAATTGTATTTGGTCTTCGGGAGTGTGACACCAGGAAGGATAGTCGCTGGCTTCTTGTTTCAGTTTCAAAAAGGCATCCACGTAGTCGGCGAAAATGCCTTTCTGCGTGGGGTCACCCTTGGGGTATTGTTGTGTCTTGGGAAAGTGGCAAATTTCGTACACTTCTAACAGTTGGTATCCCATGTCCAGAGCTTTGAACAATTCTACGCTGACCCAGGTTCCCGTCAAGGCACGTTCTTCCTGGGTGTGATGGCAAGGCTGGTCTTGGTTGCACGTTTCGGCACAAGTACGGCACAATGGAAACATCAGTTTGCCTTGACAATGGTGAGGTAAGACGGGATGGTATAGGTTCGTGGGAGGCAAAACTTTACACTTGATCAAGCCTTCGTATTGTCGAATGCTTTTCAGGTCGATGTGTTCCGTTAACAATTGCGGGTGCCCTACAGGAAAACGACAATATTTGCACACGTAGGGATACAGCGAACACACGTCCAAGTATTTGATTTCTTCTCCTTTCTCTTCGTCGGCTTGGTACAGCAAACAGGTGGCATTGGTCCTTCCTCCGTACGAACTAGCCCTCGGGTTCAGCGGGTCCATGAACTGGCAACTTTCCACGAGGCGTTTAAACTCGGGATCGGTTTTCATACGGTGATCGTACTCGTGTTCCCACATTTCCACCACTTGGTATCCTTCTTGTTCCAACTTTAGGCACCGCTGACAAATGTCCTGGTACAAGTCTTCCATGGTTCGTTGCAAAAACTGATTTTTGTGCTACGATCAGGGTAACAGACGGGACATCCGTGAAATAAGCAACCGTTAAACTCGTACACGATCTTGGGGTTTTCTAAGTCGCAGCCATCTACCGAATACGTTCTGATGGTCTTTTCACCCCCTCCGTTGCGGGCATGCTGAATCCACTTGTCTTCCTTGTCGCACAAGTAATGTAACCAACGTAGGGCTTTGACCGAGTATTGACGTTTGACATAGTGGGTCGTTGAGGGCTGATGACAGCCACGGTGTTTTCAGGCATGAATCGTTGTCGGTACACTAAGGAACACGCTTTGGCAATGGTGCAAGCTTCTTTCAAAGGATCGACCCCTCCGTGTTCCATGAACAGTTCTCGAAATTTTCCACAGCAACGCCGCAAAATGTCCACGTCGGAACGACAATACTTTAGCATTTCTTCCTGAAAGTCGAAAGGGTCCGACGCGTGAGCCTGGTACCAAGCGTAGAAAGCTTCTCGTTGTTCGGTACGCATGTTGTCGGGGTCGTAATAGTGAGCCTCAGGTAAATGGGGTAGAAAGACGTGTTGATTGGCTTCCGTATTGAAAAAGTGTGGAAAGTACCCTTTAGCCATTTCTGTCATTCCAAACGTTTTAGGCATTCGACTCAAAGGCATGGCCAAATAGCTCATCGAATCTTCAAACTGTACTTGTCCCACTTGCATGAAAATGATTTTGGCTGCGTTCAAAGTCACTTTAGGACGTTCGGTGCCTTGTTCTGTATAGTATCTCAAAAGAAACTGTCCATCGTATCCGGAGAAATTGTGAGCCATCACCGTGGCATGACGATGACAATCTCCGTAACGTTCGATGTCCTCTTGGCTCCACGTCTTGTCGATGGGGTCTAAGACCCATTGTGCAAAATCGGCTAACGTGTTCGGTCCTCGAAAGATTTTTTCACGCCCTCCAGGAATCTTGCTGCAGTGTGGGCAATGACTGAAGATAGGTCCTTGAATGCACGCATAAATTAGGAATGTGAATGCCGGTCTCTTGCTTGCATTCGAAATCGAAAAAGATGAAATTGCCTTTCTTCTTGTGAACGTCCTCTTTCTCTGGTGGAGGTTGGTATTTTTGCACGTAGCATTGGTGTTCCAAGTCCACGATGTGGTGACAAATGTGACATTTTTTCTTTCCTCGACATACGTGTGCCTTGGTACTATTGGTACGTATGCCTTGTCCACACGTAGGGCACAGTCTCAGGAGTTGACAAGCACATTTCTGCTGTGAACCTTGCGTCTTCAAATGTTGTTGGTAACAGGTAGGGCTGACAAACGTGCGCAGACAAGTTGAACAAGGCACTGGTCCTTCGCTCAGACAGGGTGGAGAGGCCAAACATCCTGGGCATTTCATTCCACAATGTTTGTGTTGCTTTCGATTATTATAACCACGGTCACATTTCTCACAGTAACATTTGTATCCCAGGAATCCGGTGATAGTGGTAATGGTATCGAAATGGTCATCGTGATAATAAACATGAATGTATTTTCCGTCCTTAAAATCTTTCCCTCGAAACAACAGAGGTCCGCGCACTTCTTGAGGGTGCACTTTCAAGGTGTAGCGTGGAGCTAGGGCATCTTGCACTTTTTGCATTTCAGGAATGCCACAGGGTGTATCTTTGGACAGGCCAGCTTGTTGCAACAGGAGTTCTGCTTCGTTTCGTTATTTGGCTCGGTCCGATTGTCGAATAATTTTTGAGGCTCTTTTCCATTCTGCCGTGTCGTTCTTGTTGGCATAGGTTCGTCCCACCACGATGGCTCGAGCTAAACACATCTGGTCTTGAGGATTGTGAATTTGGACAAGGCTACGCTTAATGCTGCGAAGCTCGTTCACCAATAACATCTTTTTGCGTCCGGTCCCTTGAGGAGGAGAGACGTGGGTCATGTCCAATGTGGCTTTTCCATCTGTGATGTCAAGCTGGTCATTAGATTGTTGCACGTGTTGAATCTTGTCCATGACTTTGGAAGCGGTCAATTCTGCAGGGGTGCTAAACTCGATCCAAACAGGGGATTTCAAACCGTCATGTTGTATGGAAAGTCTCAAGCGATCGTCTTCTTTGGGTTGACATTGTCGCTTGAGTGCGGTGAGCAAAGAATCCCACACCCCAGTGATGAACACTTCTGCTTTCTCTAACGGCACTTCAGCCTTGAAATCTTTAAACTTCACTGTGTATTTGTAAGCCGTGGTTCTAAATTTTCTAGAGGAGCGCTTTTCGGTCTCTCGAATGGAATAGTATTTTTCAGGGTTGACTAAGGGTGGTGAACTTGGTTTAGAGGGTTCGGATTCTGGTTCACTCATGACCTCTTCAAAATCACTGGCATGAATTTGTGCCAAGATTTCAGCCCTGGTACGAGGCGATAGATCACGTTTCTGCCTCTTACTTTCTTCTTCATCTTTCTTCTCGAATGAATAGGATCGTTTCATCTTGAGTGAAAAACGTCAAGTGACTCAAGTTTAAACACCATAGACTAATTTATATTCATGGCAGACCAGCGTATATAAAAGGGTGTGTGTCTTGTCCTTTCACTATTCATTTCACTATCAAGCCGAGCACAACGATGGAAGAGACTAGCCAAATCGAACGTTTCGTCAGAGCTTTGCGAGGGGTCATTAGAAAATTCTCTTCAGACCAGCCCACGGACTACTCTCCTTCCTTTCGAGATAAAAGTCAAGATACTTGCTATATCTGTCAGAAGAAAGGGCATTGGTCTTCAGAGTGTCCAGACCGTCAGAAAAGAAAAAAAGGGGCTAAAAAAGACAAAAGTCAAGATACCTGTTATTATTGTCAAGAAAAAGGACATTGGTCTCCAGATTGCCCAAAAAAGAAACAAGAGGAGTCAAAAGAAAAGAAGGATTCTTCAGAAGAAGAGAGGGATTCTTCGGAAGAAGAGAGGGATTTTTCAGAGGAAGAAAGCAGACAGGTGAAGAAAAAGAAACAGGAGAAGAAAAGAAGAAGGGAAGAAAGTGAGGAAGAAGAAGAGGAAAAGAGTGTGACGGTGAAGAAATTTAAAAAACAGAGAGACTAAACAAGGAGACAGAAGAAGTCAATGAACTTTTTATTAAAGTGTTGTGTTGTGAATTGTGAATTGGATTGTAATTATAGATGAAAGAATAAATTAATGATATAAGGTAAGTGTCTTTGAGTTTTGATTTTAAAATAAGAAGCTACACTCACGCACTCATACAAAGAAACGTACTATAGGGGTAAAATGGGCTGTTTTTTTTTTTTGAGTTATTGGCAAATTGAAATTGTATTTCTTTTCGAGAAATGTGGGTGGCCCTGAAAAGGGCCTTTTTTATTTTGGTGTAGGGGTGAGTTCAAGCAATCAACTTTAACTGCCTTAAGCCTTTGCCACGGCCAAGGCCTACTTCTGGACTGCGTAATGTTTATGATGATTGGGTTGAAATCACTAAGGGTGGTACGGTAGGCTTAGTCACAGGGTTAACGTGTTTAGCTCCGGAAGGTAGTATTCTCTTCGGTCGTAATAAAGAAGTCTGACACATTTGTTTCAGACTCCATAACTCCGCTAAAATGTCCAACAGTACCGTGACCGTTTGATTTTCACCCTCTTGTTTCTTTGCTGCTACTTCTTCTTGCTGTTGTTGCTGTTGTTTTTTTTTTACCTCTTCTTCTTGCTGCTGCTGCTGTAGGAGAAACGCTTGTTGCGCTTCCTTTTGTCGTGGTATAAATTTCTCCAATTCTTCTTTCTGTCTCTGTCTAAAATTCTCTACTTGCGGTAATGAAGAAGGTAACGAAGGTTCCGGAACAAATTCTTGCGAGGTAAGAAAATCCACAAAATCCCAATTCACCTCTTCTGAAAGTAAGTCCGGGTTCCCTTGGGCAGTCTCCCCTGCTGGTGCACCCCAATGGATCGTTTTCTGAGTTTCCGTCATGTTGAATCACTGTCGCATATATTGACTGTACACAAGCGCTAGCGAAGCTATATAGACCACGTGACGTCACAGACTGCTTTCTTCGGATTGGATGCGGGCTGACTGAATTTTGTAACGCGTGTTCGGATTGGTGAATGAACTCAATCCGTTTCAATCCTTCCTCTACCTATAAATAAGCGCAGTTCACTGCATTGATTCACCTGTTCTCGTCGCTTCAAGATGTGGAGCACAGTTGAATCATCCACCCTTGTGTTTTCCATGATTTTTAGGACATACATGCTCATGTATGTCCGGTCCAAGTGGACCGTTGTCGACAAGTCAGACACCAGTCTGTGGATACGAAGAGTATACGTAGAAAGACAAGGTTGCCTCAAGAGGACACTGATTTATGGCCCTCGAGTAAGACGCAGCTTGAGGACAAGAAGATGCCGCAGATGCCCTTTATGTTAATGGATACATTAACATAAACCCAAAGGCCCTTTTCAGGGCCACCCATATTTCTCGAAAAGAGAATGACTTTCAATTGCCTACCCCATTTTTTTTAAAAATATTTCTTTTAAAAAAAAAAAAAAAAAAATCCCATGTTCAATTTCCCTTGTCCCTAAATAGACCCACACTTTATTCCCCATGTTCAATTCCCCTTGAGGCTAGAGTGGCCCAAGACTTTTTCTCCATGTTCAATTCCCCTTGAGGCTAGAGTGGCCCACGATTTTTTCCCATGTTAAATTCCCCTTGAGGCTATAGTGGCCCACGATTTTTTCCCATGTTAAATTCCCCTTTAGGCTATAGTGGCCCAGGGGGGGTCTGTAATGCTAATTCCCATTGAGGCTATAGTGGCCCCATTCACTGCTTATATATATATATATATATATATATATATATATATATATATATATATATATATATATATATATATCACTTGCGGTTCATACATGTCACAGTTCATAGGATCAGATTTGCTGATTTTGGTAACGTCTACAACAGGGGTAGAGTGTTAAGTAGTTTAGAAAAATGGGGATTCTGGACTACTTTGTCACTACGTAATAAAAGTGCTAGAGAGAGCCCCATTGATATATATTACTGTATTGTGGAGGTTCTGGACCATTTTAGAACTCACTTTTGCCGTAGTTGCTGTGGGTTTTGGACCAGGGGTGGTCACTCCAAAGTAGAAAAATGGGTGTTCTTTGACTACTCAATGGGGTTCTGGGCCAGTGAGAAGTCACTTCAGCACTGGTTCTGGACAACTATTGGTTGTATAAGATAAGTGACTGTAGTATAGGGTAGGTATCTTCTCCATGGTATACTTGGAGTGTTGGGACTTAGTGATGATGTTTGCAGTAGCATTCCAATAATAGAACTAAGTGAAGAGGAGTTCAATGAGTGACTCAAGCGTGGAACGGAGCGTATAGCGCATGCGAATAAGGAATTTAGCTATGCTTCTGAGATACTAAATTAAGAGGACAGTGATGACAACTGTAAGAACGATGAGTTGGGGATGCGTAGCTGTAGCATTAGCGTCAGGTACAGCTGTATAGTCAGCAGTGCCACATGCAAAATAAGCTAAAGCGCTTTAATTTGACACCGATGCAGCGAGATCTGTTTTATCAATTTCTGAATAGAGTGGCACTGGAGAACAATTATGATAAGACAATGGAACTGTCACCGGCTGCTAAACATAGGTGGAAATACTTTAAGCGGACTTTCAGCGACGTGGCCGATCATCAATAACACACAGGCGATGTCGTACTCGCATATGAACTCGTTTAGTGGCACAAAATTAACAACGACGGGAGGAACACCCGCAGGAAATCTCACAGTGGGGCTAAAATCGCAGGGTCAAATCATCCGCCCACGGCTAACAACGAAATAGCCACGAAAAGTACGTATGTGGGTAGTTCTCACTCTTTCGTAGTATTATTTAATTGCTTATCTGTTTGGACCATAACAGCGCTGACACAACTGGAGCTCATCCCAAACACCTTCTTGTCAACCCAGGCAAGGTTAAAATCCCTGACTTGCCATCGCAATCAGGGCATTATGCTGCGCAATGCTCTCTCAAGCATGACTTGTTTCACTTTTCCGTGATGCCCTGATGTAACCACGCACACCTGTTTGATCCACACGGAGGCATTTTATAGCAAGCAATTAAAGAACAGTCAACAGATTATATATATATATATATATATATATATATATATATATATATATATATATATATATATATATATATATATATATATTGTAGTAAATTTAGAGTATGCGCACTTGGTTATAGCGCCCCGTTTTAAGCAATTCTTAGATTTGTGTGATTACTTGTGTGATTATTGAATTTCGGCGACATGGAAATAATCCTAGCCCGAAATAATGAGCTAATTATTAGGAACAAACGTCACGGAGTGAAGTGTCAGTGTGTTTCCATGATGTCCTGGTTCACTAGTAGTGAATTTCGACCACATCCGAATGAATGTCCCTGTCGTAAAATAGTCCATATTAAAATCTAGTGTTATACATTGGTAGCGTGACTGCAAGGACAGTACTTGCGGTATTAAACCGGTAAATTACACAAGGGAATAAATCATAACGGACTTGGCAGACACCGTTGATGTCACCATGTGGGCGAATATGGTGGTTATATCAGCGAAATGTGCCTGGAAAGCATGCATTGACTGACCTAAGGTGGCGGAATTAAAATAGTTCCCATTGTTAGGGAGTACTCGTATATTTTCTAAGGCGTGAACGGTTGGTGGTACAGAAAGATGATGAAGCCAAAACACGCAGAGGTGCGGTTGATAGACAGTTGACATTTTGGTTTATCTGCGGTCTTGAATTAATTAGAGGAAAATTTCGATAAAGAATGGACAAGTCGGGCTTTCTAATTTACAAATGAAGTTGCATGGAAGTCTTTGGAATGTCGGGATAAACTTATGACTTCTAGCGAGAATTTCGCCAGGGTTTGACAACCGCTCGGTCAAGTAAATGCCCGTGTGCGTGTAACAATATATATATATATATATATATATATATATATATATATATATATATATATATATATATATATATATATATATATATATATATATATCAGTCAGCTCAAGGATAGATGCAAAACTTGTTCATACAAATGGAGCATGAAATGTTGCAGAATGTAATGGCAGGTCCAAGGAAAGATTTTATTGTACGAATGGATATTGCTCTTCGTCTCATGCGCATTACTCGGTCGATAAACGTGCCCTATCCTTGATAGAATGCCTCTGTTAAATGAATTGATCAGACGTGTCACAGGAACTCTAAAGGCGATACCGATAAGTGCTGCACGTCGCTTACGAAGCGCTGACGGAACGAGAAATCATTACCGCTCAGCAGTATATGAAGCAATTGCAAGACAATTAAATATAGTTCACTTGAAAACCTGCTACGCGCTCCACACTCCTTCGACTTAAATATGAAACGAAGTTGTCAACTGCACTGCCCCCACCCTGACAAACCGAAAAAGCTGTTGACAACAAAGTTGTGCATTGCACTGCCCCCCCCCACCCCGACAAACCGAAAAAACGTACTGAAGTGCAGTAAAATGATTTATTTACGATCACCATCAGCAATAAGCATTTAAAGAACGCCTGCAACGCATTCTAAATCCTGCTGAGGATGAAGAACACACACACATGACCATCAGTCTTGGAGTACCTCTCAACGTTCATTTTCTGAGAGATATTGATCAAAAGAGCATCGACGCATGAATGAAATCCAAATCGTTGATCGTCTATCGCATTGACAATTTCAGTAACATCAGCGACGTCGCATGGTCATTTATCCAACTTCGCATCGAAGATTATCAAGAGTCAGAAGCGTCATGGATCTTCGTTTCAAACTTCCCAATTTACACCGATGCGTGGTTGTTTAGCATATGCTACTGTCTCGTGTCGGCCACTCTTCGAGTAACAGCTTGCTTAAGACCATGCCCATCGCACCTCCGACTCCAAGTTGTATTTTGATAGCATAAAAATCATCTGTATCACGTTTCCGGCTGTGGTCAAAGACGTCCATAAATTGAAATCGCCCACCGATGGACTCTCCATCAACCTTTTTGGACTCGATGAAAAGAAATCAGACGATGAATATTTCGTGGTCTATCCCACGCTAATTTACCCTACACCCTCACGACGCAGCATCAATTTACTTTATTACCAAATCAAAGACTTCATTCGCTTATTCCGATCTCAGTACAATCAACATAAGAAGCATAGTGATTTCTATTATCGTTGCTTACCATGCTTCCTTCAGTCACACAAACTACGCGACCACGTGCCGTCGGGATACTGTCAAGAACTACAAACCGTTCAAATGTCACGCGCTGAAACATTAGAGCTCGACCACCACTACAGAAAACACGCACAGACGTTTCATGTGAATCTTTACTCGGAAGCGATACTTGACAATATACAAGGACCCTTACATGATCCAGACCATTCTTTTACCCAAATGGAACAAATAAATATCAGTTGCATGATCGGCTATAAAACATGAGGTTCATTCGATTTCTCTTCACTGTATGTACAGCATCGAGGCGAAGATTGCGTCCCGTGGTTATTTGAGCACCTCGTGGAAGAATGGAAACGTATCATTGACATCCGAAAAGATCCAGCGACTATGATTCCACTCAAATAACAACAACTACGACAGCACAAAGTAGCAAACAGTACTTTAACCGCACGATCAAAAAATGTCAGTGATCATTGCCTTGGCACTGGTCAATATCGAGGTGCCGTTCACGACAACTGCAGTCTATGTTTCAAAGATCAATACTTCCTACCTATGATCGCTCACAATCTACGAGAGTAAGATTGTCATTTCATCGTCGCTGACACTCAGTCTTCCGCGCGTCAATCAACTTCTTGCTTAGATTTGAACACAAATTAAATGCGTTCCCAAAACTTCTAGAAACTATATGTCCTTCTAGATTGGACCTTTCCGATTCTTCGACAGCGTTCAATTCATGCAGATGCCTCTGGAAGAACTTTCTGAAAACTGTCATAATTTCACACACCTAGAAAAATAATTTTGAGCCAAAGCAGATCTGCTCAAATATAAAGATGTTTATCCGTACGTATCCATCGAAGCAAGGCCACGATTCGACGACACTGTATTGCCACCCCTAGAAGCCTTTTATTCATACTTACCATTTCTCAGGAATTACCAACTATAAATACCAACGCGGGAACAAGATACGGAACAAGTTTGATTGTAAAACCCTCGGCCATTATTACGATGTCTATCTCAAAACTAATGTACTCTTGCTTGCGGACGTGCTTGACAATTTTAGACACATGTGCATGTAAAATTACCAACTCAATCCACTCTGTTATTTCTCCTCGCCAGAATACTGCAGACACGCCTTCCTCAAACAGTGCAGAGTGACCTACGAACTATTTACCACCCAGACATGTTCATGTTCAGAGAGCAGATCGTACGAGGCGGAATCTCCGTCATCATCAATAAACACGCTGTAGTCAACCACAAATACATGAAATACTACAACCTGACAAAGCCTCCCTTGTACATCCTTTGCCGCGATAGGAACCACCTCAACGAATGGGTGATGACACAACCGCTGGGCTATTTTCATTTGATTACCGCATAACAGTTCGTCAAGAAAAGACAGGCGGGAGACGACGACGATTGGGGATATTTAGTCCAAGTCGATTTTGGGTATCCACAACATCTAAACGATTATCCATTCTAAACAAATTCCTGTCACCAACTCGATGCTGTCACAAGAACAAGTACATCAGAAGAAACAGTCCGGACTCGGAGACACCAAGGTGAAAAAACTGCTTCCCGCTATCGCCAATTAAAACAAAGTATAAATTACACCATCGACTGCTTGAACAAGCTCTCCAGCAAGGACTCGTTCTTGACAAAGTTCATCGTGTTCTCAGATTTCGTCAGTTACCGTGAATGAAACCCTACGTCGACTTCAACACGACACAACGAGCCAGAGCCACCATGACGTTTGACTAAGACTTCTTCAAACTCATGAACTACATTTTCTTCGGATAAACCATATAAAAATACATTTGACACCGCAAGAAAATCGAAACTGCTAATAGCCTACGACGGCTAGATGAAATGATCGCCAGTAATGCCTGTGTGCGTATGAAAATCTTTGACGAAGAACTCGTCGCGATGGAATCCGAAAAAACATCTCAAGCTGGACAGACCAATGTACGTTGGTGCAGCCGTTCGTGACTTCTCAAAGCTGCTCATGCTCGAATCTCTCTATGACTTCATCAAAAACAAATGTGGAGACAAAGCCACGCTGCTCATGACCGACACAGACTCTCTCATGTAAGAAATTCACAACGATGACGTATACGCGGACATGTATCAACAACGAAAATAGTTTGATTTCAGAGTTTGTCCTACGCACAGCCCATTCCGCTGTGACAACAATACAATGGTGCTTGGAACGTTCAAAAATTAAAATCAGGGCGTACCCATCGGGGATTTCATCGGACCTGTGTCCTGAATATACTGCATCACCCCCGACGATGGTAGCGCCATGAAAAAACAAAGGAGTAAAAGAAAAACATAATCGCACACATCGCCACCAACCATCATTACACACAAACACTACATGGATACATGCATTACTACTCCATGAGAACGTTCCTATCACAACAAAATAAAATATCGACAACGCTCATTAACAAAAAGGATTATGCCCGTTTGACTACAAACGTTACTTCACCGCTGACATTCACACACTAGTACACGGACACAAAGACAGTCTCACGAGCCTAATCACCACAGCTATGTAGTACACACACATTCAGAAACATCGCATTACGAGGCAATCCCAAGTGGTCCATAACCTCCACTAGCTACAAAAAGTTAGCTTAATAGGTGTGGTCTTAAGCCTCAATTTCTCTAAAGTGGTCCTCAAGATAGTATTATAGATCAATGTGGCTCTCTCAAGCATTTTTTGTGTTTATCATGTAGGGATAAAGTCATCCAGAACCCCATTTTCTTAAACTACTGCGGACTATGTCTTAAGTCCAGTATTGGACAAGATTCATTAATAGTAAGAAACTATGTTATAACCTGATTTTAAAATGACGTCATGACTAATCTTTGTTGTGTTATGACCTAGTGACCTGCTATAGTCAGCGCTTTATCTTACAGAGGGACACTGCAAAATAGTAATATTGAACCTATACTTTGTTTCCTGTAAATCCAACAGCAAAAATTCATTGATGAGCTTCCAGCTCACAACCTTTTAACGGAGAGGATAGTTTTAAGTCGTATTTCAGTGTTGTTGAAAATTAAATTTTCTATTTATGTTAAAAATGTTATGTCTGTATCTCCATGTGTATTAAAGATCTACATCTTTCTAATCACCACGTTGCAACTATAATGTTGGAGATTCAATGAAGAAATAATAGAACATTTTCTTCCATGACCCATAACTAGGTCATCCTTGCAGGGTTCATGACTATGTCATTCTTGCAGGGCCCATAGCTACGTCATCCTTGCAAGGCCCATAACTACGTCATTCTTGCAGGGCCCATAGGAATGTCATCGTAGCATAACTAATGACAATATCATCACTGCAGGGCTTATAGCAACATCCTGAGTCAAAACAGGCAAATCAAGTATTTTGATAAAACAAATATCACATCGATGTCTGTATTGTGGCAGTTTACAGTGATGTCTAGCACTGGGACATCTTGCCGTAGACGTGGCATCATGTCTCACCCAGTCATATTTTCCTGTCATCAGGCCGACCAGTACTACTACTAAGATCTTAATGCCAAGCACTAAGCGATGTGACTGATATTACGATTTTTTAGATAGTCTTTGATATGACCGTGTTCAAACCTGCGACATCCCACATACGAGGAAGACACTCTAACCACTTAGGCTACAGGAGCAATAATAGAAAATATAAAAGTTATATGTCAACTTCGGATGGATATAGCCTGATTTTACCCAACCCAATTATATACAGTACAGCCTCAATCCCATTTCGCATTATCCGCCTCACAACGTATTAATTCGTCATACAAGTAGTTTTTCCGGGTAATAAACTGAATAGTCTTGATCCTAAACCACAACTTGAATATTATTAACGATTTCATAGTCAACACGGCCGCTCCATGTTAGTAAAAAAAAAACAGTAGATAAACTCAGTAACTTCTTAGACAGATTTGTATGTACTCTTTCTGTACATGTAGCTGGATTAACATCACACACACATTTGCACCTAATTTAGTAGAGTGCATGAATGGAAATGTGTTATTTTTAGATGGTTTATTTTGACGCTTGTTTATGTCTTACATTGGTGGGCGATTTTAACAGATTTCTAGGAAGCGTTTAATGTGCCAAATTAAATTTCCCAGTAGAATGAAATACTAAACCAATACAACTGATCGTAGTTACAACAGTAATGCGGAAATCCCTGTTAACATTGCGAGTGTACCTACACCTTACATCGGTTGTACATTTCTTTTCAGCTCACCCATCCACCTTTAAAAACGCCCATCCGCTTGGTTCTAAAGCAACGTTTGTGGGAGAAGAGCTGATAACACACTTTACTGTTGCGTCTGTTTGGTTTTTATCAATAGTCCGTTATGGCTTTTGGTTTCATTTTGGTGATAATGATCTGGTCGTGGGATCGGCAGGCAGGTCATGTCCCTTTTGTCTTAACAAGGTTTGACTGTTAGACTGTAACTCAGTACTCATGGAAACATATAACACAATACACATACACTCCATAATCTCGTAATAAAACATAATTACATTAAATTACATTATAAACTGTCGGCTGTCGAATAGAACTCCATTCCAAAGAGATAATGCATCCATGGCCGGCATTTAGCAATCTTATATAGGGGAGGGTGATGTCAAGACGGGATGTTTGTGTTTAGATGAAGGATGGTGGTTGTGTAATTGAGACATACCTAAAAGGTTATATATAAACGTAACAACACCTACGCAGGTATGGCACCTGTGCGAAGGTTTCTTGTTATATTGTTATGATATAATGAATAACATAATTCAACCGTCAAAAGAAAATTTTCAAGATAGACTAATATGTAAGTTTTTGAAGATATTGTATTGACACCGAATGCACTGTCATCATGCATAATTAAACATTATGCGCATGCCAATGAAACTATTTCAAATCTATACAAAAAATATACGGGTACATACGATACAGACCCATACTCTGGATTATAATTGTTCATGTTTAGGAGGAATTTAGTGAGAAAATAAAGAAAAAATCTCACGTACAGGAAGACAAATAATCTCTACAAATTTAATGTAATGTGGGGCAGTCATTATATTTGTGTATTATGAAGGTGTTTGTTAGCAATAAATTACTGAACCAGTCCAGAATCAGTTTATGCTTTTGCAGTAAACCTTTTCAAAGTAGAATATATTGCGGATCAATAAGCATACATTATAACTGCCGTCAAATCAAGAACACTGTCTTAGAATGTACTTAGGAATCTACGAAATTTCTCCACTATATAAGCATTTGCTTTGATCTCTTTGTTTCTTTTAAATCCATCTGTATTAGTTTGAGCAGCATGTCAGCACAATAATGACTATATAGTGTCACTCAGACGTTAGTATCTAATACGTTTCATGAGTATTTGTTTTGTTGTTGTTGTAGTTGTTGTTGTTGCTGTTCAGCTGTACACCTGTTTATAACTTCTTTACATTATGCAGGAATTCATATGCCAGAATTTTTCAATCAACATGTTCGTTCAATAGATTTTGATTATTTTCAAAGTACAGGGGAATTTGAATGACCTGCATAAGGAGAGATTTATCCCTCCCTCCAAATGTATGCTCTTCCAAAAATCATATTTCTCACCTTAGATTATCTCCAGCCACCCACCTCTCTCTCTCTCTCTCTCTCTCTCTCTCTCTCTCTCTCTTATTTTGTGGACGAATTATGTATTCGCTATTCAAAGCATCAGTGGAGGACTCCTCCTTTATGCGGCAACTTTAAAACACTGGAAGCGGAAAGTCATAAGAATTTATCAATTTGTGACATAATGAAGTTAACTCATTTGATTTGGCTATCAGATGTGTATAGTTAATTCCGTCTAACTGACACACTATTTTGTTGTACCTTTGACAAGAATATCAGTAAAATATAATATATTTGATGCAATGATTTTTCCTCAAACGCTGAGAAAATGAAATAATACATTCGATGACCAAGCCTTAGGAAGTGGATTTCTACACCACATTAGAGTCGAATGTATATCACACTTTTGTTCTACAGGGTGAAATTATCATGCCATATCATACGTGAACATTGTTAGTACAATAAAGGGTCAGACCAGGGCCATGCAAATATATATAGTCATATTAAGCCATATAGCCATTATTTTTGGTGCAACAATCTGGCTCATTTCCATGAATCGTTGGTAGCTGAGAGTGAGGAAGGGCCGGGTTATCCATAGGGCAAAGTGGGCAACGTGACCAGGGCCCCAGAGGTTCCAGGGACCCCATATAGTATCGTCTGATTTCACAAGCAGTACCCCCGAGGCTCAGTGGGACCGGTACATTATCGTCTTATTTCGCAGGAAGTGTTGTTCATAGTACGGTAACCATATCAATGGACAAGGCAGGATAGCCATGAGCCCCAGTGTTGGCTGTGCCCAGGGCCCCCATAGGCCTTAATCCGGCCCTGGAGCCAGGTAAAAATCATTCCATTCGATAAATGACGTGTTAAGGATACCGATTTAAATCTTGTGGAAAAGGTCATTCCATTCAAATAAATGACATGTCAAAGATATCCATCTTTGTCGTGTGCGATACAGCTACTGAGGTGTTGTATATAAATATATATTCCCGTCAGCGACGACGAAGACCAATACATATATAGTAGTATTAAAACACATGGTTGTTTTTTTATAAACATAATCAGTTTCTAGAAAGTGATAGAAGTGCTAAAATAGTACATTATATCACTGCTACCAAATCTGCTTTAATGACACAATTGTAACTACTTAAGTGGGCTTGCAATGGTTATCTACTAGGCTGCATATTTTTGCCACGCACTAGAAGGAAATGTGTATGCAATATTCTCTTAACAGTATGCGTAAACTAGGGTGTAACAGTATACGCAAAGTAGAGTATATTTTTATGTCTGGCCCGTATGACCTAGTACTTGTAAATACTTCGTTTTCACTCAGACGAATGGAAGTTCTCTTAACTTACTTCATATATTTATACCAGAATCAGTCATGCTTATCTACTCTGGTTATGCTTAGTTCATATATGTCAGAATCAGCCAAGCAGGTTATACTTAGTTCATTTGTGCCAGAATCAGCAATCTACTCTGGTTATACTTAGTTCATACGTGCCAGAATAAGCCATGCTGATCTACTCTGGTTATACTTAGTTCATACGTGCCAGAGTCAGCAATCTAATCTGGTTATACTTACCTCATACGTGCCAGAATCAGCAATGCTGATCTACTCAGGTTATACTTAGTTCATACGTGCCAGAATCAGCCATGCTGCTCTACTCTGTTTATACTAGGTTACACTGACAACACGCGGCTTCAATATCCCATTAAGGATTATCGCTTCTGAAATGTGTCGAGTATTTAATGTTTAGGAAAACCAACATATTTTTACATATATAATAGTCCATGAAATCTTATATAACTAAACAATATATATGTTAATATACAGTTTCATGCAATACTACTCGTCGGCTGGTCAGAAATCCATTCAAGTTGGTGTTATTTCGTTGAGAATTAAGGGACAAGGAATCCATTCACTAACTGTCTATTTCAAAAAACTCAAGGACTATCTACAAATTCATGTTACACAAGGTAAATATCATAGACCCTCGTACGAAATGTAGAAATGTGGTTTAATGTGGATGAAAGTATTAGGTAAACATGTATTAGGATCACATGGGTTTTCCGCTACAAAACACCAGTCAGAACGTGTTCGGGACTTTCCGACAGTGAACGGAAAAGCTCAGCGACAATATCATATATGTATCACAATGGGTTGTCTCTCTTTGTAAGCAATACACTAATATTTTAAAGAGTGGACCCGTAAGGAGTACGGAAATACCACAGTAGCCACAAATGGGTTCTTTTAAAGCATGAACTCGCAAGAAACACTCACTAACATGAACTCGCAAGAAAAACTTCCAAACATAAACTCTCAAGAAAAACTCCCAAACATGAATTCGCTAGAAACTGTTGTGTTCTACTGAACTTGTGTAAATAAGTTATAAAGGTATCATGATGTGTAAGAAATAGTCTCATGATGTGTAAGAAATAGTCTCGTGATGTGTAAGAATTAGTCTCATGATGTGTAAGAAATAGTCTCATGATGTGTAAGAAATAGTCTCGTGATGTGTAAGAATTAGTCTCATGATGTATAAGAAATAGTCTCATGATGTGTAAGAATTAGTCTCATGATGTGTAAGAAATAGTCTCATGATGTGTAAGAAATAGTCTCATGATGTGTAAGACATAGATTCACTGCCAAGAGAATCAAACAATACTTGTGGGTGTCTGGTTGAGACTGATGTTGCCTGATGATGTCAGGACCTCAAGACAACATTGGTTGACAACTGAAGAAGTCCTAAACGCACACATATCACAAGTATTGTTTCTCAAATCAGCACATTGTCACTCATTCACAAGACCGTAATTTCACTTTCGTGCATATCATTAAGTCTTTCTAAATCGCATATTGGCACTTTACACCAAGAAACGGCAAAACACCAAGTACAGAGTTTCTCCTATTTGGAATTTCTATATATTTATACTTTGAGATAGAAGTGTCCATCTTGCGAACATAATTCATGACAATATAAAATCTCGCAAACACTTAACAAAGTGCCGTCTGCTAGAAGTGACAGGCCAGTTATTTGGCTGGAGAAATATGTTCAGAAGACTGACTACCCATAACCAAGAAATGACTATTACACACACACACACACACACACACACACCCTCTCCCTCTCTCTCTTTCATATAATAACTCATACAATATTTCATGGGTTTAAAATTTAGCACATGTGCTAGACTGTTTTTTTTTAACATGATCACCTGCAATACTTTTGATTCTATATACCGGTGCATCTGTATCAAAACGTGTTGCTGTAGAAGAAAGTATCAACAACAAATAAAACTTGGATCCGTCACTGTACATACATTGTCCATTTTGTCTATAGACTAAGCGATGGATTGTCATTAAGATCTGTATTAAGTATATCGTCCTTAACAGTTTGAAATAAATATTGCTTCACATATTGCGGAATAAAAACAGTTTGTAATTAAGATGGCTCCACATGGAAGGGAAGAAAGACAAACATATACTAGGAACTATACAGGTATACGGTAAAATATAAAATTTATTGAAACCTGATTCATGTAACCGACAGTAGTTCTATTCGTTTGATTGTGGGGATTACTAGGAAGCATGCCATTATGTACGTAATGGATACAAACGTCACGATTATAAAAAACCTAAGCAATTCTTCTTCGAAAGGTCTTGCGTTTATTTATCTAAGGGGGTCGTAATAGCTCAGTTGGTAGAGTGTCGGACCCATTAACAATACGTTGCTGGTTCGATACCTGACCAGGATGCCAGGATCGGCTACGTCGGTGTATCCTTGTTAAAGACACTTCTTGTTCCCGTTTCCTATCCAAGATATTGAAAATAATGTTCTAAGTTCTAAAAAAAACGTACATTGAACAGCAAGAAACAAATTCATACTTTTTAGGCCCAGGTAAGACAACGAATACTGAAAGATTTTTTCACGCCCTCCAGGAATCTTGCTGCAGTGTGGGCAATGACTGAAGATAGGTCCTTGAATGCACGCATAAATTAGGAATGTGAATGCCGGTCTCTTGCTTGCATTCGAAATCGAAAAAGATGAAATTGCCTTTCTTCTTGTGAACGTCCTCTTTCTCTGGTGGAGGTTGGTATTTTTGCACGTAGCATTGGTGTTCCAAGTCCACGATGTGGTGACAAATGTGACATTTTTTCTTTCCTCGACATACGTGTGCCTTGGTACTATTGGTACGTATGCCTTGTCCACACGTAGGGCACAGTCTCAGGAGTTGACAAGCACATTTCTGCTGTGAACCTTGCGTCTTCAAATGTTGTTGGTAACAGGTAGGGCTGACAAACGTGCGCAGACAAGTTGAACAAGGCACTGGTCCTTCGCTCAGACAGGGTGGAGAGACCAAACATCCTGGGCATTTCATTCCACAATGTTTGTGTTGCTTTCGATTATTATAACCACGGTCACATTTCTCACAGTAACATTTGTATCCCAGGAATCCGGTGATAGTGGTAATGGTATCGAAATGGTCATCGTGATAATAAACATGAATGTATTTTCCGTCCTTAAAATCTTTCCCTCGAAACAACAGAGGTCCGCGCACTTCTTGAGGGTGCACTTTCAAGGTGTAGCGTGGAGCTAGGGCATCTTGCACTTTTTGCATTTCAGGAATGCCACAGGGTGTATCTTTGGACAGGCCAGCTTGTTGCAACAGGAGTTCTGCTTCGTTTCGTTATTTGGCTCGGTCCGATTGTCGAATAATTTTTGAGGCTCTTTTCCATTCTGCCGTGTCGTTCTTGTTGGCATAGGTTCGTCCCACCACGATGGCTCGAGCTAAACACATCTGGTCTTGAGGATTGTGAATTTGGACAAGGCTACGCTTAATGCTGCGAAGCTCGTTCACCAATAACATCTTTTTGCGTCCGGTCCCTTGAGGAGGAGAGACGTGGGTCATGTCCAATGTGGCTTTTCCATCTGTGATGTCAAGCTGGTCATTAGATTGTTGCACGTGTTGAATCTTGTCCATGACTTTGGAAGCGGTCAATTCTGCAGGGGTGCTAAACTCGATCCAAACAGGGGATTTCAAACCGTCATGTTGTATGGAAAGTCTCAAGCGATCGTCTTCTTTGGGTTGACATTGTCGCTTGAGTGCGGTGAGCAAAGAATCCCACACCCCAGTGATGAACACTTCTGCTTTCTCTAACGGCACTTCAGCCTTGAAATCTTTAAACTTCACTGTGTATTTGTAAGCCGTGGTTCTAAATTTTCTAGAGGAGCGCTTTTCGGTCTCTCGAATGGAATAGTATTTTTCAGGGTTGACTAAGGGTGGTGAACTTGGTTTAGAGGGTTCGGATTCTGGTTCACTCATGACCTCTTCAAAATCACTGGCATGAATTTGTGCCAAGATTTCAGCCCTGGTACGAGGCGATAGATCACGTTTCTGCCTCTTACTTTCTTCTTCATCTTTCTTCTCGAATGAATAGGATCGTTTCATCTTGAGTGAAAAACGTCAAGTGACTCAAGTTTAAACACCATAGACTAATTTATATTCATGGCAGACCAGCGTATATAAAAGGGTGTGTGTCTTGTCCTTTCACTATTCATTTCACTATCAAGCCGAGCACAACGATGGAAGAGACTAGCCAAATCGAACGTTTCGTCAGAGCTTTGCGAGGGGTCATTAGAAAATTCTCTTCAGACCAGCCCACGGACTACTCTCCTTCCTTTCGAGATAAAAGTCAAGATACTTGCTATATCTGTCAGAAGAAAGGGCATTGGTCTTCAGAGTGTCCAGACCGTCAGAAAAGAAAAAAAGGGGCTAAAAAAGACAAAAGTCAAGATACCTGTTATTATTGTCAAGAAAAAGGACATTGGTCTCCAGATTGCCCAAAAAAGAAACAAGAGGAGTCAAAAGAAAAGAAGGATTCTTCAGAAGAAGAGAGGGATTCTTCGGAAGAAGAGAGGGATTTTTCAGAGGAAGAAAGCAGACAGGTGAAGAAAAAGAAACAGGAGAAGAAAAGAAGAAGGGAAGAAAGTGAGGAAGAAGAAGAGGAAAAGAGTGTGACGGTGAAGAAATTTAAAAAACAGAGAGACTAAACAAGGAGACAGAAGAAGTCAATGAACTTTTTATTAAAGTGTTGTGTTGTGAATTGTGAATTGGATTGTAATTATAGATGAAAGAATAAATTAATGATATAAGGTAAGTGTCTTTGAGTTTTGATTTTAAAATAAGAAGCTACACTCACGCACTCATACAAAGAAACGTACTATAGGGGTAAAATGGGCTGTTTTTTTTTTTGAGTTATTGGCAAATTGAAATTGTATTTCTTTTCGAGAAATGTGGGTGGCCCTGAAAAGGGCCTTTTTTATTTTGGTGTAGGGGTGAGTTCAAGCAATCAACTTTAACTGCCTTAAGCCTTTGCCACGGCCAAGGCCTACTTCTGGACTGCGTAATGTTTATGATGATTGGGTTGAAATCACTAAGGGTGGTACGGTAGGCTTAGTCACAGGGTTAACGTGTTTAGCTCCGGAAGGTAGTATTCTCTTCGGTCGTAATAAAGAAGTCTGACACATTTGTTTCAGACTCCATAACTCCGCTAAAATGTCCAACAGTACCGTGACCGTTTGATTTTCACCCTCTTGTTTCTTTGCTGCTACTTCTTCTTGCTGTTGTTGCTGTTGTTTTTTTTTTACCTCTTCTTCTTGCTGCTGCTGCTGTAGGAGAAACGCTTGTTGCGCTTCCTTTTGTCGTGGTATAAATTTCTCCAATTCTTCTTTCTGTCTCTGTCTAAAATTCTCTACTTGCGGTAATGAAGAAGGTAACGAAGGTTCCGGAACAAATTCTTGCGAGGTAAGAAAATCCACAAAATCCCAATTCACCTCTTCTGAAAGTAAGTCCGGGTTCCCTTGGGCAGTCTCCCCTGCTGGTGCACCCCAATGGATCGTTTTCTGAGTTTCCGTCATGTTGAATCACTGTCGCATATATTGACTGTACACAAGCGCTAGCGAAGCTATATAGACCACGTGACGTCACAGACTGCTTTCTTCGGATTGGATGCGGGCTGACTGAATTTTGTAACGCGTGTTCGGATTGGTGAATGAACTCAATCCGTTTCAATCCTTCCTCTACCTATAAATAAGCGCAGTTCACTGCATTGATTCACCTGTTCTCGTCGCTTCAAGATGTGGAGCACAGTTGAATCATCCACCCTTGTGTTTTCCATGATTTTTAGGACATACATGCTCATGTATGTCCGGTCCAAGTGGACCGTTGTCGACAAGTCAGACACCAGTCTGTGGATACGAAGAGTATACGTAGAAAGACAAGGTTGCCTCAAGAGGACACTGATTTATGGCCCTCGAGTAAGACGCAGCTTGAGGACAAGAAGATGCCGCAGATGCCCTTTATGTTAATGGATACATTAACATAAACCCAAAGGCCCTTTTCAGGGCCACCCATATTTCTCGAAAAGAGAATGACTTTCAATTGCCTACCCCATTTTTTTTAAAAATATTTCTTTTAAAAAAAAAAAAAAAAAAATCCCATGTTCAATTTCCCTTGTCCCTAAATAGACCCACACTTTATTCCCCATGTTCAATTCCCCTTGAGGCTAGAGTGGCCCAAGACTTTTTCTCCATGTTCAATTCCCCTTGAGGCTAGAGTGGCCCACGATTTTTTCCCATGTTAAATTCCCCTTGAGGCTATAGTGGCCCACGATTTTTTCCCATGTTAAATTCCCCTTTAGGCTATAGTGGCCCAGGGGGGGTCTGTAATGCTAATTCCCATTGAGGCTATAGTGGCCCCATTCACTGCTTATATATATATATATATATATATATATATATATATATATATATATATATATATATATATATCACTTGCGGTTCATACATGTCACAGTTCATAGGATCAGATTTGCTGATTTTGGTAACGTCTACAACAGGGGTAGAGTGTTAAGTAGTTTAGAAAAATGGGGATTCTGGACTACTTTGTCACTACGTAATAAAAGTGCTAGAGAGAGCCCCATTGATATATATTACTGTATTGTGGAGGTTCTGGACCATTTTAGAACTCACTTTTGCCGTAGTTGCTGTGGGTTTTGGACCAGGGGTGGTCACTCCAAAGTAGAAAAATGGGTGTTCTTTGACTACTCAATGGGGTTCTGGGCCAGTGAGAAGTCACTTCAGCACTGGTTCTGGACAACTATTGGTTGTATAAGATAAGTGACTGTAGTATAGGGTAGGTATCTTCTCCATGGTATACTTGGAGTGTTGGGACTTAGTGATGATGTTTGCAGTAGCATTCCAATAATAGAACTAAGTGAAGAGGAGTTCAATGAGTGACTCAAGCGTGGAACGGAGCGTATAGCGCATGCGAATAAGGAATTTAGCTATGCTTCTGAGATACTAAATTAAGAGGACAGTGATGACAACTGTAAGAACGATGAGTTGGGGATGCGTAGCTGTAGCATTAGCGTCAGGTACAGCTGTATAGTCAGCAGTGCCACATGCAAAATAAGCTAAAGCGCTTTAATTTGACACCGATGCAGCGAGATCTGTTTTATCAATTTCTGAATAGAGTGGCACTGGAGAACAATTATGATAAGACAATGGAACTGTCACCGGCTGCTAAACATAGGTGGAAATACTTTAAGCGGACTTTCAGCGACGTGGCCGATCATCAATAACACACAGGCGATGTCGTACTCGCATATGAACTCGTTTAGTGGCACAAAATTAACAACGACGGGAGGAACACCCGCAGGAAATCTCACAGTGGGGCTAAAATCGCAGGGTCAAATCATCCGCCCACGGCTAACAACGAAATAGCCACGAAAAGTACGTATGTGGGTAGTTCTCACTCTTTCGTAGTATTATTTAATTGCTTATCTGTTTGGACCATAACAGCGCTGACACAACTGGAGCTCATCCCAAACACCTTCTTGTCAACCCAGGCAAGGTTAAAATCCCTGACTTGCCATCGCAATCAGGGCATTATGCTGCGCAATGCTCTCTCAAGCATGACTTGTTTCACTTTTCCGTGATGCCCTGATGTAACCACGCACACCTGTTTGATCCACACGGAGGCATTTTATAGCAAGCAATTAAAGAACAGTCAACAGATTATATATATATATATATATATATATATATATATATATATATATATATATATATATATATATATATATATATTGTAGTAAATTTAGAGTATGCGCACTTGGTTATAGCGCCCCGTTTTAAGCAATTCTTAGATTTGTGTGATTACTTGTGTGATTATTGAATTTCGGCGACATGGAAATAATCCTAGCCCGAAATAATGAGCTAATTATTAGGAACAAACGTCACGGAGTGAAGTGTCAGTGTGTTTCCATGATGTCCTGGTTCACTAGTAGTGAATTTCGACCACATCCGAATGAATGTCCCTGTCGTAAAATAGTCCATATTAAAATCTAGTGTTATACATTGGTAGCGTGACTGCAAGGACAGTACTTGCGGTATTAAACCGGTAAATTACACAAGGGAATAAATCATAACGGACTTGGCAGACACCGTTGATGTCACCATGTGGGCGAATATGGTGGTTATATCAGCGAAATGTGCCTGGAAAGCATGCATTGACTGACCTAAGGTGGCGGAATTAAAATAGTTCCCATTGTTAGGGAGTACTCGTATATTTTCTAAGGCGTGAACGGTTGGTGGTACAGAAAGATGATGAAGCCAAAACACGCAGAGGTGCGGTTGATAGACAGTTGACATTTTGGTTTATCTGCGGTCTTGAATTAATTAGAGGAAAATTTCGATAAAGAATGGACAAGTCGGGCTTTCTAATTTACAAATGAAGTTGCATGGAAGTCTTTGGAATGTCGGGATAAACTTATGACTTCTAGCGAGAATTTCGCCAGGGTTTGACAACCGCTCGGTCAAGTAAATGCCCGTGTGCGTGTAACAATATATATATATATATATATATATATATATATATATATATATATATATATATATCAGTCAGCTCAAGGATAGATGCAAAACTTGTTCATACAAATGGAGCATGAAATGTTGCAGAATGTAATGGCAGGTCCAAGGAAAGATTTTATTGTACGAATGGATATTGCTCTTCGTCTCATGCGCATTACTCGGTCGATAAACGTGCCCTATCCTTGATAGAATGCCTCTGTTAAATGAATTGATCAGACGTGTCACAGGAACTCTAAAGGCGATACCGATAAGTGCTGCACGTCGCTTACGAAGCGCTGACGGAACGAGAAATCATTACCGCTCAGCAGTATATGAAGCAATTGCAAGACAATTAAATATAGTTCACTTGAAAACCTGCTACGCGCTCCACACTCCTTCGACTTAAATATGAAACGAAGTTGTCAACTGCACTGCCCCCACCCTGACAAACCGAAAAAGCTGTTGACAACAAAGTTGTGCATTGCACTGCCCCCCCCCACCCCGACAAACCGAAAAAACGTACTGAAGTGCAGTAAAATGATTTATTTACGATCACCATCAGCAATAAGCATTTAAAGAACGCCTGCAACGCATTCTAAATCCTGCTGAGGATGAAGAACACACACACATGACCATCAGTCTTGGAGTACCTCTCAACGTTCATTTTCTGAGAGATATTGATCAAAAGAGCATCGACGCATGAATGAAATCCAAATCGTTGATCGTCTATCGCATTGACAATTTCAGTAACATCAGCGACGTCGCATGGTCATTTATCCAACTTCGCATCGAAGATTATCAAGAGTCAGAAGCGTCATGGATCTTCGTTTCAAACTTCCCAATTTACACCGATGCGTGGTTGTTTAGCATATGCTACTGTCTCGTGTCGGCCACTCTTCGAGTAACAGCTTGCTTAAGACCATGCCCATCGCACCTCCGACTCCAAGTTGTATTTTGATAGCATAAAAATCATCTGTATCACGTTTCCGGCTGTGGTCAAAGACGTCCATAAATTGAAATCGCCCACCGATGGACTCTCCATCAACCTTTTTGGACTCGATGAAAAGAAATCAGACGATGAATATTTCGTGGTCTATCCCACGCTAATTTACCCTACACCCTCACGACGCAGCATCAATTTACTTTATTACCAAATCAAAGACTTCATTCGCTTATTCCGATCTCAGTACAATCAACATAAGAAGCATAGTGATTTCTATTATCGTTGCTTACCATGCTTCCTTCAGTCACACAAACTACGCGACCACGTGCCGTCGGGATACTGTCAAGAACTACAAACCGTTCAAATGTCACGCGCTGAAACATTAGAGCTCGACCACCACTACAGAAAACACGCACAGACGTTTCATGTGAATCTTTACTCGGAAGCGATACTTGACAATATACAAGGACCCTTACATGATCCAGACCATTCTTTTACCCAAATGGAACAAATAAATATCAGTTGCATGATCGGCTATAAAACATGAGGTTCATTCGATTTCTCTTCACTGTATGTACAGCATCGAGGCGAAGATTGCGTCCCGTGGTTATTTGAGCACCTCGTGGAAGAATGGAAACGTATCATTGACATCCGAAAAGATCCAGCGACTATGATTCCACTCAAATAACAACAACTACGACAGCACAAAGTAGCAAACAGTACTTTAACCGCACGATCAAAAAATGTCAGTGATCATTGCCTTGGCACTGGTCAATATCGAGGTGCCGTTCACGACAACTGCAGTCTATGTTTCAAAGATCAATACTTCCTACCTATGATCGCTCACAATCTACGAGAGTAAGATTGTCATTTCATCGTCGCTGACACTCAGTCTTCCGCGCGTCAATCAACTTCTTGCTTAGATTTGAACACAAATTAAATGCGTTCCCAAAACTTCTAGAAACTATATGTCCTTCTAGATTGGACCTTTCCGATTCTTCGACAGCGTTCAATTCATGCAGATGCCTCTGGAAGAACTTTCTGAAAACTGTCATAATTTCACACACCTAGAAAAATAATTTTGAGCCAAAGCAGATCTGCTCAAATATAAAGATGTTTATCCGTACGTATCCATCGAAGCAAGGCCACGATTCGACGACACTGTATTGCCACCCCTAGAAGCCTTTTATTCATACTTACCATTTCTCAGGAATTACCAACTATAAATACCAACGCGGGAACAAGATACGGAACAAGTTTGATTGTAAAACCCTCGGCCATTATTACGATGTCTATCTCAAAACTAATGTACTCTTGCTTGCGGACGTGCTTGACAATTTTAGACACATGTGCATGTAAAATTACCAACTCAATCCACTCTGTTATTTCTCCTCGCCAGAATACTGCAGACACGCCTTCCTCAAACAGTGCAGAGTGACCTACGAACTATTTACCACCCAGACATGTTCATGTTCAGAGAGCAGATCGTACGAGGCGGAATCTCCGTCATCATCAATAAACACGCTGTAGTCAACCACAAATACATGAAATACTACAACCTGACAAAGCCTCCCTTGTACATCCTTTGCCGCGATAGGAACCACCTCAACGAATGGGTGATGACACAACCGCTGGGCTATTTTCATTTGATTACCGCATAACAGTTCGTCAAGAAAAGACAGGCGGGAGACGACGACGATTGGGGATATTTAGTCCAAGTCGATTTTGGGTATCCACAACATCTAAACGATTATCCATTCTAAACAAATTCCTGTCACCAACTCGATGCTGTCACAAGAACAAGTACATCAGAAGAAACAGTCCGGACTCGGAGACACCAAGGTGAAAAAACTGCTTCCCGCTATCGCCAATTAAAACAAAGTATAAATTACACCATCGACTGCTTGAACAAGCTCTCCAGCAAGGACTCGTTCTTGACAAAGTTCATCGTGTTCTCAGATTTCGTCAGTTACCGTGAATGAAACCCTACGTCGACTTCAACACGACACAACGAGCCAGAGCCACCATGACGTTTGACTAAGACTTCTTCAAACTCATGAACTACATTTTCTTCGGATAAACCATATAAAAATACATTTGACACCGCAAGAAAATCGAAACTGCTAATAGCCTACGACGGCTAGATGAAATGATCGCCAGTAATGCCTGTGTGCGTATGAAAATCTTTGACGAAGAACTCGTCGCGATGGAATCCGAAAAAACATCTCAAGCTGGACAGACCAATGTACGTTGGTGCAGCCGTTCGTGACTTCTCAAAGCTGCTCATGCTCGAATCTCTCTATGACTTCATCAAAAACAAATGTGGAGACAAAGCCACGCTGCTCATGACCGACACAGACTCTCTCATGTAAGAAATTCACAACGATGACGTATACGCGGACATGTATCAACAACGAAAATAGTTTGATTTCAGAGTTTGTCCTACGCACAGCCCATTCCGCTGTGACAACAATACAATGGTGCTTGGAACGTTCAAAAATTAAAATCAGGGCGTACCCATCGGGGATTTCATCGGACCTGTGTCCTGAATATACTGCATCACCCCCGACGATGGTAGCGCCATGAAAAAACAAAGGAGTAAAAGAAAAACATAATCGCACACATCGCCACCAACCATCATTACACACAAACACTACATGGATACATGCATTACTACTCCATGAGAACGTTCCTATCACAACAAAATAAAATATCGACAACGCTCATTAACAAAAAGGATTATGCCCGTTTGACTACAAACGTTACTTCACCGCTGACATTCACACACTAGTACACGGACACAAAGACAGTCTCACGAGCCTAATCACCACAGCTATGTAGTACACACACATTCAGAAACATCGCATTACGAGGCAATCCCAAGTGGTCCATAACCTCCACTAGCTACAAAAAGTTAGCTTAATAGGTGTGGTCTTAAGCCTCAATTTCTCTAAAGTGGTCCTCAAGATAGTATTATAGATCAATGTGGCTCTCTCAAGCATTTTTTGTGTTTATCATGTAGGGATAAAGTCATCCAGAACCCCATTTTCTTAAACTACTGCGGACTATGTCTTAAGTCCAGTATTGGACAAGATTCATTAATAGTAAGAAACTATGTTATAACCTGATTTTAAAATGACGTCATGACTAATCTTTGTTGTGTTATGACCTAGTGACCTGCTATAGTCAGCGCTTTATCTTACAGAGGGACACTGCAAAATAGTAATATTGAACCTATACTTTGTTTCCTGTAAATCCAACAGCAAAAATTCATTGATGAGCTTCCAGCTCACAACCTTTTAACGGAGAGGATAGTTTTAAGTCGTATTTCAGTGTTGTTGAAAATTAAATTTTCTATTTATGTTAAAAATGTTATGTCTGTATCTCCATGTGTATTAAAGATCTACATCTTTCTAATCACCACGTTGCAACTATAATGTTGGAGATTCAATGAAGAAATAATAGAACATTTTCTTCCATGACCCATAACTAGGTCATCCTTGCAGGGTTCATGACTATGTCATTCTTGCAGGGCCCATAGCTACGTCATCCTTGCAAGGCCCATAACTACGTCATTCTTGCAGGGCCCATAGGAATGTCATCGTAGCATAACTAATGACAATATCATCACTGCAGGGCTTATAGCAACATCCTGAGTCAAAACAGGCAAATCAAGTATTTTGATAAAACAAATATCACATCGATGTCTGTATTGTGGCAGTTTACAGTGATGTCTAGCACTGGGACATCTTGCCGTAGACGTGGCATCATGTCTCACCCAGTCATATTTTCCTGTCATCAGGCCGACCAGTACTACTACTAAGATCTTAATGCCAAGCACTAAGCGATGTGACTGATATTACGATTTTTTAGATAGTCTTTGATATGACCGTGTTCAAACCTGCGACATCCCACATACGAGGAAGACACTCTAACCACTTAGGCTACAGGAGCAATAATAGAAAATATAAAAGTTATATGTCAACTTCGGATGGATATAGCCTGATTTTACCCAACCCAATTATATACAGTACAGCCTCAATCCCATTTCGCATTATCCGCCTCACAACGTATTAATTCGTCATACAAGTAGTTTTTCCGGGTAATAAACTGAATAGTCTTGATCCTAAACCACAACTTGAATATTATTAACGATTTCATAGTCAACACGGCCGCTCCATGTTAGTAAAAAAAAAACAGTAGATAAACTCAGTAACTTCTTAGACAGATTTGTATGTACTCTTTCTGTACATGTAGCTGGATTAACATCACACACACATTTGCACCTAATTTAGTAGAGTGCATGAATGGAAATGTGTTATTTTTAGATGGTTTATTTTGACGCTTGTTTATGTCTTACATTGGTGGGCGATTTTAACAGATTTCTAGGAAGCGTTTAATGTGCCAAATTAAATTTCCCAGTAGAATGAAATACTAAACCAATACAACTGATCGTAGTTACAACAGTAATGCGGAAATCCCTGTTAACATTGCGAGTGTACCTACACCTTACATCGGTTGTACATTTCTTTTCAGCTCACCCATCCACCTTTAAAAACGCCCATCCGCTTGGTTCTAAAGCAACGTTTGTGGGAGAAGAGCTGATAACACACTTTACTGTTGCGTCTGTTTGGTTTTTATCAATAGTCCGTTATGGCTTTTGGTTTCATTTTGGTGATAATGATCTGGTCGTGGGATCGGCAGGCAGGTCATGTCCCTTTTGTCTTAACAAGGTTTGACTGTTAGACTGTAACTCAGTACTCATGGAAACATATAACACAATACACATACACTCCATAATCTCGTAATAAAACATAATTACATTAAATTACATTATAAACTGTCGGCTGTCGAATAGAACTCCATTCCAAAGAGATAATGCATCCATGGCCGGCATTTAGCAATCTTATATAGGGGAGGGTGATGTCAAGACGGGATGTTTGTGTTTAGATGAAGGATGGTGGTTGTGTAATTGAGACATACCTAAAAGGTTATATATAAACGTAACAACACCTACGCAGGTATGGCACCTGTGCGAAGGTTTCTTGTTATATTGTTATGATATAATGAATAACATAATTCAACCGTCAAAAGAAAATTTTCAAGATAGACTAATATGTAAGTTTTTGAAGATATTGTATTGACACCGAATGCACTGTCATCATGCATAATTAAACATTATGCGCATGCCAATGAAACTATTTCAAATCTATACAAAAAATATACGGGTACATACGATACAGACCCATACTCTGGATTATAATTGTTCATGTTTAGGAGGAATTTAGTGAGAAAATAAAGAAAAAATCTCACGTACAGGAAGACAAATAATCTCTACAAATTTAATGTAATGTGGGGCAGTCATTATATTTGTGTATTATGAAGGTGTTTGTTAGCAATAAATTACTGAACCAGTCCAGAATCAGTTTATGCTTTTGCAGTAAACCTTTTCAAAGTAGAATATATTGCGGATCAATAAGCATACATTATAACTGCCGTCAAATCAAGAACACTGTCTTAGAATGTACTTAGGAATCTACGAAATTTCTCCACTATATAAGCATTTGCTTTGATCTCTTTGTTTCTTTTAAATCCATCTGTATTAGTTTGAGCAGCATGTCAGCACAATAATGACTATATAGTGTCACTCAGACGTTAGTATCTAATACGTTTCATGAGTATTTGTTTTGTTGTTGTTGTAGTTGTTGTTGTTGCTGTTCAGCTGTACACCTGTTTATAACTTCTTTACATTATGCAGGAATTCATATGCCAGAATTTTTCAATCAACATGTTCGTTCAATAGATTTTGATTATTTTCAAAGTACAGGGGAATTTGAATGACCTGCATAAGGAGAGATTTATCCCTCCCTCCAAATGTATGCTCTTCCAAAAATCATATTTCTCACCTTAGATTATCTCCAGCCACCCACCTCTCTCTCTCTCTCTCTCTCTCTCTCTCTCTCTCTCTCTTATTTTGTGGACGAATTATGTATTCGCTATTCAAAGCATCAGTGGAGGACTCCTCCTTTATGCGGCAACTTTAAAACACTGGAAGCGGAAAGTCATAAGAATTTATCAATTTGTGACATAATGAAGTTAACTCATTTGATTTGGCTATCAGATGTGTATAGTTAATTCCGTCTAACTGACACACTATTTTGTTGTACCTTTGACAAGAATATCAGTAAAATATAATATATTTGATGCAATGATTTTTCCTCAAACGCTGAGAAAATGAAATAATACATTCGATGACCAAGCCTTAGGAAGTGGATTTCTACACCACATTAGAGTCGAATGTATATCACACTTTTGTTCTACAGGGTGAAATTATCATGCCATATCATACGTGAACATTGTTAGTACAATAAAGGGTCAGACCAGGGCCATGCAAATATATATAGTCATATTAAGCCATATAGCCATTATTTTTGGTGCAACAATCTGGCTCATTTCCATGAATCGTTGGTAGCTGAGAGTGAGGAAGGGCCGGGTTATCCATAGGGCAAAGTGGGCAACGTGACCAGGGCCCCAGAGGTTCCAGGGACCCCATATAGTATCGTCTGATTTCACAAGCAGTACCCCCGAGGCTCAGTGGGACCGGTACATTATCGTCTTATTTCGCAGGAAGTGTTGTTCATAGTACGGTAACCATATCAATGGACAAGGCAGGATAGCCATGAGCCCCAGTGTTGGCTGTGCCCAGGGCCCCCATAGGCCTTAATCCGGCCCTGGAGCCAGGTAAAAATCATTCCATTCGATAAATGACGTGTTAAGGATACCGATTTAAATCTTGTGGAAAAGGTCATTCCATTCAAATAAATGACATGTCAAAGATATCCATCTTTGTCGTGTGCGATACAGCTACTGAGGTGTTGTATATAAATATATATTCCCGTCAGCGACGACGAAGACCAATACATATATAGTAGTATTAAAACACATGGTTGTTTTTTTATAAACATAATCAGTTTCTAGAAAGTGATAGAAGTGCTAAAATAGTACATTATATCACTGCTACCAAATCTGCTTTAATGACACAATTGTAACTACTTAAGTGGGCTTGCAATGGTTATCTACTAGGCTGCATATTTTTGCCACGCACTAGAAGGAAATGTGTATGCAATATTCTCTTAACAGTATGCGTAAACTAGGGTGTAACAGTATACGCAAAGTAGAGTATATTTTTATGTCTGGCCCGTATGACCTAGTACTTGTAAATACTTCGTTTTCACTCAGACGAATGGAAGTTCTCTTAACTTACTTCATATATTTATACCAGAATCAGTCATGCTTATCTACTCTGGTTATGCTTAGTTCATATATGTCAGAATCAGCCAAGCAGGTTATACTTAGTTCATTTGTGCCAGAATCAGCAATCTACTCTGGTTATACTTAGTTCATACGTGCCAGAATAAGCCATGCTGATCTACTCTGGTTATACTTAGTTCATACGTGCCAGAGTCAGCAATCTAATCTGGTTATACTTACCTCATACGTGCCAGAATCAGCAATGCTGATCTACTCAGGTTATACTTAGTTCATACGTGCCAGAATCAGCCATGCTGCTCTACTCTGTTTATACTAGGTTACACTGACAACACGCGGCTTCAATATCCCATTAAGGATTATCGCTTCTGAAATGTGTCGAGTATTTAATGTTTAGGAAAACCAACATATTTTTACATATATAATAGTCCATGAAATCTTATATAACTAAACAATATATATGTTAATATACAGTTTCATGCAATACTACTCGTCGGCTGGTCAGAAATCCATTCAAGTTGGTGTTATTTCGTTGAGAATTAAGGGACAAGGAATCCATTCACTAACTGTCTATTTCAAAAAACTCAAGGACTATCTACAAATTCATGTTACACAAGGTAAATATCATAGACCCTCGTACGAAATGTAGAAATGTGGTTTAATGTGGATGAAAGTATTAGGTAAACATGTATTAGGATCACATGGGTTTTCCGCTACAAAACACCAGTCAGAACGTGTTCGGGACTTTCCGACAGTGAACGGAAAAGCTCAGCGACAATATCATATATGTATCACAATGGGTTGTCTCTCTTTGTAAGCAATACACTAATATTTTAAAGAGTGGACCCGTAAGGAGTACGGAAATACCACAGTAGCCACAAATGGGTTCTTTTAAAGCATGAACTCGCAAGAAACACTCACTAACATGAACTCGCAAGAAAAACTTCCAAACATAAACTCTCAAGAAAAACTCCCAAACATGAATTCGCTAGAAACTGTTGTGTTCTACTGAACTTGTGTAAATAAGTTATAAAGGTATCATGATGTGTAAGAAATAGTCTCATGATGTGTAAGAAATAGTCTCGTGATGTGTAAGAATTAGTCTCATGATGTGTAAGAAATAGTCTCATGATGTGTAAGAAATAGTCTCGTGATGTGTAAGAATTAGTCTCATGATGTATAAGAAATAGTCTCATGATGTGTAAGAATTAGTCTCATGATGTGTAAGAAATAGTCTCATGATGTGTAAGAAATAGTCTCATGAT
Organism: Sinohyriopsis cumingii; assembly: GCA_028554795.2. NCBI lineage: Eukaryota > Metazoa > Mollusca > Bivalvia > Unionida > Unionidae > Sinohyriopsis > Sinohyriopsis cumingii. The sequence continues at coordinate 152,249,586 of CM068828.1, read as the reverse complement.
GTGTAAGACATAGATTCACTGCCAAGAGAATCAAACAATACTTGTGGGTGTCTGGTTGAGACTGATGTTGCCTGATGATGTCAGGACCTCAAGACAACATTGGTTGACAACTGAAGAAGTCCTAAACGCACACATATCACAAGTATTGTTTCTCAAATCAGCACATTGTCACTCATTCACAAGACCGTAATTTCACTTTCGTGCATATCATTAAGTCTTTCTAAATCGCATATTGGCACTTTACACCAAGAAACGGCAAAACACCAAGTACAGAGTTTCTCCTATTTGGAATTTCTATATATTTATACTTTGAGATAGAAGTGTCCATCTTGCGAACATAATTCATGACAATATAAAATCTCGCAAACACTTAACAAAGTGCCGTCTGCTAGAAGTGACAGGCCAGTTATTTGGCTGGAGAAATATGTTCAGAAGACTGACTACCCATAACCAAGAAATGACTATTACACACACACACACACACACACACACACCCTCTCCCTCTCTCTCTTTCATATAATAACTCATACAATATTTCATGGGTTTAAAATTTAGCACATGTGCTAGACTGTTTTTTTTTAACATGATCACCTGCAATACTTTTGATTCTATATACCGGTGCATCTGTATCAAAACGTGTTGCTGTAGAAGAAAGTATCAACAACAAATAAAACTTGGATCCGTCACTGTACATACATTGTCCATTTTGTCTATAGACTAAGCGATGGATTGTCATTAAGATCTGTATTAAGTATATCGTCCTTAACAGTTTGAAATAAATATTGCTTCACATATTGCGGAATAAAAACAGTTTGTAATTAAGATGGCTCCACATGGAAGGGAAGAAAGACAAACATATACTAGGAACTATACAGGTATACGGTAAAATATAAAATTTATTGAAACCTGATTCATGTAACCGACAGTAGTTCTATTCGTTTGATTGTGGGGATTACTAGGAAGCATGCCATTATGTACGTAATGGATACAAACGTCACGATTATAAAAAACCTAAGCAATTCTTCTTCGAAAGGTCTTGCGTTTATTTATCTAAGGGGGTCGTAATAGCTCAGTTGGTAGAGTGTCGGACCCATTAACAATACGTTGCTGGTTCGATACCTGACCAGGATGCCAGGATCGGCTACGTCGGTGTATCCTTGTTAAAGACACTTCTTGTTCCCGTTTCCTATCCAAGATATTGAAAATAATGTTCTAAGTTCTAAAAAAAACGTACATTGAACAGCAAGAAACAAATTCATACTTTTTAGGCCCAGGTAAGACAACGAATACTGTGCCGTCATGTTAGAAACATCAAAGTTAGTTTGAGATTAAAATGGAGAATAATCGGCATTGTAATCGGCAGCTCGGGCCTTATGTAACGAAATTATGATCCTATATTTTTATGTAAAGAATTCGATTTCATATATGTACTGTTTCTATTTCTGCTAATGCTTCTGTTTTCTCAAATACTATCATCACCACCATCACCTCCATCAAATCAACGGCGAAGACGAAAACTACTACCACAACTATAACCACTACAAACCATTTACTACAACTACTGCTAATATCAACATTACCATAACCACTACAAACTATTTACTACAGCTACTGCTAAAATCAACAGTACCAAATCAACCAAAACTATTTACTACAACCACTGCTACCTTATCAACTACAAACCATTTAATACAACCGCTGTTAATATTAAAAGTACCATATCAGCTACAAACTATTTACTACAACCACTGCTAAAATCAACAGTACCAAATCAACCAAAACTATTTACTACAACCACTGCTACCTTATCAACTACAAACCATTTAATACAACCGCTGTTAATATTAAAAGTACCATATCAGCTACAAACTATTTACTACAACCACTGCTAATATCGACAGTACCATATCAACTACAAACCATTTATTACAACCACTGCTAATATCAACATTACCTTATCAACTACAGACTATTTACTAATACTACAGCTAATAGCAACATTACCATATCCACTACTATAATCACTACAAACCATTTATTACTACCACTGCTAATATCAACAGTACCTTATCAACTACAGACTATTTGCTAATACCACTGCTAATACCAACATTACCATATCCACTACAAAGAATTTACTACAACTACTGCTAATATCAACATTGCTGTATCCAATAATATAATCACTACAAACCATGTATTACTACCACTGCTATACCAACATTACCATATTCTATACAAACTATTCACTACTTCCACTGATAATAAGAACATTACAATATCCACAACAAACTATTTACTACTACTACTGCTAGTAGCAAAATTACATTGTCCACTAAAAACTATTTGCTACAACTATTGCCACTATAAACATTAACACATCCACTAAAGACTAGTTACTATTACCACTGATAATATCAACAAGAACCACATCTAATATAACCCCTCTTACTTATACTACTGGGATTACTTCTAGCACCATCAGAATATCTACCGCAACACCACTCCAACAACAATGACAATACGATCAATACGTACTAATGTTTCTACTACTACCAACACCAATGCCAACACCACAAAAACAACAACGTTTACTACTATTGCTATCCTCGCAGCAACAGTTAGCAAGTGTAAAAACATCCCACCCTAAACCCACACACACCACCTCCACCCCACACACAAATAAAAATCAGGGAATTTTTAATGTGCAAGTCTGTACCTGCCACAGTGTGTTTTCAGTTCAAAATACAGAATAAAGAGAATTCCACTGTTTACAATCTATATATAGTGTTTATTATAGTTACCCATACAGTGTAGCCTTTCACGTCCTCTTGGCACTGCTTCAAAACTAATTGATTATCAATGACCATTAAAAATCTACAAAACTCTATGACGGGTTTTAAACTTCCTTGTATTTATATCCCCGAAGGAAATCTCTTATAACTAAAACAAAGAATGTTTTTTAAATCAGAATCGTGGTATAAGATTTCAAAGCCTTATTAAATCATTTCATCGTTTCGTAATAAACTGATATTCTTTTAATAAGAGTGAAAGTCATATTACTTATTCATTAGAATTTATCTTCTTTCCTGCTACCAATAAATGGATATATATGGTAGCTTTATAGCTCTTCTTTGTCCAACAGTATTTCATGCATATGTAAAACCTAAATGAATCATTGCGTTGCATAAGTCTGCTTCACGAATTTTGGAGTCAAGGGAATCGTTGACTAAAAAGGCAGAGAAATGATAATATTCATCATCGCCATTACATCGATATTTCTATGGACAGTTAAGTCTCAGTCTCTGTCTCTGTCTCTGTGTCTGTCTGTCTGTCTCTTTCCTGTCTCTCTCTGTCTATTTCTCTTCTACAGTATGTATATACATACCGGTGACCTAAGTGTCTTACGCCTCATGTCCCGATATTTTAGAAATGATGCTAAAATCTCCAGTAAGTTGGCTATTAAATAATGTTGAATGTCTGCGAATCTGTAATCAAGTGACCAGCTACCTTAGGCAATGAAGCTCGAGTTTGAACCTAGGTCGACAGAGATGCGACGGTTATTTTCAAAATGTTATCTCTGTCAATCGTACCATCATGAATAATATTACAGAGATTCGTCACTTGTGCAAACGATCCATTTGTTGTTTGTGTCTGGCTTTTTTATGTTCTTCGCTTGATGTGGGTATGGTCTAATTTTCAATTCATACTCTTGGTCAGTAAAAGCTGTTATAATACGTTAGCTATATAATCAATACTTGTATATCATTGTCTTCTACTCTAAGTATATAATCAATAATAGTATATCAATATCTGCTACACTAGCCATATAATCAATTATGATATATCAGGGTCTGCTACACTAGCCATAGAATCAATTCTGATATATCAGGGTCTGCTACACTAGCCATATAATCAATTATGATATATCAGGGTCTGCTTTGCTAGCCATATAATCAGTTTTGATATATCAGGGTCTGTAAAGCTAGCCATATAATCAATTATGATATATCATGGTCTGCTACACTGGCTGTAGTATAAATGACAGTATTTTTTGATCTGCTTCACTAACTATATAATCGATTCTGATATATCACCGTCTGTTACACTAGCTATATAATTAATACAAGTATATCGTTGTTTACTATACTAATGATGCAATCGCTCTTTATCTATCACTGTTATACGAGTTACATGACCAATATCAGTATATCAGTGTTATCTGAGTTATGTAATCAATATCACTATATCACTGTTATACGAGTTATACAATCAATATCAGCTACACTAACAATATAATCAATACTACCTACATTATGCTTTATTTTTCAGTATGTTTTCTTGCAGGTGGTCAAAGCTGTCAGTTTTCTGGTATGTATTACTGGTGTTTACATTCTAACCAAGTTCTATACAATTAGAAGCTTTTGAACCGTGTGAGAGAAATACGCCAACATACAACTTGTATCATAACCGCTTCCCAATAGACACATTTCAAGAGCTTGAAATGACTGACTCCATAGCGTGCATTCACGTAGACATCACTTAAATTCACACTGTTGCTGATTCAATGCAGTTTAAGAAAAATTAGATCTAAACACAGTGTTTTCAGATAGAGAGACAGACAGGCAAATAAACGGACAGAGAAATATATTTTATTATGGTAGCATTATCTAAGGGTGGGGTATTGGTAGAGTAGGTAATACAACAATAACAGAATAACATTTAAATATACCCTGGACAGTCATTGACTTGCCTATGTTTAATATCGATCGATTGAACACCATCATGCTATCTTTGATAATTTGTCTTTTATTCGATCTCGTGTCTATGGTGATATAAAGTTATACGCAAAGTTGAATGATTCAGTAACAGAATGTGGTAAACTTGATAGAATTCCAAAATCGAATTATTCTCAGACAACGAAGTGTCGCCCATTGCAATATTTTGACAAACACAAAAATAAGTATATCAGGTATTTTTAAACATCTCAGATCCATATTTCTGTTTGTATTCGCTTCAGCTACATTTGACCCCTGTTCCAGTGAAAACCATAAACCATTTCCCTACATGCCAGACCGATGCCCCGTGTGTGAGTACCTTTTTAATGACCGGAACGACCTATATGACCTTGACCATGATATTTGGTACGGCACTGCATTCAACATGACAACCCGATATGTGTCTCCGTACGGATGTGGCACGCGAATTCCAATCTGGATGAATGGTTTGAATTTGCTATACTTATCTCTTAGTTAAAGATCACCAGCCATACTCCAACATTTTCCTATTTATATCAGATTTGCGTTACATGATTAAAAATAGTTATAGTCGCACAAAAAGAACAAAAAAATTATCAAGTGTAAAGAAGAAATAATAATTTAATTACTCGAAATAGAAGTAAACAATGCTGTTACTTCCCCTTAGTTACGATTTCCCACCTATAGAGGACGCAACCGGAAATGACGTATATTTATCCCTCCAAGACGAAGTACATGCTTCTTGTTGTCGAAAAATGAAACACTATAAACTATGGATAGGGAATATTTAGATGAAACTAATGAAAACTAATTTACTGTTTAGCCTTATATCGGTATGCGTGCACGAAGCACTAGATTTTGTCGCTTTCAAAACTGTTCCATTGTTTCAATTTATTTTCAAAATTCCCGTAAATACAGGTAAAAAGAATCAATGCTGGCTTCCCTGCGTCGGCAGACTTTATATAAAAAAAAGATGAAAGAAATCGGCACAATTAAAGAATCCAAAGGAACCAAACTCGACTTCCTTTTGTCGGCCGACTTCAGAAGAAAAAATTGGCACACTAAAAAGATACTCAAGTCAAGACTCCGGGGATGATTTGCATTGTAATAAAATAACCTATATATTTGATATCCTGTCGGTAAGTTTAAACAATGAGTTTATTGCTCCCTGCTAGTTATGGTTATCACCCAGGCTTCTATTTGTTTGCCACGTGTAATCATAATTGATGTTTGCAGGGCAAATATTATACACAATAATAACTGCAATTAATAATAATTTTGTAACACATGCTAGCAAAAAGATTATCATTTGCATTCACACTGAATGTATTTTAAAATAATGAATTTTTTATTTGCGAGATACCGACTTATAGTTAACCTGGATACAATACAATCTGGGTCAGTTTGCATTAAGCAACTTATAATGCGTAAATGGCAGGTGCCTTCAGGCAATACTTTCGTCTCATTTGCGATTTTGTTATTTGACATAAGCGATACACACTACACTAAGGATGCATACGCAAGCCGGCATCCGCTACATATACGAAATTCCTAGATATATACATTTTTTAAAATAATTTTCGCATGATGAAAAAAGAAGGAATATATGATAACAGTGCAAGTTTAATTTCTTTCATTTTATTTTCAAACAAGTGTATGTTTATCAATTTATTTTGTACCATGAGTGTGTGTGTGTATGTGCCCGGGGGGGGGGGGGAGGAGGGGCACACATGAAATACAAACTTATTTCCTTTCTAATTTTTACGGAATAATGGAGCAAATATGATTGACGATACTGACCAGTAATGACAAGCTTTCAATTTACGCGCGCAAGCACTAAGACAACTTGAAAAATAAAAACAAACAATAAAATTAACTGGTAATAGCTTCATATTGCAGCAACTAAATACTGACAAAATGCTTAACATTACTCTCTCTCTCTCTCATGTGTAATCTAGTATGTATTGTATGCACATGTGTTACAACGTGAAGCCTAAAATTAAGCATATTTGTTATAATATCTCATGTACACTACCATTAGCAAAATTTATACGTATTATGTAGAATATTATCTGTTACGTATTTTTGTGTTGTATTTTTGTTTTATAAATAATTATTGATAATTTGACCGGAAGACTTAAACTGAGAATGCCGTTGTGCAGATGCATATATTTTCTTAGCACAAAAAATGTATGTAAATATTTTAATTAGAACAAGCAAGATATGTCAGTTTGTGTTTTATCTAATAAATATGTACGTTACGAAGTATGTTTAGTTTCTTTCAAAGAAAATCAAAATAGCTTGTTTAAATTTAGATTGTTCCCCTTAAAACCTATCTTACATAGCATCTACTTTTTTTGTTGGAGAAAAAGAACGTACAAACTATTGTCAAGTTTTCCGAATTGTATTTCCAGTTCGGCCGAATTGTCTTTAGGCCAAATTCACTAAAATCCGGCATAAATGATACAACTTTCCCATCTCTCCCCTATTCGTTCCCACAAATTAAATACACTTTTTTCTGGTAAACATTGTTTTTCGGAAAAAGAAAGAACGCTTTTTTTCCATCACCACTCTTTTGGTTACTTCAGAATGCAACACAGTGCACCATATTTTCTGTACAAAGCTCGATCGTACGCTATATCACATAGACATTTACGTGGGGAAATTAAGCACTTGAATGGCTAGGTTGAATAGAAGGGATAAATGTACGTCATATCCGGAGCGGAATTTTAAGTCTAATTAAACATTTTTATAGTGTGCATACATAACCAATGCGAATTGTTTATAACTATTATAATATCACACGTTTGTACAATATAAGTTGTGAAATGCCATCGATACTCAAGGGTCAACTCTTTAAAATGGGATCAGACTTTGAACTAGTATTGATACTCAAAGGTCCTGTTCTTAAATGTGTGATCAGACTTTGAACTAGTATTGATACACAACGGTCATGTCCTTAAAATGGGATCAGATTGTAAATGTAGTATAAAAACTTTTACGTTTCACTGCAAATTGCTTTTGTTTAAACAAATGTTGTTCCATATGTTAAAGCATCAATGTATCTTATTTATTTATATTTGTCGCAAACTTATTTAAGTTAATATTATTGGTTATGTATGTATAATAACTGTATTGATGTATACTTTTTATTTATATTTGTATTTCAATGTCATCAAGAAAATTATTAATTACACTTCGACACAAAACAGGAACGAAGTGTCATATGAGAAAGGCAAGAAGTGATGATAGTCGTCTCTGAAGGCTGGCCTTGCTTTAGCACCATTTTCAAACCTTCGTAAATCTATTTATTAGTTTTGGGCAAGGAATACGTTCAACACGTTGGAATCTACTTAATTATGAAGCCTTAGTTTGTTTTAAATTCGTACAAGTAACACATATCTTGGTATCATGAACAAATCTAATCAAATTAATAAATAAATAGCAAAAGAAGTATTTGTAATATGAAAATAGTACACAGACCTCAAAAACAAAAATTAACGTTACTGTTGTAGAACGAAACAAATACACCTTGTTCTTAAAGCTACATTTCAAGTTTATGTTGAAAAGAACAACCAAAAGAATATGTTCAGAGTTGAAAACGATAAATCGTGAGTTGGGTGTGTGTGCCCCAAACCTCTTGCTCCTATAAGCGGACACACAACCTCAACATCACTTTACTTTTGTGTATTTTTGTGTGTTGTTGTTGCTGCGTTTTACTGCGTATTTCATTATTTTAGAAGCCCATGCACACAAGTTAATATCGGTCAGTTAATACACACACACACACACACACACACACACACATATATATATATATATATATATATATATATATATATATATATATATATATATATATATATATATATATATAAGTGTATCAAATCGAACATTCTAATTGCACGACAGGTACGATTCCCATGGTTGGAGAAGGTGTAGTAAGCAGGACAGCTTGTGTGGCAACATTCGACAGTTTGTGTGAAATATCGTATAGGATCAAGGTAAAACGATGTGACTCGTCAAACACAGTGTACTGTTTGGAAAACCTTCCCAGTAGCATCCAGCAGCGATATTGCTTCGGTGAGTATTCCGCTCACTATTCCGCTTGACGAAATAAAAACAGAGATGAAAATATATGCATGTATATGATATATCTGATATCGAAATAAACTACTAAATCATGTATCATTCATTAGTTTATATCTAGATCGTATCCATTAAAATAAATTCTTATTTGGTAAGAGGTGCTGAGGAGTAGGGACAAAACGTTCGAATATAGGTAAGAAGGGTGACTGATTGATCATTTAGTCTTTGTCCTTAAAGCTTTAAAACTGTTTATCTTTCATAAAAAATTACACACAATGAAAACCTTTATGTTTTGCAGCCAATTATTTAATTTCGATATTTTATTGAATTTCTTCCCAAAGAGTTTGAAACAAGGATGTATCTTGGACAGGACGTATATCGGAATCCAAATGTGGGTCACTGTAATCTACCTGTGTGCGTATGTTGGTCAATTACGGAATGATACCAATTATCTATCGTATGAGTTGCTACACATAAACAACATTGACTGCGTAGGTGAGTTGTAATTTATTAAATTTTCTAATTTCTTTCAGATTTTGATCCCAGTATATTCACTACAACGACTTCAACAACAACTTCAGCAAAACTCCCAACTACTCGACCACCCAGAGCAGACGGGGGAGGTATGCCCATTTTTAAAGGTATATTTAGATTCACAATAACACTCTAGTTAAAGATCAACATGTCTTAAAGTGTCAATCAGGGTATGAGACTCAATGCGTGTATTTACCAGGGTATGAGACTCAATGCATGTATTTACCAGGGTATGAGACTCAATGCACATATTTACCAGGGTATGAGACTCAACGCATGTATTTACCAGGGTATGAGACTCAATGCATGTATTTACCAGGGTACGAGACTCAGTGCATGTATTTACCAGGGTATGACACTCAATGTATGTATTTACCAGGGTATGATACTCAGTGCATGTATTTACCAGGGTACTAGACTCAATGCATGTCTTTACCAGGGTACGAGACTCAATGCATGTATTTACCATTTTATGAGACTCAATGCATTTATTTACCAGGGTACGAGACTCAATGCATGTATTTACCAGGATACGAGACTCAATGCATGCATTTACCAGGGTATGAGACTCAATGCATGTATTTACCAGGGTACGAGACTCAATGCATGTATTTACCAGGGTACAAGACTCAATGCATTTATTTACCATTGTATGAGACTCAATGCATGTATTTGCCAGGGAACGGGACTCAATGCATGTATTTACCAGGGTATGATACTCAATGCATGTATTTACCAGGGTACGAGACTCAATGCATGTATTTGCCAGGGTACGAGACTCAATGCATGTATTTGCCAGGGTAAGAGACTAAATGCATATATTTACCAGGGTATGAGACTCAATGCATATATTTACCAGGGTATGAGACTCAATGCATGTCTATACCAGGGTACGAGACTCAATACATGCATTTACCAGGGTACGAGACTCAATGCATGTATTTACCAGGGTATGAGACTCAATGCATGCATTTACCAGGGTACGAGACTCAATGAATGTATTTACCAGGGTACGAGACTAAATGCATTTATTTACCAGGGTACGAGACTCAATACATGTATGTACCAGGGTATGAGACTCAATGCATGTATTTACCAGGGTATGAGACTCAATGCATGCATTTACCAGGGTACGAGACTCAATGAATGTATTTACCAGGGTACGAGACTAAATGCATTTATTTACCAGGGTATGACACTCAATGCATGTATTTACCAGGGTATGAGACTCAATGCATGTATTTACCAGGGTATGAGACTCAATGCATGCATTTACCAGGGTACGAGACTCAATGAATGTATTTACCAGGGTACGAGACTAAATGCATTTATTTACCAGGGTACGAGACTCAATACATGTATGTACCAGGGTATGAGACTCAATGCATGTATTTACCAGGGTATGAGATTCAATGCATGCATTTACCAGGGTACGAGACTCAATGAATGTATTTACCAGGGTACGAGACTAAATGCATTTATTTACCAGGGTATGACACTCAATGCATGTATTTACCAGGGCATGAGACTCAATGCATGTATTTACCAGGGTATGAGACTCAATGCATGTATTTACCAGGGTATGAGACTCAATGCATGTATTTACCAGGGTATGAGACTCAATGCATGTATTTACCAGGGTACGAGACTCAATGCATGTATTTACCAGGGTACAAGACTCAATGCATTTATTTACCAGGGTACGAGACTCAATGCATTTATTTACCATTGTATGAGACTCAATCCATGTATTTGCCAGGGTACGGGACTCAATGCATGTATTTACCAGGGTATGATACTCAATACATGTATTTACCAGGGTACGAGACTCAATGCATGTATTTACCAGGGTACGAGACTCAATGCATGTATTTGCCAGGGTAAGAGACTAAATGCATGTATTTATCAGGGTATGAGACTCAGTGCATGTATTTACCAGGGTATGAGACTCACTGCATATATTTACCAGGGTATGAGACTCAATGCATGTATTTACCAGGGTACGAGACTCAATACATGTATTTACCAGGGTATGAGACTCAATGTATGTATTTACCAGGGTATGAGACTCAGTGCATGAATTTACCAGGGTACGAGACTCAATGAATGTATTTACCAGGGTACGAGACTAAATGCATTTATTTACCAGGGTATGATACTCAATGCATGTATTTACCAGGGTATGAGACTCAATGCATGTATTTACCAGGGTATGAGACTCAATGCAAATATTTACCAGGGTATGTGACTCAATGCATGTATTTACCAGGGTATGAGACTCAACGCATGTATTTACCAGGGTATGAGACTCAATGCATGTATTTACCAGGGTATGAGACTCAATGCATGTATTTACCAGGGTATGAGACTCAACGCATGGATTTACCAGGGTATGAGACTCAATGCATGTATTTACCAGGGTATGAGACTCAATGCATGCATTTACCAGGGTATGAGACTCAGTGCATGTATTTACCAGTGTACGAGACTCAATGCATGTATTTACCAGGGTATGAGACTCAATGCATGTATTTACCAGGGTATGAGACTCAATGCATGTATTTACCAGGATATGAGACTCAATCCATGTATTTACCAGGATATGAGACTCAATGCATGTATTTACCAGGGTATGAAACTCAATGCACGTATTTACCAGGGTATGAGATTCAGTGCATTTATTTACCGGGTATGAAACTCAATGCATGTATTTACCAGGGTATGATACTCAATGCATGTATTTGGTAGTGGAAAACGAAATAGATTATTCCACAGTATGATCGAACCCCTCAGATTAATGCGGTTTGGTTTTGTTAAGTACATCAACAAATGAAGGTGATTTAGTACCGATACAATACGGATAACGTGCATTGATAAATGCTTGATTGGAAATAATATCCATTCTGTCACAACTTCGACAAAATCACTGTTAAAGTACGCTAACATTTTTACGATAGGCCAGTCAAAACATGTCATCCATTGTAAATCAGACTGAATGTCGCGTACTATGATGTCACAATGAAAGCGCCGTGCGTTGGAATACATTTACTGGTAATTTGACACTCACATTTTTATCCAGTTTATTTTCAGGATGGCATTCTAACAGACAATTACAATTGATAATTTTAGTCAGAAACATTTATGCTAATAACAAAGGCATTTATCACTCAATTATCACGAATTAATATATTTGGTTAAACCAAATTAGTATTAACATTTCAAAAATGATTTATATTTTATTTAAGATCGATGATAACCCAGATATAAATACGCTGACGAACAATTTAGAGAGAAAAAAATCTAACCATCATTTCATAATATAATTCAATTTAACTGGAGGAAATTATTGTAATACAATTGCTTTCCATCCAGCGGCGTAGATTTTATTAGTTTTATTTAGTTATCATATATGAAGCTTCGCCAATGTTTCCAATACCATGCTAAATCCTAGTATAGAAGATATTTTGCCGGTTAAATGGAGCTTTATCAATTTCTAATGAATATCGTGTGTGGCATATCAAACTGGCAGGCAGAGAGAGAGAGAGAGAGAGAGAGAGAGAGAGAGAGAAAGAGAGAGAGATGCATACAACACGCTGGGACAAGTCTTGTATGTATATGATAGTAGCTTTTACTGCCCTCTAGCACTTGGTTTTATTGCGTCATAATTTTGTCACCGATATTGCTAACACATCTGGCCGTGTTTCCCTCCCCGAAAATGTTATCAGTCTGGAAAATATCACAATCTGTTCCGATTAGTTTCTTCCAAAGGGTCGAAGAAATTATTCTCACATCCCAAAGATACAAAAGCATTCAGAGTAAAAGACGTATCGGATATAAGTAGTGAATATTTTCTGCATCATTCAAGCACGTGTTTGTTATTGTTGATATCACGTGAACTCGACAACGTGTCATTGATAATAGAAACGCCACACAATAGTTTTAGTCATATTTTACCAAATAATATTCTTAATTTGTTTGAACTAAAAACTTACAGGCTAGGAATAGCATAGCAAGACACAAAAGTGAAAGTAGTTCCCAAGCGTCGAGCTTAATTTTCAACACCACTCTGACATTTTCGTCAAGTCGAAAATTAGTTAAAGATGTAGCTGTATGAATAAGAATACGTTGGAAGGATTTGGGTGAACAGGCTGACAATTATCCAACAACAATTATGTTATTGTTCCTATTTCAGCCGCCATATGTTCTATATGAAGTAACGCAAATCTGAATATAGTCATAATGTCGAACAATTACATGTGCGACGTTCCAATTGTTTCCACACCTATATTCTTCGCAATCAAACACGATATTCTTTCTCCAAAACCTTATCAGTTAGAGAAGTACCAATTAGATTACCTCTTAGTGTCTTTCATAGGATCATATATATTCGACTTGCATGAGGCTGAAACTTTAATGTTCCCCGTTTTTGTTTCTTATTTTTGTCTCCAACAATGACCCCATCATTTTCACTTACCGCATTGATATGAATCTAGATTTCTCAGTGAATACGTCAATGAAATGACACTGATAATATTCGATGGACCAAATAAATTGCACGGTCAATCCATATTAATACACATAACTTGACCTGAGATATAAATATAGTCTAGTTGAAATTGAAAATCAGTCTAGTTTATCAGCATATATAGTTACAGTCACACATGGAAAAAGTTACCATAATTTGCCCTTTAAATGGCTTTAGAATATTTTGGTTTTCATTTATAGCAGTATTTACCACTATGTATAAAGAAATGACAAGAAAACAAAGTATGTTTGATGGTAAATACACATCGCTTCTTTCTTCTTGCAGACACTGGGGTACAGAGTTGGATGATAGCTGTAATTGCTGCTTTATCCATTACTATCATTGGTCTTGTAGCGATTATCGTTGTCATCTTCAGGTGGGTTGAATGAATTAAGTATCTTGTATTTATATGATACACTTCCTTTGAGAGACACTTTTTCGATTGCAAATATGTATATTCATTTAGTTTTTATATGTTACTTTTATTTAATGGACACATCTCTATGAAGTTAACACGTTTCTAAAATTGTAGCATCTGCATGTGCTTTTTCCTTTCTCTTTTCTTGTTGTTATTTTTAAGAAAAAATAATGCAACACAGTCCAAAAATAACTACAGAGGAAACTATTTTAATCGAACATTTACAAGTTTTCCATACATTTTATGTTGTCTAGGCAGAATAATGCTCACTGATGTTTGAAAGGAATTTCATCCGCATGGACAAAATATTGTTCCTGATATTTTGTATCACAGTGTGCCTTATCGAAAACGGATCTTCAAACAACGTTATGTGAAATTAAATGTATTAAGTTTTCTTTTGTTTATAGGCAGTTTCGAAAGAACCACAAACGTTACAGAACCTTTCCTGACCACGAGATGCCACCACCTTACCACAAAGTAATCGGTTTTATCCCTATAAACGAAAAAGGGATGACTACCGCTATGAATGTAAAGCCGAGATATTAGCGAAGTGTAAACTGGTGAGAAAATCAGAAAACGAAACATGAACGTTTGCTGCTTGACATTATAGCCTTGCTTTCTGTAAAAAGTTCGTAGACCATTATTGAATTAAAGATTTTTGTTCAGGTCGATTCTTCAATTGATGTTTATTTTCTTTGATGTTTATATTATATAATATTAGTATTTATCAGAGAAACCTATTGTGCTACGTGGTGTGGTTTTGTTAGGGAATAACTTCATACCATTGTGAACATTCTTATATATATATATATATATATATATATATATATATATATATATATATATATATTACTGCACAAACTGTGCGGTTTAAAACTTTGGTTGCTAAGTATATTTATATTTTTTTCTACGCATTTTACCAGTAAAGACAGTGTTCTTTAGATGGATCAATCATGTCATTAACGGTATGAAACAAGTCTGTCTGTCAGAACACTTATGTATGTAAGTGACCAATCAGTGGCCTATTCAAACGTCTCCTTAGTGCCACAGTCAACAGAAATGACACGGCTGGACTTATCATACATTCCTAACCTAACCCTGTATTTAAGACAGTAGTGGACTGTATGAACCTTTGATCTAATACAACACATCACTCCAAAATATTGTGTATAAGGAATAAAGGAAAATGCACCTTAAGTTATGAATATATCATTTAATTGATCATAAGCAATGTTTTAATTTAACACACGACGACTGGTGTATATAACATTATTTTAATTTAAGTTTTTGTATATTACTTGCAGTACGAGTTAGGTTAGCCAGTAAGTACTATAGCCATTGAGTTATGGCCAGTATATACTATAGCCATTGAGTTATGGCCAGTGTATACTATAGCCATTGAGTTATGGCCAGTAAGTACTATAGCCATTGAGTTATGGCCAGTATATACTATAGCCATTGAGTTATGGCCAGTATATACTATAGCCATTGAGTTATGGCCAGTAAGTACTATAGCCATTGAGTTATGGCCAGTGTATACTATAGCCATTGAGTTATGGCCAGTAAGTACTATAGCCATTGAGTTATGGCCAGTATATACTATAGCCATTGAGTTATGGCCAGTATATACTATAGCCATTGAGTTATGGCCAGTAAGTACTATAGCCAATGAGCTATGGCCAGTATATACTATAGCCATTGAGTTATGGCCAGTATATACTATAGCCATTGAGTTATGGCCAGTATATACTATAGCCATTGAGTTATGGCCAGTATATACTATAGCCATTGAGTTATGGCCAGTAAGTACTATAGCCATTGAGTTTTGGCCAGTATATACTATAGCCATTGAGTTATGGCCAGTATATAATATAGCCATTGAGTTATGGCCAGTATATACTATAGCCATTGAGTTATGGCCAGTATATACTATAGCCATTGAGTTATGGCCAGTATATACTATAGCCATTGAGTTATGGCCAGTATATACTATAGCCATTGAGTTATAGCCAGTAAGTACTATAGCCATTGAGTTATGGCCAGTATATACTATAGCCATTGAGTTATGGCCAGTAAGTACTATAGCCATTGAGTTATGGCCAGTATATACTATAGCCATTGAGTTATGGCCAGTAAGTACTATAGCCATTGAGTTATGGCCAGTAAGTACTATAGCTATTGAGTTATGGCCAGTAAGTACTATAGCCATTGAGTTATGGCCAGTATATACTATAGCCATTGAGTTATGGCCAGTAAGTACTATAGCCATTGAGTTATGGCCAGTATATACTATAGCCATTGAGTTATGGCCAGTATATACTATAGCCATTGAGTTATGGCCAGTATATACTATAGCCATTGAGTTATGGCCAGTATATACTATAGCCATTGAGTTATGGATATACTGAATGGGGTTTAAATATTTCATCTTGTATGTGTATCTTTCATTTCCTTACTTTTTCAACAATGTCCAGTATGTGTATGCGTTTTGTTTCATGAATATTTCATACAAGTGTGTTTTGTGTTAGTTTACACCCATCAAATATGTAGATATATGCTTGTTCCATGAATTGTCAATGTAAATGAGAAATCTTTCGAAGGGTTTTTTTCTCAAACAGTTGCCAATTTTTTCAAAGAATCTAATGAGTTTACGATATATTTCAATCTGAGCATTTTAGCAAATCCCTTTACACTGAAACCTCAGTAAATCGAATTCCCGTGAAACCGATTCAGTTTGGGCCCACAATATTTCCTCCTTTAATTTCAGAACATCTAATGTCCTCCGGTCGGAAGACAGAAACTAAAATGGGTCTAATTGTCTGATTTGTATTGCCAATAACCTAATGAAGCATACTTAGTATGATCACATGACATTCCAGTTGTAGTTAAGCATTCTAAGTCGATGCTATATGAACACATGGCTATCCAGTGTTCTTTAAGCAGTCTGATGCTACATTAACCCCCTATGACCAGATTCAATATGAGCACATGCTCATGCATTGGTATTGAAGCAGCCTAAGGCTATATTAACCCCACATGAACGAATTTAATATGAACACAAGGCCATCCAGTGGTCTAAAGTAGTCTAAGGCTATATTAACCCCACATGACCGAATTTAATATGAACACAAGGCCATCCAGTGGTCTAAAGTAGTCTAAGGCTATATTAACCATACATGACCGAATTTAATATGATCACAAGGCCATCCAGTGGTCTATAGTAGTCTAAGGCGATATTAACCCCACATGACCGAATTTAATATGAACACAAGGCCATCCAGTGGTCTAAAGTTGTCTAAGGCTATATTAACCCCACATGACCGAATTTAATATGAACACAAGGCAATCCAGTGGTCTATAGTAGTCTAACGCTATGTAGTGCAAGAAAAGCAACACAGAAACACATGTAGATGCAACGAACTCATCTCTATCACAAATATTTATTTGAAACTTTGATTGGCTATTTATATGTGTGCTTATATTTGAATGGCTATTCAAATGTGTACTTATATTTGACTGGCTATTGACATGTGTACTTATATTGGACTGGCCATTGATATCTGTACTTATATTTGAATGGCTATTCATATGTGTGCTTATATTCGAACGGCTAGTATATGAGTGCTTATTTTTGACAGGCTATTCATATGTGTACTTATATTTGTCTGTCTATTCATATGTGTACTTACATATTTGACTGGTTATTTATATGTGTGCTTATATTGTAATGTGTATTTATATGTTTGCTTATATTTGATTGGCTAATTATATGTGTGTTAATATTTGATTGGCTATATATATGTGTGTGCTTATATTTGATTAGCTAATTATATTTGTGGTTGTATGCAAGAGGAACATCTGGTCACATCTCTTATAAAGACAATATCTTCTTAACACAAATCAAAAACAACAACAACAAAACAACAAGTGTCCCTAACCTGTAAAACCCCTAAAACTGAAATGTTTGAGGTTTCATTCGGACATTGGCATAAGGCATTATTGTTCATTGCACTTGTTTAGGTCACGTTTATTTTCCTTATTTGTATAAACTAAAAAACAATGTTTAGATATTCGACTTGCTAGACGTTTGAAATGGAGACCCAACATTTATTTTAATAACAGGGAGGAATGGAAGAGAAAACAACATGCCGTCACTTCAGTAATAATGACGCATTTCATTAATTATAAAGCTATAAAAGACCTTGTGTACCATAAATGCTAAATTTATAATAGAAGTAAAATACGTTCATCGTTCTTGAAGTTGAAGTATATATTAGTATCACAGTGGCGATGAAATTCAATTAATCTTGCTGCACACTTGGATCTCTCTACCGAGCGAATCAAACACCTGCGTGAATTTGGCTGGAAGGCCCTTGTTTTCTGCTATTTCCATGGACCTTAAGACAACTAATTTGATCTAATCAACCAATGAGCACAAATAACGCAACTATATCTTCACATTTGTATGGCTTCTCCTTCTTTTTACATTTGCATAATTTACCACTAAGCCCGTCGCATCCGAACCTTAGTACTTCAGATTCCCTCCCCGAGCCAATCAAGCTGCAGCCTTGAACTACATTTCATGCTAACCGTACATGTGCCCCTCCACCATATTGCTTTCACAACAACAATTACAGCCATCCCAGAATAAACGAATGACACCTTCTCGATTGTACAAATATTCGTCCGTGCCATTAATATTTCACACTAAAATGCACAGTGAAACAACACTTCTAAATTAAGATGGGAACTACTTGGCTTAATGTCATTTCGAAACATATTATCATCCTCAGCCCCATCTCAATCTACTAAACACGTATACGAATTTAGGAAACTAAACCACACTATCATAATGTCTTTTGAATACTATACATTCCTAAAAGCTGGTTAAGTACTCGGGTTGAGGAATATCTCACCATCATCAGCTTCCCATAATCAATTAACTAATCACTCAAATCTAGCAAAGCTACAAACAACACATAGCCTAGCCTTATTGCAAGATATTCACTTACATTTAATAATAGAGGTATTTAAAGTTCCCATTGTATGGACTATAGCATATAAATCCAATTGCCCCATACAACGTGATAAGATCGAATTCTCCTTCAATTATTTACTTATCTCTGGATATATAGGAGGGTCTCGAATAAAAACCTGTATCTATATCCATGCGAAAATCACACTATAACCACCATTTACACTTTCTAATTTAATGGTAAGTTTACCGAAAGTAATCAGAGCAATCCTGTAAAAATAATATCAGAATAAGTTGAAACCAGTGTGAATAAATAACAGTTATGGTGTGCACCGCTCGCCTTTATGAAATTGAACACCTGCCCCCATTTCCTTTCTGGGTAGGATATATAATACTAGATCGTTCAGTCACGTGGTTTCAATCGTGATGCTGTCCTATGTGACAGTGTTTCTGATTACGTAGCATGTGAACAGTTTCCAAGAATTGTAAGGATTGAGGTTGCCTCTTAGAGTTATTAATATATTAATACTGCATTGACTTTAGATGGTTCACCGGTTTTAAAATTTCCACCTAGCTCCGCTTAAGTTCAGATTTCGAAATCGCCTTAAACAGTTTGATTAATAGATCAACAGCCGCGTCCCATGTAATTTTAAACTACTCATGTAATGCTACTGTGGCTGATGTCCTACCTTACAACCATGGATAAAGCTGTAAGGTGTTACTACTCATTTAATGATACAGTGGCGTATGTTCTACCTTACAACCATGGATAAGGCTGTAGGGTGTTACTACTCATTTAATGCTACAGTGGCTGATGTCCTACCTTACAACCATGGATATAGGGTGTTACTACTCATTTAATTATAGAATAGCGGATGTCCTACCTTACAACCATGGATGAAGGTGTAAGGTGTTACTGCTCATTTAATGCTACAGTGGCGTATGTCCTACCTTACAACCATGGATAAGGCTGTAGGGTGTTACTATTCATTTAATGCTACAGTGGCGGATGTCCTACCTTACAACCATGGATAAGGCTGTAGGGTGTTACTACTAATGTAATGCTACAGTGGCTGATGGCTTACCTTACAACCATTGATAAGGCTGTAGAGAGTTACTACTCATTTAATGCTACAGTGGCTGATGTCACATCTTACAACCATAGACAAGGCTGTAGGGTGTTCAGTCATCTCTATTAATATTGATAAGGATGTGAGGTGTTTACGTCATTACTATGATTTATTAATTAGGCTATAGGGTGTTCACGTCATCTCTATTAATGTTGATAAGTATGTGGGTGTTTACGTCATTACTAGTAATGTTGATATGGCTATTAGGTGTTTACCTCGTTACTAGCAATGTTTGTAAGGCTATAGGATCGTTACCTGGTCCCTAGTATTTTTGTCAACGCTATAAGCTGTTCACCTCATCACTAATAACGTTGACATGGTTATAGGATGTTTACATTATTACCGGCAATGTTTGCAAGGCTAAAATGCGATTACCTAATCACCATTAATGTTGACAAGGTTATATGATGTTTACTTCATCACTAGTAATGTTGATAAAGCTGTTGGACACACGGTACTGATGGTAAGGAATAGCGCGAACAGTCCGTAAATGGGTGAAGATAAGATAGAGTATATAATGGTTTGGTTGGCCAGGGTTGGTTGATAATGGAAAACATATTTTAGTAAAATGAATTTTGCAAGAGCTTATCTATGTTGTAATTAAAAGCATATAAACATTGTTTTATTGATGGTACTTCAGTCCTTTAATAGTCTTGAGTTTGTAACACTCATTGCCGACATTAGCACCTGACTCTTTAGTGCGGAATTGAGAGCACAAGCTTCAAGTACATGTATGTCCAGACAATTCCGCGGTTCTTATCCGTTTATCTACAAAGAAGCCGTCATCCAGGATGAATATATACTGACAAATATAGGTCTGATCATGAACAATCAGGAAAGTGAATTTATTGAATTTTTAATATCATGGTGTTTATATATGTTTACTACGGGAGCTGTGTTTTTGCCCTAACTTTTATCAGGTGTTTCCCTCATCATTAGCAATGTTGACAAGGCTATAAGGTGTTTCCCTCACGGTTAGCAATATTGACAAGGCTGTAAGGTATTTACCTCATCACTAATAATTTTGACAATGCTATAAGGTGTTTACCTCATCACTAATAACTTTGACAAGGCTGTAAGATGTTTACCTCATCATTAGTAATGCGGGCATCAGGCTCTTTAAAAACAGTATAATAATATGCGCGCGTTCGAAATCAGTTTGAAGTGTTTCGTCTACTTTGGGTCTAGTTCACATGTACAACCGAGTTATTTTCTCTACAATAAATGTTTGTTTTTTTTATTTTATTTTATTTATTTTTTTTTTTTATGTTTGACGTTTGACATTGTTTATATTAAAACATGTTCTTCCTTGAAAGCAATTAAAGACATATAACTAATCTAAATCTTCGTTTTTATTTTCCGTACATTTTTTAAAATCAAAACTATACAAACTGTTATTACATATAAAAACAAAATCCATCTGGCCCAATTTATTTTCTTTTTACCGTAAGCAAGGGTTCTGCAACCGATAAAATAACGTCACTAAAGCTAACAACAACGTTATTGCTGCCCTAAGACTCGTCGGAAATAGCAATTAGTGTTATACAAGTCATTTTGAATTATGAAATAAACTAATTTTCAACTTATGTTGGTATTCTTTATTCTTTTTACACTATAGTGGATATTGCGAGTAGGTAGCGTTCTACATTCGAGTTGACTGTACGAACACGTTGAATGCCATGCTATAATGAATAGTATCGGCAGGTTGAGCAATTTGAGTACTATACTATAGTTGATGGCATACACAGGTTGAGCAAGTTGAGTACTACACAATAGTGCATGATATCAGCAGACTGACTACTACACTATAAAGGATATTATAGGCAGGCTGAGCAGGCTGAGTACTACACCATAGTGTATAGTATAAGCAGGTTGAGTACTACACTACAGAAGATAGTATAAACAGGCTGAGCAGGTTGAGTACTACACTATAGTGGAGAGTATAAGCAGATAAATCAGGATGAGTACTACACTATATTGGATAATATAAACAGTTTGAGCAGGTTGAGTACTACACTATAGTGGATAGCATGAGCAGGATGATCAGGTTGAGTACTACAGTATAGTTGATAGTATAAGCAAGTTGAGTACTTCACAATGGTGGATAATATAAACAGTTTCAGCAGGTTGAGTACTTCACTGGTGTAGATAATATAAGAAAGTAACGTTCTACGCAATAGTGGATATTTTAAGCAGGCTGTGGTTGTTGAGTACTACACTGTATTCGATAGCATAAGCAGGTTCAGTACTTCACTAATGTGGAAAGTATAAGCAGTTTCAACAGGTTGAGTACTTCACTATAGTGGATACTGTAAGAAAGTTACATACTACGCTATAGTATAACCAGGTTGAGTACATCACTATAGTGGATAGTATAAACTGACCGAGCAGGTTAAGTACTACACTACAGTGGATAATATAAGCAGGGTGAGTAGGTTGAGCACTACACTATAGTGGATGTCACAAAAAAGCATGGTGCTTAAAAAGTGTAACAACGTAAACAAAACCTAATTGGGAAATGTCCAAACATGTGTTAAAATCAAGTACCTCACCATTAATCAACAACTGAACACCCCTTTCAGCCTAAAGTAAATAATCCTTGCTGAATCAATCAAAGTATGCATATTTTGACTAAATCTTTATTGTTAAATAGTCATATATAGGTCATCCTACAACCCAATCATCTCATTGATTTGCTATCCTACAACCAATAGCTCTCACCGATTGGCTATTTTCCAACCCATAGCTCTCTTTGATTGGCTTCCCATCAACCCATAGCTCTTTTTGAGTGGCTATCCTACAAAACATAGTTCTCTTTCATTGCCTATCCCACAACCTACAGCTCTCTTTCATTGCCTATCATACAGCCCACAACTCTCTTTGACTGGCTATCCTACAACCCATAGCTCTACACAGTATCAACTGCTACCTATGTTGTTCCATCTGTCTTTGAAGTTTGAATGGCAGTATCGGTAAGAACATTACAAATCACAAGAAATATATTCGCACCACTTTTATTAACACGATACAGTTGTCTTGAACTAAATATGTGATTTGTACTGATGAGCAAAAATAGTTTGTTGTCTGCGTTTTACTTTTGCAATGGCGAATGTCTTAGCTGGATACCAACGATAACATTTGGCATGCTTCAACAGCGTGAAGTCATCAACTAAATACAGAATAACTATTTGAGCGAGACGCTTGCCGACTGTAGTACTAGGTCATGAGAGAACAGTCTGAGTGAACAAACAACACTTAGTTCATCTTTCACGCTACACATTAAAATTAAACTAATGTGGTGCAAGGAGATCCTATTTCAAAATATAACTTCCTTGTCTTAATCCGGTTTCATAAATTTGCCACATTGAAAATAAATAGAAGCATATTTTTAAGAAATTATTTCGTAACAAAACATACTACTGCAGTAGCAGAGAATGATGCCATTCGTTTATATATATTGTTACATGGTGTTCGCAAGATCCCCAACGTCATCACAAACATTGTATTAGATCATCCATAGATATTACATGGTGTTCGTAAGATCCCCAACCTCATCTCAAACATTTTATTAGATCATCCATATATATTACATGGTGTTCGTAAGATCCCCAACCTCATCTCAAACATTTTTATTAGATCATCCATAGATATATATGTTATACTTTAGTGATGACCTTAAATTAGCTGGCAAATTGACAATAAAACTGACAGAGGCCATTTTGGTGTTCCTTTCACAGATAATACAATTATAAAGTAATTTGATCCATCTGCTTTATAAATCTACTCCGCTAACGTTCAAGTAACATATATATTGAAAGACACTGTATCCATGGAAAGGAGAGCATGAAAAAGTACAATGGAAGATAACATACACGCAAATAAGCATTGCAAAGGAAACAACCATATACTAATCAAATTCTAAGAATTGCTTTCTTCATTCATTTCGTTGAAAGTAAGTGAGTGCACTTAAAGTGCTAAATGTTTAATCACGACTGCCAAAATCCTCAGTCACAAGATGATGTAGTTCTCTGCTTGACCTCATGTCACAATTAGCATTTTCTAAAAATAGCCATTACTTAATGGAAAATAACCTTCTAGAATGATCTAATAAGCCTTATTTATTTACAACACAATAGCCTGCACAATTCATTTAGGAATCTCCAAAAACCTTGACCGTGGATCAACATATTTGCGTATTCATGTTTACCTAAACAAATAACCCTGATAATAAGGTCATACACATATAGAATAATGATGCTATTATTAGTTGTTTACATAAATGAAACAAAAAAACATGTCAATCAGGTCAAGGTGAAATAATTCAATGTTGGACATGGTCACATCCAGCAAAACTATTACATATTAATAACATGTAACAAAGAAACAATTAAATTAAATATACATAACACTATGTCAAAGCAAGCCGCACAATCAAACTAAGTTGTCATTAATGTAAAGGTGCCAATAACATATGCACAAAATCCAAGATGGGAGTCATGATACAGACAGAAGTAATGTGAGTGAAATGTGAGTCATGGTGCAGACAGAAAGAACAGTGGGTGAGACACTAAGATATACAGAATGCTGATAAATTGAACACAGTCAAAGGTTCATTGTGGTCTAGCTTTATACCACATTTAGTAGACAGTCAAATAAAATTAATTGATTTAATGAGCAGAAATGAGAGTGATTGTATGCAAACTCTGACGATCAAATGAGTCCTCTATCTCCCGAAAATCAAACTGCATTCAAATTTTTGTATAAGTCCAGTAATAATTAAAGACGGTTATTGATCGCAAACGAATGAATCTGAAAATGAGTGGTTTTAAATCTGCTAAGGAACGACGTATTGTGTTGACATGGAACTAGGTCACGGTCGCACCAATACTAAGCCGGATACCAATTTTCAATAAATTTTCCGATAATGGTTCTGGGCGTAATCGTACGGAAACATGGGGATTTGACAGTTAATTACTATAATTTTGCCAAATAATACGGAATTCTGGTAACCAAATTTAGACAAGAACATACGACAATCATGATGTACACCACGCTTACTTAAAATCCAATATTAATTTAGTGAAAAGTCATCCTGATCTGCTCAAAACGAATCTTGACCATACACTGGCAAAGCAAATGATGACACACTCCAATTTTCTTTAGCGTATAGCAAAATATTTTTAAAAAAAACATTCAGATGTTTTGGGAGATAGATAATAATTCAGCATTTTATGTTAAATATACATCATCTCATATATAAAGGCACACACTATGAACAGACATGAGGTGGGTGGGTGCACATTGATAACACCGACATTATTCTTGAGTTCTATATCAATGAAGAGAAAACATCAATAAACTTTGATTTCAATATAGCAAATAAACTATTAAAGTTCGTAATTCAATAGACATTGATACAATTATGTGGACTAATCTATTCCTCTTAAAACAATCACGGAATGGAATTTATTGAGTCTCTAAAAGTGTTGTTTAGCGTAGAAAACTGTAAAACTGTTCTCGCAATATCCATGTTGGAATTATCTTGACGTCAAACAACGACGTAAGGTCATCACCATTACATGGAAATGTCATTAATAGACACGTACCGTTCCTCGTTTTGGTTTGCGGTGTCACTGATTGCTTCTTTAGAAGACAGAGGAGGCAAATCCAAAGTCATGTAATCACGTGACTGTGTATCATTTACATACTTATTTTCCGGCACATGGTATTCATTGTCGTCCCTTTTCTTAAAGAATCGTCTAGAAAAAAATACAAAATATGTTTGGAATTCCTTAACAAAGATGTATAGCTTATAAATCGGCTATTTCATTAAATAGTCACTCTCATTAATTTAATAGGTGCACACTAATGAAATAGTTATACACGCTGATGAAATAGTTACACACACTGATGAAATAGTTACACACACTGGCGAAATAGTTAAACATACTAAAGAAAAAGTTACACACACGAATGAAATAGCTACACACGCTAAGAGAACGAACTCGTTATAAAAAGGTCTTATTTGACCATCCAGAGCGTCCGAAAGAAATTTTGATAAACCTAATAATCATATTAATACCGATAACATTGCTATGTACATGTAATTTGCATTGTGTGCTAGTTAGTTTTTCTATTGTTTGTTTTATTTCATTATATGTTCTGGGTTATTTGAACTTGTAATTATGTAGCTGACCTTGTCCAAAATCAAATTCATAATTCATTGTGTTCCTGACCAAATACATATACATTTTAAAATTATGTTAACAACTAATTCATAGCTTATATTTTCTCTTCGAATATAGGTTTAATATTGGGATCATTATTAATAGAAATTCAAACGTTTCTCTTTGTCTCAGAAAACAGCATATTTTCCCAATGTTCTTTATTATCATTCTAGTAACAGACCTTCTAATTATAACTAAGATTTAATCTTGTAAACATTTGGAAACTTGTAGAATGAAATGTTCTTTTATGTATTTGCTTTTTCATCAAAAACTCTAATTATGACCTAGGACAGGTACAGGGGCGTAACATATTGTTTAAGGGAATATTTGTTATTATTATTCCGGAGATAGCATCTAAAGCAGAAATCAGTTTTATTATTTTTTTAAGCATTTCATTTGTAGCTGACTTATTTCTTCAAGGTATTTCTTCAAGGAATTCTTCTCTGGATATGCAAAGTGCGAAGAAAATATTTTCATGGGAATAAAGTCTTGGATTTATAGTGAAATTAATAAAAGAATATATGTTTTGGATTATAATATTGTTTTTGAATAAAATATTATTGGCACCTCGCTACGACACAGACCACTACAAGCACATCAACACTTTCAGCATTGGTGTTATTTTGGAATACCACTGCAGTTTATTCAGAACTTTTATCTCCATGACGTGTATTAGTAATTATAGGATTATTTGGTACTTAATTCGCAATACTGGAAGTTATAATATATTTTTACTTTGTATTCTACGGAAGTAAAGTATTTGCTGAATTGTAAAGAAAAATTGTTGATTCACGTTTTTTGGTTATCACTTCTATTTGACCATGGAGTCGTAATATTATATACAAATAAATACATATATTGATTGATAGATGTATAACTAAATATTTGTTCAGGAAAACTAACCTTTTCATAGCAATTATCACAGCTACAAGTGTGACGATAGCAACAATTAGTCCTGCAATAACCGCTATCACCCAAATCTGTATTCCATTATCTGCAACAATTAAGTATACAGGCCTAATTTGCATACCAAAGATAACTTTTTAAAATGTATTCCCAAAACAAAGCATTCCAGTAAATGCATGTAATGATCAAAAGCTATTTTAATAGGCAATTTCACCTAACAATATTTACAGTCCTCCAAAAAATATGATGAAAAGCGACTTCATTGAAACATAGTCGATCATTTCATTTATCGAGACTTATAACAGTCTACATTTCGTTTATCGAGACATACAGCAGTCGATCATTTCGTTTATCGAGACATACATCAGTCGATCATTTCGTTTATCGAGACGTATAACAGTCTACATTTCGTTTATCGAGACATACAGCAGTCTGTCATTTCGTTTATGGAGACATACAGCAGTCGATCATTTCGTTTATCGAGACGTATAACAGTCTATCATTTCGTTTATCGAGACATACAGCATTCGCTCATTTCGTTTATCGAGATGTATAACAGTTGATCATTTTGTTTATTGAGACGTATAAATAAAGCATGTCAAGAAAGATGGGTGGATGGATCACTATATTTAAATGCCTAGAATATATTTTCATAGTTACCCAATTCTTTAGACATGCATGTTGTTGGTTTACAAAGGGATGAGTAAAATCAGAATAAACGGTCCAAATGTAGACTGCATAATAATTTTTGTTACTCTTAGTTCGTTCCAAATAGTATCGCGAATTTTTCCTGTGTGTAGCTCAGTAAATATTCAAGTCAGCGTCCTTAAATTCAGCTACAATTACCTCATTCGTTTTAAATACTTCGAGGGGCACGAATCAGATATTTTAAGCTATAGTCAATGACGTCAAACTGAACATTTACTGAGCTACATATAGGAAAAGTTAGCGATGCTGTGTAGAACGAACTAGAGTTCTGAGGCAGTGTTAATAGTATTTATTTAAATTCGGAAAATGGATGCGTGCAATAATACCCACTAATAAACTGTACATAAAGTTACTGATATGACCATCCAACAGTTGTTAGAAAGTAGAAAGTCTTTGACAGATGTGTATCATGTGCAAATGCCATCTGTGCTTTTAGTATCAACATTAGCACTTTTTCTAAAAACACCGTATGTATGACTAAATACATCAGCTGTCACTGCGCTCTGAAATTCCCATCCGTGACCTCGACAAGACGTGCACAATAGTGAAATGAAAGCCGCAAGCTAGTGAAATGGAAGCCACAAAAGAGTGAAATGGAAGCCACAAGGAAATGTAAATTTGTCTCTATACTCTATGCAATACCTTCGTCTCTTGACAAATATGCCTCGTGCCTGGCTTCGGTAGATAATGATAGTCGGGAAGATGGCTTCATGGTTTGCATTGTTGATGACGTTGTCAACGATCTTGTTGTCGTAGATGTTATCGTAGACGGTTCCTCGGATGTTGTTGTCGGTGTTAAAGAAGATCGGTCTAAATGTAACAAACATAGTTATGCATGACAGCAGTACATTTGAAAGAAATCATAGAGTTTATATACACTCATGAATCTGTGAATCAATGTATACATATCGATTATTCTCTTTCCATCTTATTATCGGACATTTAATCCAAATGTTTTGTCTCTGATCTTCTAGGTAGTTATTTTACAAAGAAATACTGAATTTAAATTATCATACAAAGCAACTCGTTATTATTCTGCTATGCCGATGGAAAGTATCGTTATTTTACAGAAGACGACGATATTATTGTGAAACAAATATTTAAATACCCACGGTTTGACTTTAAATACAGGCGACTATGTGCACTTAACGTTGTTAGCACAAGACAGGACAAAAAGAAAATGGAGGAAAGGATTTTTTTCGGACTGAAAAGTAATCTTCGTTAGTGACTTTTATAACTGTGGTGTTATTGCTGCAGTCTGTTCGAATAAGGAAGAAAAACAAACTTACTTATACAATTGACAATGAGTACTTAGATTACTAGATCATAGTTGTCAAGGTGACGTTGACAAGGTGACGTTGAATAATCCGTTGGCATGTGTACTGTAAGAACTTAGCTCATAAAATGTATGTTCTGAAAAAAGCATGCCTGATTAGAAGCCACATATATCACAGCATTTGTGATTATATTTTGTGTACTTTTACATTAAGAATAATTGCTTATTAGATTGTGTAATGGAAGCTCTTTTGAACATTTTAAACTGCAGCGGAAAGCAATGAAAACCTCCTTTTCTTGAAGTGCGTGTTTCTCTCATCACTTCAGTTGAGAGAGGCAGTGGAGAAGAGGACTTCGTGGCAGACATTGTTACAAATAGTGTCGTGAATGTTGTCTTAGGTGTTGCCGTGGATGATGTCATCGATGTTTCTGTCGACATCACGATAGATTGGGTTGAGACAGAAACAAATGTGTCTATAACAAGAGTACAAAATGTATAGTTTGAATAGTCTGTTTAAAATCACGGTAATAAGAAAGAAAGGAAGCTATCCGAAATTGTCTCGTGACTTTCAATTTTACTAACATGTTATTAACAAAGTTCTCATGCATTTAAGGTAAATATGGATTCTCAATGGTACAATTGCAGATCAACCTTTGCCATTGTGACTTTAATATTAATTCAAATTCAGAAGACATTATAAAGATGTGAACATTCAGATTTTAAATACCGTTAATCATAGTTTTTCCATAATGTTTGAATTAATAAATTTATGAAAGAAATAGTAAACAAAACCAGGGGTTCCAGGTATTTGATTGGAAACTGCCAAAATAAACTAATTAAACTTTAATGTCTAGTACTTTTCATAAATTAGTATCTCCCTCAATACATATTTAGAAATACTATAAAAACAAATATTTCTAAAATAACCCTGAAATGGTTCACTAGAACGTATACAATGCTGTGGAATAGCAAAACGTGTCAATTTTTTCCACCTGTCACAAATAACCTATGATTTATTGTTTTTTATGCTAAATCTTCCTACAAAAAAATTGTATATAATTTTACAATGTCTTCTAGATGAACGAGGAAAGGTTTAAAAGCTTAAAGGACAGAGATTCCCCAGACTATCAATCACATTCTTCTCTATTTCTCACAGAACTCTCCAAACCCAATATATACACACACTAGCACAAAAAAGATGAAAATCTTCGATATAAATCCGAACTATCTGATATATATATATACCACCCATATTCCTCAGTTCTAGTACAGATATATTGTTGTATATTTCGGGAACCATGATAGTAAATATTCTACTTAAATTAGAGTCATGTTATTCGTAACGATTGTCGTTGAGTGTAATATTTATGGTAATGAAGCAAACACACAAGTTTTGACTATAATATATATATATATATATATATATATATATATATATATATATATATATATATATATATATATATATATTGTTGTTGTTGTTGCTGTAGGGTTTAACGCCATTTTTCAGCACAAGATAGGTTATACATGGCGGCCAGTATTAATGGTGGAGGAAGAACCCGTGAAAACCCCAGAAAGAACCACCGACCCACGAGAAGCTACTGGCAAGCTTTCTCACATACCCACATTGGCCGAATCCGAGACTCGAACCCATGCAGACAGAGGTGAGATGGCAGTGATCCGCAACGGGGAGCGCTTTAGACCACTCGGCCACTCGGGGCCCCTATATATATATATATATATATATATATATATATATATATATATATATATATATATATATATATATATATATATATATATATATATCGCATTATTCATATATATATATATATATATCGCATTATTCATTTCGTTTGTATAATAATAAATATGCTATATTTGAATGATTCAATAGTTTAATTATATCTCCAATACATTACATTTATGAATACAATATTTAATTTTTTTTTCGAACGGAATATTACGCGGAATACTCACCGAAGCAATATCGCTGCTGGATGCTACTGGGAAGGTTGTCCAAGCAGTACACTGTGTTTGACGAGTCACATCGCTTTACCTTGATACTATACGATATTTCACACAATCTTTCGAATGTTGCCACACAAGCTGTCCTGTTAACTACACCTTCTCCAATCATGGGAATCGTACCTGTCGAGGAATTAAAGTCGAATTATGGAATATATATATATATATATATATATATATATATATATATATATATATATATATATATATATATATATGAGAGATACCCAGACAGACATACAGACAGACAGAAGTTGCGCATGTCGTCCTTCTCGATGTCACATTATGCACAAGTTACTGAGATGGTTATAATAAGAAAACAAATATTCGAACTTTTCCAGAAATTCAAAATGTTGCATTAAGAACATTTTATTTATTTTGTTCTGCCAAAGTAGTGTCAAGTGTCAAGTCAGTTATTGTAGAGAGTAATATTTTCACGTTCACTACTTTTCGGTACAGTGTAGTTATTAAATAAAATGACATCGTCATATGACAAACAAGCAAAGACTTTCTCTAACTCGTAGGTTGCACTGTGCTCGTGCGTACTCTTTTCTCAAGTCATTTAAAGTCATTGAATTGTCTGTAGAATCTGATCACATGTTTCAAGACAGAACCGTTGTGTATCAGTGATGTTTTGCAAATTGCTTCGATATATTTTAGAATAGCAGAACAGTTTTCATGAAACAGAATCACGAAAGCGACGACCCTGCTCTGAATGAACGCAATGTATTATATAAAGTCACATTAATAACGGTTTCAAGGTCAATATTTGTTACCATGATAAAAAATATCGACTGTTGTAGTAAAATTGGGTTATTGGAAATATAAAGTTATGCTTTCTTTTTAATTTCCTGCAATGAACAAGCATGGTACTATGTACATTTAAGCCTTCTTAATTAAGAAATAAACAGATTTTAGGCATCATCTTCCAAACAGATGGCAGGCGTCATCTGGCAAACAGATGGCAGGCATCATCTGGCAAACAGATGACAGGCATACTCTGGAAAACATATGACAGGCAACATCTGGCAAACAGCAAGTTTGGCAGATGGCAGACAGCAAGTGTGACGTTAAATCGGGAGTAAAAAATAAATCCAAACTAGGCTTAAAATTTATATGGCAATTGAGGGAGTTAATATTCTTCCCTAAATAATGTTGATGATATGGGCATAATTTAGTGGTAGATTCAGCTAAGAACAAAGTACATCAAAGCCAAACCATTCATCCAGATAGGAATTCGGGTGCCACATCCATAAGGCGACACATATCTGGTTGTTATGTTGAAGGCAGTAATGTACCAGGTATCATGGTCCAGGTCATAGAGGTCGCTCCGGTCGTTAGGAGGGTAATCACAATCCGGGCATCGGTCTGACATGTACGGAAATGGTTTATGGTTTCCACCGAAACAGGGGTCAAGTGTATCTGAAGCGAATAAATTAGAAAAATGGATTTGAGATGCTTGTAGAGAATATGACATATTTATTTGTGTGCTCGTCAAAATATTGCAATGGGCGACAAATAGTGGATATTTCGTCATCCGCCATCGTCCCCTGTCCACGAAAAGTAGGTTGTCTTCTTTAGAGCATTCCAATATTTAATCAGACTAAGCAAAGAGTTTTTTCTGACATTGAATCGAGTGCTAACGATATACAGGCCGGACTGGTGCTAACGATAGACAGGCCAGACTGGTGCTAACGACAGACAGGACTGACTGGTGCTAACGATAGACAGGCTATGCTGGTGCTAACGATAGACAAGCCAAACTGGTGCTAACGATAGACAGGCCATGCTGTCATGTACCTTATTGAAAGCTCGGTATAATAAATTTAATCACTTAGCTCATTATTTTTATTATCCTGTAACGTTTCCGTAATTCTTTGTCTACACTAAGGCTATGTTACCATGATAATTGAATATTCTCTCTCTCTCTCTTTTTCTCTTTCTCTCTCTCTGTCTATGGACACTGTATTTATCTATTTTGCCTGAAAATGTGGTCAATTGACGCAGATGAATAAAGAAGTTAAATGTAATATGACTAGGAATCATTGCGTTTCAATTTTAAACTTCTCAAATCGAATTATTTGTAAGCTGTTTTGGTGAAGTGTGCATGTTGTTGAATCACTCTTGCAATTTTTAAAGAAAAGTTTGTTGACATTTTTATTATTTTCAATACATACCAGAAATCTGACAGCTATGACCACCTGCAAGAGATCATGCTACAGTTACAACATTTAATAACGTTCCCTTCATCTGGAGAGACAGAGACAGAGACAGAGAGAAACAGAATATTTATGATATTCTTTCGACACCTTATTTGTTTTAATTTATTCTAAGACATATTTTCATGCCAAGAAGAATGAGAGAAGTGCTTTATTTCCACCAGTGCAGTATAATGTGTACTAGATCGCGAAAAAGAAGAAGTGGTTGCAGAAAGTGATTTATTAATTTTGATTCAATACGCATTGTACCAGTACGTAATACACTTGCAGTGATTATATACCTAGTACAACAACAATTGATTTACTAGCATGAATTCTATACCAGGTCTGGAGGTAAGTACTATAACAATATTGATTATATATTTCGCGTGGCAGTAAGTGACATAGTAGAGGTGACGCAATAGAGACTGTAGAAGAAAGCCTTATACTAGTATCGATTATAAACCTACTGTAGCAGTAAACTATATACTAATGTTCATTCTTTAGCTAGTCTAGCATTAAAGTGATATACTAGCATTGATTATATACCTTGTATAACAAACGGATATATATATATATATATATATATATATATATATATATATATATATATATATATAGATAGATAGATAGATAGATAGATAGATAGATAGATAGAATATAGATAGAAAGATAGATATATAGATAGATTGATAAATAGATGGATAGATAGACAGACATACATATAGATAGATAGGTAGATATATATATATATATATATATATATATATATATATATATATATAGATAGATAGATAGATAGATAGATAGATAGATAGATAGATAGATAGATAGACAGATACATTGATAGATAGAGCGATATATATATATATATATATATATAGAGAGAGAGAGAGAGAGAGAGAGAGAGAGAGAGAGAGAGAGATTGATAGTGTCTAGTTATTATATACCTAGTGTAGCAATACATGATATACTAATATTGAGTATATATATACTGTAGCAGTAAGCGATATAATAGTATTCATTCTTTAGCTAGTAGAGCATTAAGTGATATACTAGTAAAAAAATTTATGGGAAATGAAGCAGTGATATATTGATTTTATGGCAAATGTAGCAGTGATATACTAGTTTTGATTTTATGGGAACTGTAGCAGTGCTATACTAGTATTGGCTGTATGAGAAGTGTGGCAGTGATTTTTATGGGAAATGTAGCAGTGATATACTAGTATTGAGTTTACGGGAAGTGTGGCAGTGACATACTAGTATTGATTTTATGGGTAGTGTGGCAGTGATATACAAGCATTGATTTTATGGGTAGTGTAGCAGTGATATACTAGTATTGATTTTATGGGAAGTGTGGCAATGATATACTAGTATTGATTGTATTGGAAGTGCAACTCGGATTTTATGGGAAGTGTAGCAGTAACATACTAGTATTGAATTTATGGGAACTGTAGCAATGATATCCTAGTATTGATTTAATGGGAAGTGTAGCAATAGCATACTAGTTTTGATTTTAATGGAAGTGTAGCAGTGATATACTAGCATTGATTTTATGGGAAATGTAGCAATAAGATACTAGTATTGATTGTATGGGAAGTGAAGCATTGATTTTCTGGGAAGTGTGGCAGTGATGAACTAGTATTGATTTTCTGGGAAGTCTAGCAGTGATTTTCTGGGAAGTCTAGCAGTGATATACTAGTATTGATTTTATGGGAAGTGTAGCGGTGATTTTATGGGGAGTGCAGCAGTGATATACAAGTAATTATTTTATGGGAAGTGTAGCAGTGAGATACTAGTATTGATTGTATGGGTAGTGTTCAGTGATATACTAGCGTTGATTATATCGGAAGTGTAGCAGTGATATACTAGTATTGATTTTATGGGAAAATGCTACTGTGATTTTATGGGAAATGTAGCAGTGATTTTCTGGGAAGTGTAGCGGTGATTTTATGGGAAGTGTAGCAGTGATTTTATGGGAAGTGTAGCAGTGATATACTAGTATTGATTTTATGGGAAGTGTGGCAGTGATATTCTAGCATTGATTTTATGGGAAGTGTAGCAGTAAGATACTAGTATTGACTGTATGGAAATTGTAGCAGTGATATTCTAGTATTGATTTTATGGGAAGTGTAGCTGTGCTATCCTAGTATTGATTTTATGGGAAGTGTAGCAGTGATATACTAGTATTGATTTTATGGGAAGTGTGGCAGTGATATACTAGTATTGATTTTATGGGAAGTGTAGCAGTAAGATACTAGTATTGACTGTATGGAAATTGTAGCAGTGATATTCTAGTATTGATTTTATGGGAAGTGTAGCTGTGCTATACTAGCATTGATTTTAAGGGAAGTGTAGCTGTGATACACTAGCATTGATTTTAAGGGAAGTGTAGCAGTGATATTCTAGCATTGATATTAGGGAATGTGTAACAGTGATATTCTAGCATTGATTTTATGGGAAGTGTAGCAGTAAGATACTAGTATTGACTGTATGGAAATTGTAGCAGTGATATTCTAGTATTGATTTTATGGGAAGTGTAGCTGTGCTATCCTAGTATTGATTGTATGGGAAGTGTAACTGTGATATACTAGCATTGATTTTATGGGAAGTGTAACTGTGATATACTAGTATTGATTTTATGGGTAGTGTAGCAGTAACATACTAGTATTGACTGTATGGAAATTGTAGCAGTGATGTACTAGCATTCATTTTATGGGAAGTCTAGCAGTTTATACTAGTGTTCGTCTGTTAGCTGGTGTAGAAGCAAATGATAAGGAATATTGATTACATATCTAGTGTAACAATATGTGATATACTAGTTTTGTTTTATACCTATTCTATTTGTAATTATATATATATATATATATATATATATATATATATATATATATATATATACAATGAGCCTATATCAAGTGTTGCAATAAATGATATACTTCTACTGATTCTATGCCTAGTTTAACAGTAAGTAATATACTAGTACTGATATTATAGTCATTGAATCAGTAAGTGATATACTAACAAAAGTCAGGTAATCCAGAGATATAAAAAAGAAAGTGACGGTGATAAGGTACCTTACTCATCTACTTAAAAAAATCAACTCTATATAAGTTTGTGTTATCTTTGTTACCGAAGGACGGTTAATATTACATTAATATTACATTGATATTACATTGATATTACATCGATATTACATTGGTATTACATTGATATTACATTGATATTACATTGATATTACATCGATATTACATTGGTATTACATTGATATTACATTGATATTACATTGATATTACATTGGTATTACATTGGTATTACATTGATATTATATTGATATTACATTAATATTACATTGATATTACATTGGTATTACATTGTTATTACATTGATATTACATTGGTATTACATTGGTATTACATTGATATTACATTAATATTACATTGATATTACAAGAGTTGCAGTTTTTACTGTTAGTACATCATCCAAGGGCCAGCACAAGTTAAAATCCGGAGATGTGAACTGACTCGGAAAACCATTTTGTGTTCATTTTTAATTTTGTTAGTCTGTATGGTATATCTTCCAGGGAATGTTTGCTAGTTAGAAATCATAGTTTATTGTTTGCTCATTCTATCTACACTCATTTGTCCATCCATTAAGCTGTCTGAATATTTCACCTATTTGTCCACCTGTGTGAATCAACATGTATATCAATATATATA
This sequence comes from Sinohyriopsis cumingii, assembly GCA_028554795.2. Taxonomy (NCBI): domain Eukaryota; kingdom Metazoa; phylum Mollusca; class Bivalvia; order Unionida; family Unionidae; genus Sinohyriopsis; species Sinohyriopsis cumingii. The sequence continues at coordinate 152,212,096 of CM068828.1, read as the reverse complement.
TATATATATATATATATATAGAGAGAGAGAGAGAGAGAGAGAGAGAGAGAGAGAGACATACAGACAGACAGACAGAGCAGACAGAGATAGATATATATGTAGATTCACACAGGTGGACAAACAGGTGAATATATATATATATATATATATATATATATATATATATATATATATATATATATATATATATATATATATATATATATATATATATATATATGAATCTACATATTTATCAATCTATATATTTCAAGCATATAGCTCCGATATTTTTGACAATGTGATTTATTATATGTGCATCTGGTACAAATATACATTTCAGTGTGATATGATGCATACAATCCTTAATACGGCTGACATTGCGGTATAAGGAAGATTACCCCTTTAGTTTGGTTCCGTTGAACTTTTGACTAAGCAACTTGGATCCTAGGTAAGCATCTCACCAAGGAGAATTTAGCTATATTTTTCATTTTGTCCGAATGTGTTTTCACAAAATTTCTATCTCTGTTTTGTTTCATTTGTGTTCCTTTGTTTTTCTTTCTACTTCTCATTTCAAAAAAACTAATTATATTTTTCGTTTACGTTAAAAATATAAAGGGAGTAATTCCATTGAAGGATTACTAATTCACGGACATTGAACATTAGCACATAACTAGTTTACTGTATACATTATTTTTTTAAATAAATTATTATATATTGGTCACCAATCTCACCACTGTAATGACCCAAGCATCCAGTTAGACGTGTGCATAACTTTTATTTTGAAATAGGGGAGAAATAAATAAATGATGTAAATAAAATTGTATATTGCAGTAGAAGGTTGGCAGAAAAAGGTCTCCATGGCGATATCGTGGGAGAATACATGAGTTTTTGACATCAAATTAGTTAATGAATTTGTCATCTAACTGTTGTTCTGTCTCAAGGAGTAATGTATGTGAAATTCTGTACCTCATATTATCTTGGTATTATTACAGTTTTTGAATGTACCCACACCCCTCGAAAAAAAAATATTTAAAAATGTGCGCGAAAAGATCGCTATAAGATTAGACGTGACGATGGCATCTATTTTGATAATTTCAGTCCGTTTGTCCACCAATTTAGTCACTGCATATGTTTGTTAGTTTGATATCAAATCTCATCAAGGGCAAAAAGTATTTGATTGTTACCACAAACATGAGAGACAGAGAGGGAGAAAGAGAAAATGTGTGTGTGTGTGTGTGTGTGTGTGTGTGAGAGAGAGAGAGAGAGAGAGAGAGAGAGAGAGAGACTTAACTGTCCATAGGAATATTGAAGCGATGGTGAGACAGATCATATTTTGGTATTTGCAGTTCTTGTTTCTAATATCTGCTGTTGTTTGCGTATATAAATCACGTCTTGGCCCGATTTATGTATGTACTTCAAAGATACAATTTAACTCACAAAGAACACGAAACCGGAAGTGAACAGTACCATATACGTTTATATATACGACCCAAAGTTGTGTTATTTAACTTCCCATATATCAGACTACTAATTATGTTGCAAAGAACAGGTCTGCTTGCGAGGGAATAAAAAATACAACACTAAATATTTGACAGAGAACAAGTCAGCATGCGAGGGAATAAAAAAAGAGCACTAAATATTTTACGGCCAGAGAACAAATCAGCTTGTGAGGGAATACACAAAAAAATAAAACACTAAATATTTTACGGCCAGAGAACAAGTCTGCTTGTGGGGGAATACAACATAAAACATTAAATATTTCAGCCACAAATTGACTTACAAATGGAACTTTTTTAAATTATGCACCTAATAAACTTCTATCTATTTGCAATGTTTCAGAATTAGATATTTAGTTTTATTTTTATATCGTGCATTTAAACGTGCAACTGACAAAATAACATATGTTATCTATGTGCGAAGCTCTATTTTAGGTTTAGACAGAGAAGTCCTCTTTTTAGCAGTACAAGCCGCAAAAAAAAATGTTGCGAGAAAACAAGAAACTCATTTCAAGTCTGAAAACAACTCGCTAATTTTAATAAATGGAGGCAAGTGTCGTGGTATGTAAATTAAATGATAAAATTCATTTCATTTATGCTTTTAGTATATTTTTGTGATGAAATTAGTTAGCTATCCTTGCTGTAAAAGTTGCAATACAAATACCGTTCGTTCCGTTTTATGTGGAGAAAAATTTACATACAAATCTGATAATTAGCATGCATCTAAAAAGTCCTGAACAAAAAGTGGGAACTTATATTGGCATGCTGATATAAGACCACCCTAAACGCGCATAAACAGCAGTATTCGATTGGTAACATTAACTGCCCGTTTATCTGATAGTAAAATTCAGTCCAGTAAAATGGAAATCACCTTGGATAATTAGAGATGTGATTATATATATATATATATATATATATATATATATATATATATATATATATATATATATATATATATATATCGACAATGCAGTATTGTCTGCAGTGATATACTGCATCGATATACGTATTACTTCTTCAAGATGTCAATTAATAATGCATCGCGGGCGTTTCAGCACAACGACATAGAAACACATGACATATAAACGGAACTATTACTGTCGAACTTTGTGCTTCTTTACTAAAATGTAAACTTTACTTCCCTCAATACGATAAGTCGTAATAGTTACATGTTGAATCACTCGATCCTCTACTGAAATGCAAAGTATGGTAAAGCAATGATTGTCATCCTGAATGTTTTCTTTCTTTAAAACCAATTTCTCGTTTTATATTATTTATTTGTGTGCAATGTGTTTCAGATGTATGTATTCTAGTTTGGTATCAGTATCAAGGTGAGTGGACGCGGTAGTAGTGGTAGCAGTACAACGGCAGGAAAGGATAGTATTAGTAAAAATAGTAACCATTGTGGTAGTAGTTGAAAGAGGATTAGTATTAATCGTGGCAGTAATAGTTCAAAGAAGATTTCCACATATGAGGTCGGATAACTTGCTGAATGGTGGTATTTCCAAAAATGAAGTGTGGTAAGTTGGAGGATGGTGATGTAGTGTTGAATCAGATGATAATTTAATGAAAATCCCACACTCCCGTAAAACATTTTTCTTCATACTTGATTTTTATTCTGGCAATATAATAATCAGCTGTAATTGTAGTCACATATTAGTTTATTTGTTTCCTGTACCACACATCCAGTTAATTATATTAATTACAGGATCTTTCAATTACAAGATTGGTTTTTTCTTCTATTGGTGTAAGCATTTACATGCTTCTTGCCAGTTTCAATACAATACATTATTCGGGTGAATCACACCAATATTAATGTGCCTAACATTGTTGTAAGGCAATGTCATTCACTTTATACGTAAACAACTTTCTATTTTATTCATTGTTAAAAAAATCTCCGTATCTCAATGTGCGTATCCCATTTTCTAGTGAGGATCTTGTACCTTTATCCATTGTACAAAAATTCATTGCAAGTCCTATAGCAATGTGCTGAGCAAAATAGCAAAATAAGCGTTTTGATGAATACGATTTGCTCAAGTAAGAAAGAGAGAGAGAGAGAGGATGGGTAAACAAAATACAAAATCTTGATAAAAATGATCATGGAAAATGCCAAACATTATCAAAGAAAATATATGCATTAATCACTTCAGTAAGTGGCCATATACCCATTAACTAATTCTATTTCTGAGTTGTCAATATCTTACACCGCAACTGAAATATTCTTCACATTTATACCGTAGTTACGTGAAGTAAATGGTGTGTATCGAGAGGTAACACAATATAAACGGTTTATTATGACACCAATTTACATCTTGCATTAAAACGATGAGTTATTTGAACATCTTTCTACGAAGTGTTTAACGTGCTAATTTGAATCTCTCAGTAGAAAAAATACTTGACAAATATATTTTATTTTATTTACAACAGGAACTTATAACTCCTTGCCTACAATGACAGTATTTATACACATATATATGTCCGTGCATATTTCCATTTAACACCACACCTTCTCACCCCTATCACCACCCTCTCTCCAAAACCATCCATGTTTTTCTCAGGTCAAGTTAAGAGGGCACATACACATTGAATTGTTCTGGTGGTGTTTTACAAGATGGTGAAAAATTGGTACTGAAAATATATTAGTCCCCCTGTTGGTATATTTTAGATTAAAACTGCTTTATCAATGTCTTTCTCTGGTACATTTTTTCAGTAAGTTTCCAAACATAAGACGAATTGATTTGCGATTTAACCTGTTGTTTGTGCTCATTTTTAACCGACTATTATAGTCCTTACACAATATAATATGATTCACATATATTGGTGTATGTGTACCTAAAAAATAATTTTTAAAAAATCAAATATACACCAGCTCGGATATGAAAATTTATGTATATTTCTTTTTTAAAAATATCTTCTATGTTTTATATTACGCAAGATGATTTTTCAAACTTTGAAAGAATTTGTTTTTAAGATAGGCTCTAACTTTTTGAAGACATCATGTATAAACCATTGCCATCAAGGAGATTGAAATATTATGTCTGTAAATGAAACAACTTATAATCTAAAACCTAATTCAGTTGCATCAGATTACAGAAAATGCTATCTCTCTGATTTTGATTACAATGTAACAAATTTAACAGAAAGTAGAAGTATGCAAGAAAAAAAATTCTTACAAGAAGACAAAATCTATGACTTTTCTTTAAAATATTCAGCAGTCATTACATTAGCGTTCTGGTCAGTAATAAAGTCATAATTAGGAATAGACTGCAATTCATGCTTTCACAGTCAGCCTTTTTCAAGTATAATGCATTGTGAATTAATGGCTTCAAAGTTTATGTGAAGTTATAAAAAAAACACTGTCACCCTGACAACTCAAGAAATACCGAAACTACTCCAATCAAATAAATCGTTGCATTATTTTCCTTCTTTTTATCGTATCTATCTATATGTCTGTCTGTCAATCTATCTATCTAGCTAGCTTGCTAGCTTTCTGTCTGGAATACACTGAAACATTTTTGCATACCTGAACTGAGTTTCTTAAGAACATAGTAGTTAACAAAGGATCTATAAATAGATGCTTAACATTCATTAATACTAGTCTTAATCATAAGATTTAATGGCGTATATGGCTGAAATTTTCAGTGGCTGATGGGGTTTCAGCGTTTCTAGAATAGTTATGTAACTTCCTATTGGTTCGTTTAAGTCATATCAATAGGCTATTTTCACGGGAAATAAGTAGTGTTACTTGTCAGTTGGGGTCTATTGTCAAATATAGTCGCAATAGACGGTGTAATAATTGATTAATCAGATTCATTCCGAATTAGGAGTCATTCTCATTACTTATATTCCTGTTGTAAGTATGCATACATATTTATCTTGTACTTAGAAATTGTTTGAGAGGGAAAACACTTGTTTGGAAAGTTCAGTGGAGATAGAAAGTGCCCATAATTTTGACTATAATATTATTCTAGGATTGTTAAAACTTATTCTAAGAAATTCTAGACATGGCCATCTTGATAACATCATGGCTCTTGTCCTCTCACTTTTTATTTATAACTTTATAACTTTGTTTATTAAATTGACTGTTTTAAACAGTTTGTTGTTTGCTTTATTTTGTTACTTTGTTTACCAAAGTGCCTTAACTATATATGTAAATATATATATATATATATATATATATATATATATATATATATATATATATATATATATATAAAGATGAGCGCGTATTTGGTACCGCTCAAAGGTTAGGATCTAACACATTTCGTATGCGTTTGGAACGAATGCCAAATAGGACCAACATATGGTATCTATCCAAAGTCATTGTATATTTCGTTTGATATTAGGTTGAAACATATGGGAACAATTTACCAGCTTGCGCAAGGTTATTGTTACGAGGATATTTCCAGCACACGTCTTTACTTGTGAGTGACAACAATGTGCAGTCTAGAAGGTAACCATTGTTAGGCACTTACTTAGTTACGCTTCTATCATTCAAGCAGATTTAACCGTATTAATCCAGACAGCATCTAGGTTTAAAACTCGACATATTATACATTTTCAGCAATAGCGATTATTAGGACGAAAACGTTCTAAGTGTTTGTGTTGTTTGGTTTAAAAGCGTTTTGACTGTTTTCGAAGCTCTATGTCGTATGTTGACATACAAAATAGGAAATATGAAAAGTTAATTCGTTGCCAATATGGATTTTAAGGCCATTTATAGTGTATGTAACTCAGCTTTTTTAAAACCGATTAGTGAAAACAGATAATTTTAATACAAGTCCTTTAGGTTCAAATAGTATGTCTCTGTCTTTTTCTGCAATGCGATTTCAAAATTGCAGTTAAAAAAGCACATTGAAATAGAACTAAGAGCGCTTCACCTTCATAAAAGATGATGGAAATCTAAAATCAAAAAGAGCAAATAGAAAAACCAATGCAAATGAGAAAAGAGATGGAAGACAGAGAAATAGAAGAAATGTTAATGAAAATGCAAATTGGGAATGAAGAAAGAGAAATGCAAATGAAAATGTATATGCAACCGAAGAAGAAAAAGGCAAAGAGAAAAAGGAGAATAGGAAATGCAATTTTGATTAACAGAATTAGAACTATAAAGCAATCCCCACTATGTTCAGATTCTAAAACCACCAAAATTATTAGGTTATCACCTTTTCAGCAAAGGACGTAGACCAATAATAGAAAATGTACAATGGCCAAAAGAGCGATGGACTTTGTTATCACAAAGTGTAGTTATTAGCAAAGCTCGTGTTATCAGTATTTTAGTGTCAGTAGAAAACAGTCCTAGTTATGATGTAGTTATATATCGTTTCTTGAAGGGATATTCGTTGATATTTAATGCATATTGATAACGTCTTACGAAAAGAATAAAATAAACTGGTCAAACCCATGTCGAATGTGTATGGGAAAAATAACAACCTTTCATAGGTGGCATTTATCCAAAAATGTTGATAAAGACAATGATAACCTCAGGTAACTTGTATATGCTGAAGAGTTCAAGACTTACGTCTATAGTGGCGTAAAGACATAGTTTGATGAGCAAAAGTAGAAACTTTATAAAGTTTAGTTCGTACAGCTAATGATTATTCCTTGACTAACAAAACTTCATTTATCACTAAAATTTCCTTTCAATAACAAGTTGGTACAACACCCAGCTTAGTTGTTAGAAGTCTCGATATGAACCAACCTATGTTCATCAAAATTATGTTAAGACCGATCAGAACTCCTTATCTCTTCCTACGCTGACTTATTGCAAGAAAATATGGCGCATTATTTTTAATTTTTATAAGTTGAAGGCGCGTTAATTCTGATCTTTATCAGTTGAAAAAAGAATCTACCAAATAAGGAAAAAACTATTCCTAATGTTTTTATTTTTTAGAGGTCATTGTCTCTTTCATGCAATACATTTTTGGGGGGTAAAACAAATCCCATACTGATTTTATTGTGGAGCATTGTAAACCAATCATGTCAAAGAAATCTATGTCACTTACTGAAAATTCTGAAAAGCTTATCCCTATTAAAATATTAAGATAAACAGGAGTTTATGATATTCTTTGATTATTAGGTCCATTGCCTTTCTTTGAAAAGTATTTTGGTGCAAGTGTTCTTATCAAGGGAGTAGAGTGCGACTTTGTTAATGTTCATCCCTATTGTGTAAATTTGTCATCCGATTAGGCTCAGAAAGCGTGGAGTCGGAACTCTGTATTTTTTGCCCATTATGTTTATTCATTTAGTGCTATGCAATGAATTAGTTGGAGATATGGTTGTGGCTAATCCATTTGTAACTGACAAGCCTTGTTTGGATAAAAACAAGTTGATTCTGTTCACACAGATTTATACCAGGCTTATGCAGTTACTAGATCTATGTTAAAATAAGCTCCTAAAAATGATGCTGATGAGGAAAGTATTCCTTTAACTGACACATATATTGATTAGTCTTTTGATGAGGTCACTTTTGATCCTAGTAGTGGGCAATCAAAATGTTTTGATCTCAATGGCCCTCACTGTGTTACACATTCTCTTTATTCTAATCAAGGTGAGAGAAAGACAATAACTTGTTGACAAAAAAGAAATGATTTTGGTATCACTCGTGTGTTTTAGAGGTCTATTATCTCCTGCGTGTTTCTGAGGTCTGCTATCTCCTGTGTGTTTTGGAGGTCTGTTAGTGAACATGAAGCTAAAAAGTACCAGTTTGTTATTTTGTGAAAAATGGAATCATTAGCGCAAAATAAAGACCACATGTGTGACCCGCTGATGACAAGTGATTAGTGATGTGTCAGATTGTTCTACTACAAAAGAATAGTCTAAGTCTATCCCATGACACTTAGGTAGCCTATCAGCTTGGAGATAGTAAGACTTTTCACAAGTTTTGGAACCGTTTTTATTGGCCGAAAATTAAATGGAATGTCTATAAATACTTTAGATCCTATCACATTTTTCATGTGATAGGAAAGCCCTATCAGAGGATGCATACAGCCCATCTGCTACTGTATCCTGTGTTTGACGAACTGCAAACTACATCCTTTATTTGACAAACTGCAAACTATATCCTGTATTTGACGAACTGCAAACTATATCCTCTATTTGACAAACTGCAAACTATATCCTGTATTTGACGAACTGCAAACTATATCCTGTATTTGACGAATTGCAAACTGTACCCTGTATTTGACAAACTGAAAACTATATCCTGTATTTGACGAACTGCAAACTATATCCTGTATCTGACGAACTGCAAACTATATCCTGTATTTGACGAACTGCAAACTGTATCCTGTATTTGACGAACTGAAAACTATATCCTGTATTTGACGAACTGCAAACTATATCCTGTATTTGAGGAACTGCAAATTATATCCTGTATATGACGAACTGAAAACTATATCATATATTTCATGAAATGGAAATTATATCCTGCATTTGACGAAATGTAAACTACTTTCTGCATTTGAGGAACAGTTCGTACAATAGAAGTGGACTGTGATTTGATACCAAGTCAGGCAACTAATACTTGATGACGAAATTGGGTACGTCCGCGAGATTTTCAAAGGCAATTCCTTTATGGTATATTAATATTTAAAACATAATAAACGATTCGATAGCAATTTTTACACCTTATTTTGCCTTCCCAAATCTATCCAATCATATCAATGGTCAAATTTAATGTCATGAATTGGACTTCAGTTATGTATTAATTAGGCATACAATTAAAAAGTTCTGCCTATCACCTTGAAAGTGAAGAGGTGATTTCATCTGACTCTAAATTATATGATTCGGTCACATTGACTTGACATCCTGATGAATTTGCTTGACATTCGAATGAATTTGCCTTGACATCCGGATGAATTTGCCTTGAAATCCGCACGCATTTGCCTTGACATCCAGATGAATTTGCCCTGACATCCGGCTACATTTGCCTTCACACCTGGATAAATATGCCTTCAGACCTGGATTAATTTGCCTTGACACCTGGATAAATTTGACTTCACACTTGGATAAATTTGCCTTCACACCCAGATAAATAGGAATTAAAGTGTTCATTTGTATTGGTTAGCATTTAAGGAATCAGTTGAAGAATGCATACGTTTTAGTCCGTTTGAACTAGTTCTGGACTTATTGCATAAGGACAACCTAAGTTGTTAAATGAAAACGTTTTTCAACTGAGAATTCAGAGAGTAAGCTTATTGATTATGTTTCTGATCTCAAATATAAATTATCAGAGGCTTGCGAGGTATGAAGAATTACTTTAGTGATCTGTTGCTCGTGTCCATCCCACGAAGTTCTTCTATACAGGCTCAATGAGATGGTCCTTGTACAGTAAGAAAGAACGTAAGTCACATAAGTTACATCAATAACACAGCTAGAGGCCGAAACAGATCTTCTATATAAATATGTTAAAGGATTATGTTGACAGAGATAGCCCTGCTAGTCATACAGTCAATATAATTGTACTAATCCCACACAGTGAGAGCTTTAACGGTGACATACGAATTAAGCAATCTTCAGATTCTGGACAGAAACATTCAGCTCTAGAGCAACAGGAAAACAGTAAACTAAAATAGTCTTTGTGTCAATGTGAGCACCTGTTTCCAAGTGGTTCTACACTAACAAATACAATCTATTTTGACGATGAATTTGTAGATTGTACAACGGTGGAGATGCATCCTTCAATAATGAATCCCCCAAATTGGTTTGTTCAACAAAGGACATTCTATATTTGCTGGAGAATGATTTTATTTAACCAAGGGTCTAATTTGATGTCTGGAATATTCCAGCAAGTTATGTACGAATTGGGTATTATACAATTCAAATAGTATACCGATCACACTGAGAGCAAAGGAGCATATGAAAGAGTTCATCAAACTTTGATAACTGTGATTTTGCCATATTATTTGATTCGGGTAAATTTTGGGATGTAGGCTTTCATTTCCTATTGTTTGCTGTTAGGAAATCAGTTCAAGAATCTTTAGGGTTCATTCCCTTTGAACTAGGTTTTGGTCATAATGTGCGTAAACCACTGAAACGTTTAAAAGAGAAAATATTATTGATGAAAATGCTAGAATTGAACTCATCGATTTTGTTTCCAATTTTAAGCATAAGTTTCCAAAGGCTCGTGATATTGCAAGTGCTAATCACAATTCTACTCAGTCAAATTTGAAATTAAGGTATGACAAAACTACACAGTAACGGACTTTTAACCTGGTGATGGAGTTCTGGCTCTCTTGTCCATGCCACAAAATCCGCTTCAGACCAAGTATTATGGTCCCTACACTGTTGGAAAGAAAGTAAACTATTTAAAGTATATAATAAAGACTCGCGGGAGGCGGAAAAAAGCAGCTTTGTCACATAAATATGTTAAAGGAGTATACTGACAGAGACAGCCAGATTAATCATGCAATTAAATTAGTTTTACCTGTTCCATTCACTCAGGATTTAAGCGAAAAAATACCATCATACTCTATTGATTTTGGAGTGAGAAATCTTCAGAATTCAGAAATTATGAAAAATCTGGACCAGCCACTTTCACATTTACAACAACAAGAAAGAAATGAACGTAAACAGCTATAACTTGAATTACGTATTTCCAGATGTTTCTACAAGAACAAACAATATTTACCATGACGCTGAAATGGTAAATAACACACCTGTGAAACAACACCCGTACAGAATAAGCCATCTCAAACAGGAATATTTGAAAACATAAATTCAGTATTTGCTGGAAATTGATTTCATAGAGCCGAGTAAAAGCGACTGGAGTTTACAATGAATAATTTTTACGAAATGAAACAAAACTTTCCGCATGTTCACTGATTATAGAAACGTAAACTGTGTGACTAAAACAGATTTACTTCCACCACCAAGAATAAAATTGAAAATGCAAGATATGTCACTGAATTTGACATTCTGAAAGGATTTTGGCAAATTCCACAGACGGAAAAGGCAAATAAAATTTCGACATTCTTGACTACAGATGGACGTTATCAATATAAAGTAATACCTTTCGTTATGAAGGATTTGCCAAGTACTTTTCAACATTTAATGAACCTGATTAAGTTCGATATAGGTAAGTATGACTCTTACATCGATTATGTCATCATCTACAACGACACCTGGATGAACATTTAGCGACAATTCGCAAATTAATTGACAGACTCACTGATGCAAGGCTGACAATTAATTTATCCAAAAGTGAGATTAGTCGTGCTTGTGTATTTTATCTTGGACATATAGTGAGGCATGGACAAGTTAACCTTATAGATGCTTAGGTCAAGGCTATTTCTAAGTTCCATGTGTCTATCATTAAAATGTAACTTATGCGATTTCTGTTTGATACTATCGGTATTTTTGTTTCATTTTGTCCATAATAGATGAACCCCTGAAAAAAAAATGTATTCAGCAAGAAAACCAAGTTTCACTAGACTATAAAACAACTTTATATTTCTTCTGGAAGAATGAACTTTTGACCCACATCCTGGAACCAGTGTTACGTTTAAGTTAGTCTTATAACCGATGTTATGATAATAATTATATCAGTCATGACTTAACACTTGTGGTGTCAAGTTATTTTATGTTGAGCCCAGTTATGGCTGATTTTTTATTTTCTTCAAATTAGTGAAACTCAAGTGATTTCTTCCCCCTGGAAATACAACATTGCATTGATAATAATTCTTGGATAAAGACATTCCCTGGAAATTATACAGAATTCAAAGACTGGATTAATATTTTTTGTGATTCAACAAGCGTCTGTATACACATCAATACAACTCTGAATATTACAGACGTCATAGCCTTCCATCTTGGATTTTCATCGGGATTTGAGCCATATTCACTTAGAACTTTTCATTGATATGCCTTGCAATTTTTAATTCTTGGATTATGTTTGAATTTAATTACCGTAAGTTCTTTTTTTTTCTCATTTTCTCACTTTTTATTCTACGGAAATAAATTAGTTGTTAAATTTTACAAAGCTTGTTGTCTTTATTCTTATCTGTTACATTGTTAAGAGCATAGACTCGTAACACCACTCACGAAAAGATGCTTAAGAAATGTCAGCATTTGCAACTCCAGATGGACTTTTCAATATAAAGCAATGCAATTTGATATGAAAATTTCTCCTGCTACATTTTAGCGCTTAATGAATATTATAACATCCGATAGTTGGTGATGCTAGCACCTGGAAAGATTACATGGAAACCATTCCGAAATAATTTTCACCGAATGAGTCTGAGAAACTGAAATGTTACACAAAATGATAAACTTTAGCAGATATTATAGGATGACAAAGAAGCTGTACATAATCCCGGTCGCATAATAATTATCCTACCCATGCCACACTTTCAGTGATATAACACTTACTGCATTTGCTCACAACCCCATCTGTATTCTCCAAACCAGGAAAGAAAAAGTATCTTGCTGGATACGCCGCCTTAAAACATTGAAATCAAGCGGTTTAAACCAAGAGGACTAGAAAAAGGACAACCATGCACAAATACAATTATCTTTTGCAGCCGACACATTTTCTTCGAAATAATTCTCTAAATTTGCATAATAACCTGTGACTACTACAATAATGAAATATCCGGGATATAATCGTCTCTTACATAAATTTACATATAATATCAGATGTCGTTATGGTTCATCAGTTTCTTGGTCATATATATATGTATTCCATACTTAATTCAGCCTTGTTCAATAATCATCACATGTTGATAGTCTTTTAAATATGTAATTGTAAATCACCCTTATCTGTAGATTAATCTTTTATTTTAAATTTGTAAAATTGATCACCTTATTTGTTTTTAGATTTTATTCATTCGTTCTCGTTGATTACTAATTTAAGCAATATGTTATGATTCGTTCGAGTTATTAACTTTATCACTTTCTTTATGTCAGTTTCTTAACTTAGTGCACGTCATTTTGTTAAATCCATTGCTTTATTGTTTGCGCATGAGTTTGTTTTCAGATTTAAGCCTTGCCAGACACGTTATAAATAAACTTTGTTCCAGGATACAACCTTTGCACATCATTTAATAGTTCAGGACATTTAATGTATTCCCTTAATTCATCTAGCTACCATAGCTCAGTTCCGTTCATGACAGAACACAGTACAGCGAGATTCATGTTTGTTCTCTGATTACCGGCACTAATTGTTCAAAAGCATAATCTGCTCTCGCCTCATATAATTAACAAAAAGACCTTTGCAGAGTGAACTAATAATCACTACCTTGCCAAATGTTGGAAAGATGTACACACACGGTCAAGAACAAAATCCAAATGTTCGCTACTGTCATTCAAAAGTTACGAAACCGATTCGTATGTTATGAGAATTCCTATATTACGTATGTTATGAGAATTCCTATATTACGTATGTTATGAGAATTCCTATATTACGTATGTTATGAGAATTCCTATATTACGTATGTTATGAGAATTCCTATATTACGTATGTTATGAGAATTCCTATATTACGTATGTTATGAGAATTCCTATATTACGTATGTTATGAGAATTCCTATATTACGTATGTTATGAGAATTCCTATATTACGTATGTTATGAGAATTCCTATATTACGTATGTTATGAGAATTCCTATATTACGTATGTTATGAGAATTCATATATTACGGATGTTATGAGAATTCCTATATTACGTATGTTATGAGAATTCCTATATTACGTATGTTATGAGAATTCATATATTACGGATGTTATGAGAATTCCTATATTACGTATGTTATGAGAATTCCTATATTACGTATGTTATGAGAATTCCTATATTACGTATGTTATGGGAATTCCTATATTACGTATGTTATGAGAATTCCTATATTACGTATGTTATGAGAATTCCTATATTACGTATGTTATGAGAATTCCTATATTACGTATGTTATGAGAATTCCTATATTACGTATGTTATGAGAATTCCTATATTACGTATGTTATGAGAATTCCTATATTACGTATGTTATGAGAATTCATATATTACGGATGTTATGAGAATTCCTATATTACGTATGTTATGAGAATTCCTATATTACGTATGTTATGAGAATTCCTATATTACGTATGTTATGAGAATTCCTATATTACGTATGTTATGAGAATTCCTATATTACGTATGTTATGAGAATTCCTATATTACGTATGTTATGAGAATTCCTATATTACGTATGTTATGAGAATTCCTATATTACGGATGTTATGAGAATTCCTATATTACGTATGTTATGAGAATTCCTATATTACGTATGTTATGAGAATTCCTATATTACGTATGTTATGAGAATTCATATATTACGGATGTTATGAGAATTCCTATATTACGTATGTTATGAGAATTCCTATATTACGTATGTTATGAGAATTCCTATATTACGTATGTTATGAGAATTCCTATATTACGTATGTTATGAGAATTCCTATATTACGTATGTTATGAGAATTCCTATATTACGTATGTTATGAGAATTCCTATATTACGTATGTTATGAGAATTCCTATATTACGTATGTTATGAGAATTCCTATATTACGTATGTTATGAGAATTCCTATATTACGTATGTTATGAGAATTCCTATATTACGTATGTTATGAGAATTCCTATATTACGGATGTTATGAGAATTCCTATATTACGTATGTTATGAGAATTCCTATATTACGTATGTTATGAGAATTCCTATATTACGTATGTTATGAGAATTCCTATATTACGTATGTTATGAGAATTCCTATATTACGTATGTTATGAGAATTCCTATATTACGTATGTTATGAGAATTCCTATATTACGTATGTTATGAGAATTCCTATATTACGTATGTTATGAGAATTCCTATATTACGTATGCAAATGAATTAAACTACATTCACTTCTTGTCTTTCTTACACAATTTGCTAGTTAGTCATTTTGTGCATGGTTTCCTACATACCTAATTATAGTCGATTCCTAGCATACCTAATTCGTATTACAGATACAAAATTAATTCAAACAATTATCGTAATACTCTTATAAGATATTAATGTACAAAGTAATCAGAATACATGGATCTTATAACATTCGAAAGAAATAAATACAAACAATTATAGTAAGACTCATGTCAAAGAAAAACTTATTTAAAACAAAGATACGTAAATTTTAAAAAAATATATTCAGACTAATATCAGAGGAATAGTGTAAGAAACTATCATACATACTTTCAAGCAATTATATTCAGGCTTTTTCTCAAAGAAAACTGAATGAAACTAAAATCCGGTAACCTGTTCTCTCGCCACTATACATAATCGTCTCACAAGACATACAATAATCGTCCTTGGACCTTTTTACGAAAACATTCATCTCTATTTTACTCGTGTTTCTCTCAGAAAACTTGAACTAATTTTACATCGTAAGACACTTGTAAAACATGGCACTTGACATGAAAATACATTGCTAGTTGTTAACTTTGCCATTCAGCATCTTAGGTTCATTTATCCGCCAGTATTAACATGTATTGTATGCTCATTTATTTCTCCGTTATCTTTACATTATCAGGTCGTTCAATATTACCCGAAACTGAACTCTCGTGCAAATACACATATTGCATTTACGTGGATAAAGGGAATACTTTCTGTTACAAACAAACGATGTGCGTAGACGCAAGCACTTTTGATTCGCAAACAAATCATGTACACTCGCGTAGTAGGCGCTTTACGTTGTGGTTGTTTAAATTTATTTCGGAGTGAACACAAGCAGCTGTTTCGTAGTCTGCCACATCCCAGATGCGTTGGTACATTCCGTGTTATCTTTGTTGATACAATGTTTAGGATTAAACTAGCTATAACACGGACGCAAGAATGGGTCCTTACAAATGACATACACGTGACAAGTCATTTGCTGTCTTCTTTAATTGGTGATAAGAATGGCAAAACATATGGTTGCAGTTTTACACCCTGCATTTCCTCTAAATGTACTTTCTCAGTTCTGCAAATGCAAATTACATGAGCCATGTCATAGGTTTTCAATCTTGATTACACATTTCGAAATTGTACTGTAATTTTGAATATAAATACAAATGCATCCTCCTTACTGCACTCAAAATGAAATAAGCATTACATTCCATAGCATCTTTTTGATATTTGCAGTTGAAAGACTGCATAGTTTTCCCACATTATGATTTCAAACATTCAACGACAGAAACAGAAACACATTGGAGATGTCAAAACGCTTCTACCTGGCTTCTTCAATCCCATATATTTCATATGAAATTCTCACATATAAATCCAGTCCATAATCACGAATTTTCGTACAATCGAGAAAGAAAAAATATATATTCATTCCAGACCAAATGGAAAAGGTCTTGCAATTCGCATTCATTCACAATATGACTCCAATTTTCAATTTTAACTAGACACGCAATATTCGTTCGACATTTATGTCTAGCACGCGACAAAGTTCGAATTTAATTGGGTGGAATAATGTGCGCAGTAATAATGTTGTTGTGTAATGATGAATATGCGCTTGTGTATTTAGTTTGGAACGCGGCATAGATTCAGTTACTTTGTTTCTTGAATGTATTTTGTTAATATAATGATGCATTAGTTACAATAAGTTTTTTTTTAGCATATAATAAAAAGATCACTTCATTTGTCTGAGAAAATATGAAATCGTTTTGTCGAATGGATATACTGCACTCCCAAGGTCGTGCAGTATTTCTTTCGGAAAACTCGTTTATATTTTCCGATGCAAATGTAGTAACCTATAAATCCTTTCCCACTTTCCTTAATAATCCGATCTCCGCTGATCTTTATTTTTTATTTAAGCAGGTTCTGAAACATTTAAACCATTGGCATTCTTGACAAACAACCAAAGCTTTCCCTGCTAACTTTATACAGGTACATGACGGACCCTACTAAGAACAAATCATCCTCCAATATAAACATTAGTGTACCATATCCTTTCCCCCTGTCGTGAATTTATTTCCGTGCAGATCACATACGTCAACATAAAATGGCTAGATATCCCGTTGATAGTTATAACGTTCACTTAGTTATGCTACCAGGACAATCTAAAAAATGCATTCTGTGACACAAACTTACGACATTATCAGACAGCTAGCATGTATATATGCAAATACACCCAGATGTAAAGGTAAATAAGATCGAAACTGTTATTAAAGGGATAAACTGGTATTACTTGACCATGAATCCAAACATAGCTTATATACATTTCTCAGAAGGGTTAATGCAGTAAATTGTTACAGTAATATTTTTCTCCTAATTTATTTATCTGTTCTGTAGGGAAATTCATAATAAGAGAAAAGAAAATCATTAAAAACAATAATGGATGCAAATATTGTCAAATGGGTACAGAAAATAGTTGCTGTATAAAACTTATGATATGCAAACGTTGAATCTAGTAGCAAGGCCCACAGCAACGTCGTCATTTCATGGCCCACGGCAACGTCATCATTACTGATGGATAGAGCCATATGTTACCAAAGCCAATTGATAATAATAATAATAATAATAATAATAGTAATAATGAAGACTTTGTATAGCGCCTAATATGTGGAAGCTCTAAGCGCATTACAACATTAGACAACACCTATAAGATAAAATACAACATTCATAATGATATGATTACAAACAGATACACTATGAAATTAGAAAACATAAAAAATATGCTGAGAATATTTAAGGTTGGAAATATTATTAGGTCTTTAAGATTGTTCTTGCTGTCAAAATAAGTGAGTTTTGAGAGCACTCTTGAATGTGATCACTGTGTCTTTGTGTCTAAGTTCAGTGGACAGTTCATTCCACCTTGCATGGCCCTGGTATGCAAAATAACGCTGTCTATATGACTTTGTTTTCATAGTGGGAATAATGAGTATACGATTGTCAGAAGAGGTGCGTAAGTATCTTGCTGGTGTTTACACATTGGTGAGGTCGGATAGGTATGTTCGACTAGAGTCCGTCAGTGAAATTATATACAGTACAGCCTTTCTGTAAACTACTCTCAACCCAATTTCTTCATTATTCGCCTCACAAGGTATTAAAACCTCATAAAAATGTCTTTTAGCGTAATAAACTGAATAATCTACATCTTATTACCACAACTTGATTATTTTTTACTCTTTCATACTTGACACTGATTATCCATGTTAGTCAAAATAAACAGCAGTATCGGCTATCGATAGCTAAACTTTGTAACTTCTTTGAATGATTGATATGTACTCTTTCTGTACATGTAGCTGGATTAAAATCACACACACATTTGCACCGTAATATGATACAATAAAGTACTGGTATAAAAAGTGACTTTTTCAGATGGTTTATTATGACGCATATCTATGAATTACATTAGTGGGTGTTTTTAACAATTTTCTAGGAAGTGTTTAACGTGCCCAAATTGAATTTCCCAGTAGAATGAAACACTAAACCGAAACACAGCTGATGGTATTTAAAACAGGGATTTGTCCCTGCTTACATCGTGTGTGTATATATATCTTACTACATAAATTGTACATTTCTTTGTAGACCACACACCCCTACACCAAACCACTCAACAAAAAAGCCCATCCACTTGCTTTTGAAGTTACCCTAGTAGGAAGAGAGCTAACAGACTTTTAATGTGGCGTCTGCTTTGTTGTTAATTATTTATTATGGGTTTTCGGTTCAATTGTTTAAGCAATGATATCATCGTGGGATCGACAGGCAGGTCATGTCCTTTATGTCTTAACAATCTTGATTGTTAGACGGTATCACAATAGTAAATCACAATACAATGCAGACACTCCATAGTCTCGTAATAAAACTTAATTACATTAAGTTACATTAGAAGCTATCGGCTGTCGAATAGAACTCCCTTCCATACAGATAATGCATCCATAGCCGGCATTATATAGTCTTGTTTAGTTGAGGGTGGTTGCACGACGGAGAGTTTGTGTTTTGTTAACGGATGATGGTTGTGTAATTGATACATAGCTAAAAAGAAATATACAAAAATAAACAACATATGCGCAGCTTTCTTGTTTTATTTCTTATACTTTATATATCATGCTGGATGACATTTCAACCGTTAAAAGGAGATTTTAAAGATAAACTAATCTGTAAGTTTTTGAACATATTGTATTTACACCGAAAATTGTAATGCACTGTCATCATGCATATTTAAACATCATATGTATACCAATAAAACTGTTTCAAATCTAAAACTAAATCCGGGTGCATACGATGACCCAAGACTCGCACTCTGGATTATAATTGTTCATGTTTAGGAGGAGTTTAGTGATAAAAGAAAAACTCTCTCACATAACAGAAGACAAATACTATCTACTCTTTCTATGTACTGTGGGGCAGTCATTATATGTGCGTATTATGGAGGTGTTTTTTAGTAATAAAGTATTGAACCAGTCAGAATCAGCTTATGCTTTTGTAGTAAACTCTTTCAAAGTAGACTGTATTGCGGATCAATAAATATAAATTATAACTGCCGTCAAATGAATAACTGTTTTGGAATGTACATATGAATCTACGAAATTGCTCCACTATATAAGCATTTGCATTAATATTTTTTTTAAACCCGTATGCATTAGTTTGAACAGCACGTCAGCACAATAAGGACTATATGGTGTCACTCAAACGTTCATATCTAACAAGTTTAATAAGTATTTGGAACAGAACTAAATGCAAGAAGCATATAGCATCAATCTAAAGATATGGTAACAAAAAAATTAAAATGTGACTCATGTATGGAACTTGTATTCAAAAAGCTCAATAAATAACACTTTTTTGCAAAATTGTCAGTTTTATAGTAAATGAAGAGTTACTGTTTGGTTGTTATAGCTTTATTGCTGTTTTGTGACCTATATACAACGTTGAAGAAACGACAAAGGAAATATAGCCTGAGGAATAGCTTTCATTGCCAACATGGCGTACAGGATTATCAATATTGATTACAGTCTATATATGTTCCCATAAACATGCATGTATTTGCTATTGTTTTGTTGTTGTTGTAGTTGTTGTTGTTCAGTCGTAGAGCTGTTTATAACTTTCTTTCATAATGCAGGAATTCGTATATCAGAATTTTTCAATGAAATGGTTCGATCAAAATGTTTCGATTATTTTCAAAGTGCAAGGGAATTTTTATGTTATACATATATACAGATTATATCCCTCATTCCTAATTTATACTCCTCCAACAGTAATATTCCGCACCTTAGATTACATCACCTTCACCCCCTCTCTCCCTTTCTTTCTTTCTCTCTCTCTCTCTCTCTCTCTCTCTCTCTCTCTCTCTCTGTTATTTTGAGGACGAATTACGTATTCGGTATTCAAAGCATCAATGAAGGACTCCTCCTTTATGCGGCAACTTTAAAACACACGAAGCAGATAGTCATGTGAATTTATCAATTTTGTGACAATAGGAAGTTAACTCATTTGATTTGGCTATTATATATGTATAGGCAATTCCGTCAAACTCAAGCACTTTTTTGCTGTATATTTGACAAAATCCCAGTAAAATATCATATATTTGATTCAGGAATCATAATGGGTCAGACCTGGGCCATTCAGTTAGATTAAACAGGGTTAAGTCAGATATACATTATTTTGTGCTAATTTCAATGTCGAATCGTTGATAGCTGGGAGCCATGTGAAAACATCATTCCATTCAAATGAATGATTTGTCAAAGATACCATTTTTGTTGTGTGCGATACAGCGCCTGAGTTGTTGTACATAAATAAGTTTTTCCGTAAGAGACGACGAAGAACACTACATATTTAGTAGTACTAAAACGCATCAAAACTTTACGTTTTTGAAACATGATGATTTTCTAGAAAGTGACAGAAGTGCAAAAATAGTACATTACATCACTGCTACAAAATCTGCTCGAATGACATGGGTGTAACTACTTAAGTGGGCTTGCAATGGTTATCCGCTAGACTGAATACACTGGTCAACAGTGAAATCATTACTGACTTGAAAAGGCCCTAATCTGTAGTATTTTGGTGTGCCGAACACGAATATAACCGTGAAAAATTTGTATTGGCTCTCGTTTTGAAGATATTCATATACCTCATTTTCTATGTTTCACTGTGTAAATTTCTCCAGTAGGACTGCAGCAACATCCGGAATAATGATGTAACATTGCATAATACCATCATGCTCACATCATCCACAGTTGATTGCATCATTTTCTGATGCAATGCAATACTAATGCCATGCGGCTGCTGAAGTAAGTTGACGTCAGCAGTGTACTATACATGTGTAGGCCTATTATACTAATGCCAGGCGGCTGCTGAAGCTGACGTAAGCAGTGTACTATATAAAGCCCAATCAGATAGGTTCAGCATTTAAAATATTTTAGACGTTGTGCGAGACAGTTCAAGCTACTGTTACATAAAACTTATTATTTTATCCATTTACGTACAATAAAGAACAGTAATGCCTCGAAAGTGTGTTAATACCGCGGACAATTTTTGCTATATTTGTGGGGAAGTGACATTTGCCAACCAGAAGAAAAGTATCAATTCTCAAGTGAAGAAGGCATATCATCTTTACTTCGGATGCAAGGTTGGTGACCAAGACAAGCCTTGGGCTCCGCATATATGCTGTGCTACATGTACAACACAGCTTTCACAGTGGTTGAATTGCAAAAGGTCATCAATGCCGTTTGCAGTCCCAATGGTGTGGAGAGAGCCAAGCAACCACCTAAATGACTGTTACTTCTGCTTGGTTCCTCCTCTTTCCGGCGGAATAACGAAGCGAAAGAAGTCGAGAATAGTCTACCCAAACATTCCGTCTGCATTGAGACCAGTTCCACATGGTGAGGGACTTCCTATTCCAGAACCTCCAGCAGAATATTCTCTTGATTCATCTGACGAAGACAAAGGTGAGTCGACCTGTTCTTCTCCTGGTCCATCAGCATGCAGTGATCCAGATTTTCACTGTGGTGCATCATCAACCCCACACAGAATAACACAGGAAGAACTAAATGACCTGATTCGTGATTTGGACTTATCAAAGAACAAGGCAGAATTGCTAGGATCAAGACTCCAACAATGGAATCTTCTAGAAGAAGATGTCACAATTACTGCATATCGAAAGCGCCACCAGCAATTGGAGCCTTTCTTCAGAAAGGAAAGTAATCTGATATTCTGTTCCGATATTGAGGGCCTCATGAATGCTTTAAAAATCACTCATGACCCACAAGAATGGAGACTATTTGTGGACTCTTCGAAACTGAGTCTCAAGGCTGTGCTTTTGCACAATGGAAACATTCTTCCATCTATTCCAGTAGCGTATGCTGTCCACATGAAAGAGACATACGATAACTTAAGGCAGCTACTGAATTCCATTGAGTATAACAAGTACAGCTGGCACCTCTGTGGTGATTTGAAGGTAGTTGCCCTTTTAATGGGACTGCAGCAAGGATATACAAAATACATGTGTTTCTTATGCGAGTGGGATAGCCGAGCAAGGGAAATGCACTACATGAGGAAGGAATGGACTCACAGGCAGAATGTAGCCATTGGAGAGAAGAATATCCAACACCCAGCTCTGGTTGAGGCTCAGAAAATCTTGCTACCACCCCTTCACATCAAACTAGGTTTGATGAAGAACTTCGTGAAAGCCATTGACCGGACTTTGCCAGCATTCCGATACCTGCATGAAAAATTCCCTCGACTCAGCGAAGCAAAGATTAAAGAGGGAGTTTTTGTGGGTCCTCAGATTCGAGAGCTTTTCAAAGATGACCGGTTCAACAACTTGCTGGAAGGTGACGCGAAACAAGCATGGAATGCTTTTCGCCTAGTTTCTACAAACTTCCTCGGAAATGTTAGGGCAGAAAACTATAAGGAACTAGTAGAAGACATGTTGATGAAGTATAAGAAACTTGGCTGCAATATGTCTCTAAAGATTCACTTCCTTCATTCCCATTTGGATTTCTTTCCTAGCAACTGTGGTATTGTTAGTGATGAACACGGCGAACGTTTTCATCAAGATATCGCAACAATGGAACAAAGATACCAGGGAAAATGGTCCACTACAATGCTGGCTGACTACTGCTGGACACTCCTCAGAGATGCTCCCGAACAGCTGTACAAGAGACAGGCGAAGAAATCTAAGATGTAGTCAATGACTTGATTTTTTATAGGTAGGCTATTACAGTTGACCTTTTACTATTGGAATGCATTTCGTTATGTAAACATTAATTTCTTGCAGATTACAAAAAAACTAGAGCCAATTTTGCAATTTGACTGTCATATTCGTGTTCAGCACATAAAAATTGATAAGAATTGACTAATTTTATTTCAGTAACATGACTTTTGTAAAAATTTGTTGTCCAGTGATATTGTTGTCAAGCACTCGTAGGAAGTGTGTTGGCAGTATTCTGGTAACAATATTCATACACTAGGGTAAATTATTAAGTCTGCCTGTAGATATTTTGTTTTCACGCTGTATAATGGAAGTGTGTCAGCAATGTTCTCGTAATCCTACAGCCACACGAGATGCCATTTTCTTTTTATGAAATAAACTCCACCTTCTAAAACCTCGTTCACCGAATTGCGCATTACATAATTTAAATGGGGTCATCCTATGTAAAAAAAAAAAACCCAACCCCCCCCCCCCCAAAAAGAACCCCACATTACTGCTGCAACGGAAGAAGAGTGTAAAGAATCCTACCTTGCGTGGTGAAGCATGTTGTCAAGTCTGTGGGACAGACATTATCCCGCCCTCAAGTACTTGTTTATCAAATTCGGATGAAATGGGGCCATTGTGTTTAGGAAATATTGTTAATATTATCAAGTGTGCCTGACATACCAATATTGTTTGGTTAAAAAAAAAATAAAAAAAAAAAATAAAAAAAATAAAAAATCGCCGTCTCTATAAGCGACAGTTTCATGCAATACTACTCGTCGGCTGGTCAGAAATCCATTCAAGTTGGTGTTATTACGTAGAGAATTAAGGGACAATGAATCCATTCACTAACTGTCTATTTCAAAAAGCTCAAGGACTATCTCAAAATTAATGTTGCACAAGCTAAATGTCATAGACCTTCGTACGAAATGTAGAAATGTGGTTTAATGTGGGTGACGGTATTTGGTAAACATTTATTGGGATCACACAGGTTTTCCGCTACAAGACACCACTCAGAACGCGTTCGGGGCTTTCCGCCAGTGAACGAAAAGCTTATCATCACTCATCACAGTGGGTTATCTCTCTTTCTAAGCAATACCCGAATATTCCCAAGAGTAGACATACTACAGTAGCCACCAATAAATTATTTTTAAACATGAACTCGCTAAAAACACGGTTGAACAAGAGCTCGCATAAACACATTTGTTTTCTGCTGATCTTGTGTAAATAATTATATAAAGATATCATGACACATTTGACACAAATGGGTTCACTACCGAGCTAATCACACAACACCTGTGGGTGTCTGCTTAAGATTGGTGTTGCCTTATTTCGTAGGACCTCAAGACAACATTCGTTGAAAACTGAAGAATTCCTAAACATACACATATCACAAGTATTTTCCCTCAATGAGCACATTGTCATTCATTCACAAGACCCTTATTTTACATGTACATGTTTTATGTCTGAAATTTGCATATCAGACAGTGTTTTTAAACCGCATAACGGCAATTTATGTCACGAACCAGCACTACCAAAACACCAAGCACTAAGAATTTCTCTATATCGAATTTTCAAATATTTATACTTAGAGATATCCAGAGAATTCGTTATTTCAAGAAATTAGGTAGTGTCTATTTACGAAACTAATTCATGCTAACACAAAATCTCGTGAACACTGTACAATGTTAGAAGCAGCTGGTTAATTACTCGGCTTGAGAAATATCTTCAGAACACCGCCCCCCCCCCCCCTTAATCAACCAGCTTACTATAATATACATACAAGCATACATATTAACACACACAGACACACGCATATATATATATATATATATATATATATATATATATATATATATATATATATATATGGGTGTTATAAAGATCCAAGAGGTTTTTTCTCTGTCTCTCTCATGTGTAAACTCATAACAAGTATATCAGGGATTTGACCTTTAGTACATGTTCTTTACTTTTTATATTTTCAAGATCACCTACAGTAAATATACTAGTGCACGCATATACAAACATGTTGCCTTTAAGAAAAGTTTAATAAACGAATAGGAGGACATAATTGAACTTCTTATAATAATTTATGAGAAAAATAAATAGGAATAATCCCTAGCTGAGATATAATAAAGAATTACAGGATAATACATTGTGTCACGTGCCCAATTTGCACTCCATTCCTTGGATCGGTCACAATAAATACATTGTCGATGTTGTTTATGGACAAATCGATGCATTGTCGATGTTGTTTATGGAATAATCGATGCATTGTCGATGCTGTTTATGGACTAATCGATGCATTATCGATGTTGTTTATGGACTAATCGATGCATTGTCGATGTTGTTTATGGAATAATCGATGCAACGTCGATGCTGTTTATGGAGTAATCAATACATTGTCGATGCTGTTTATGGACTAATATATACATTGTCGATGTTGTTTATGGACTAATCGATGCATTGTCGATGTTGTTTATGGAATAATCGATGCATTGTCGATGTTGTTTATGGACTAATCGATACATTGTCGATGTTGTTTATGGACTAATCGATGCAGATTGGATTGACATTAAGATAATACTTTACGCATAGATCTGTATCAAATATCTCATCCATAACAGTTTGGAATACAGTTTGCTTCACATAGTGTGGAAACAAAACAGTTTGTAATTATGATTTCTACACTTAGTGAGGAAGAAAAACTGATATATTCGGGACTATACAGGTATACGGTAACAAACCTATATTTGTACCCGATTTAACGACGCCAGTTCTATTTATTTGATTGTTGGGAATTACTAGAAAGTATGTCATTATGAACGTAGCCGATACACACACGACGATTATAGAATAATTTAATAATTATATTTTGAAAGGTCTCGCGTTTAGTTATGTCAGAAGGGGTCATTATAGCTCAGTTGGTAGAGTGTCGGACGCGTTAGTAATACGATCCTGGTTCGATACCCGAGCAGGCTACTTCGGTATGTCCTAGCTTACTTTCCTATCCATGATATAGACAATAATGTTCTAAGATGTAAAAAGCTAAGCGTGAACAGCGTGAAACAAACTTGAACCTTGTAGAACTCGCTAAGCCAGCGAATTGTGTGCCATCACGTTAGAGACATCAAGGTTCGTTTTTGATATAATGGAGAATAAATACTTCCTGAATGACGTCATCAGCAGCCATATTTGTGGTATGCTGGCAGATTTACCGTTGAACTAATATGTTGTTTGGAAGTTGAAATAAACTTATTGAATATCAAGATGCTGTTACAAAACATACACAATTAAACATAATGCAAACCAAGCTTTGTGTTAATATCTATATTTTTAATTTATAAGTTAATTTTGCTTTAGTGTGCCTTGTTCAAAATGGCCAATTTCGGTGGTTGCGTATACTAGAAACTGCCGGGTTGCACTTCATCCAGGTCACATAATATGCTAGCGACCTTATCCGGAAGTATTTATAATCACCACTGAAGATCAGCAGTTAGGGCGTTATGTGACGAAACTATGTGTCTATATGTTTCTTTAAAGAATTCGAGTTATAGATCACTATTCAGCAGTTACTGACTACTGTACTATTAGCGTTATTGACCACGCAATCTCATTACTTAGCGGCATTAGACTCCTACATCTATTTGTGTACTATTAGCATTATAGACCACACATTCTCACTACTCAGCGGAATTAGACTGCTACTGCATCTGCTACTAGTAGCGTTAAAAACCGCCCAGTCTCACTATTTAGCTTCATTAGAGCGATACTGCATGTACGATTGTTTTATTAGAGCTACAGACCGCCCGATCTCGATATTTAGCGGCAATACACTTCTTATAGACAACGCAATCGCACTGTTTAGCGGCATTAGACTTCAGGTTCATCTATGTACTGCTTCTAATTCTATTAAAGATCGTTTGTTTCACAAACTTTGACAAACACTACCATCACCACGATCGCCACCATCAAATCAATGACAACGACGAAATCTTTAGCCACAACTAACACCACTACAAAACGTTTACTACTACTACTGCTAATATCAACATTACCACCTCTAAAACCACAAAATCAGCAACGACAACAGCAACATTGATAACTGTAACCACTTCTACTACTGCTAATATTACTTCTGTCACCATAACAACAACAACGACAACAACTATTACAACAATAACTACAACTAGTATAAACCCTCCTACGTATTCCACTGGGCTTACTTTTAGCACCGTCAGTACCACTACCGCAACAACACCACCATTACCACCACAACAACAACAAGAGCGATGCATAGCAAAGCTTCTACTAATACCAGCACCATCACCAACACAACAACACCAATAATAAGTACTGCTATCGCTATCATCCCAACGACAATAATCAAATGTAAACACACACACACACAAACACACACGGAGAAATCATGGAATTATCTATTTGCAAGTATCTACTTGCCACATTCTTTTACTCGATACAAAATGCAGAGTAAAGGCAATTCCTCTGTTAAAATCAAAATATATATTGATTATTAGAGTCATCCATACAGTGTAGCCTTTCACGTCCTCTTGGCAATGTTTCAAAACTAATTGGTGAACAATAACCATTACAAATCTTCAAAACCCATAATAAGTTTAAAACTTCCTTGTATTTATAACACCGAATTAAATCTCGTATAAATCAAAGACTATTATTGTTATCAAAAATGTAATATAAGATTTCTAACCCACATTAAGTCAATTCATCACTTCGTAATAAACTGATATTCTTTTTAATACTGAAATTGTGATATCAATAATTCACTATAATTTATATTGTTTACTAAAATGAATGTTTACCAATAAATGGATATACATGGTATCGTTATAGCTCTTATTTCAACTGTATTCCATACCTCGGCATAACCTCACAAATGTAGTTTACTACACAAGACTGCTTCACTAGCTTTGGAGCCAACGGAGTCGAACGTTGACAACAACAACAACAACACAAAAAGAGACAGAAAAATGATTATTTTTATCATCGCCGTTACATCGATGGACAGTTAAGAATCTCTCTCTGACACACATACACACACACGCGCGCGCGCACACACACACACACATACCTGTGTGGTAGAAATTCAATATACTTTTATGGGGAAACGGCGGACAAGCATATACAAATGATATAACAATTTTTATCTTTATGTCTAATCTTATATTGATCTTTGCGTGCACATTGCCAATATATTTTCACGGACAATTGAAAAACTATAATTTATACCAAGATAATCAACGATACCCAACTGGACTGAAATCACTCTCGGAGATAGAAAGATAGAAATATAGATAGATAGATAGATAATTAAATGAAGTGTAACTAATATAAATTGATGCAGAATTTCAAGATCTCTCTCTCTCTCTCTCTCTCTCTCTCTCTCTCCCATGATAATAATAATAATAATGATGAGGACTTTGTATAGCACCTAATCTTTAGCAGCTCTAAGCGCTTTACAACATTGGACAACACTTCCATGAAATTGGAAAACAGGTGTGCTCTGATCGTGATACTCTAAGTATGATCCGAGCAGCTGTGTTTTAAACTTTTTAAAGTTTCTGGATTAGACATTGAGATGAACCAGACAGAACTGAGTTACAATAGTCCAGTCTTGAAAGTACTAATGAACACACAAGTGTTGTAGTGGCATCAACTGAAAGATATTTGCGAATGGAGCTGATGCGTCTCAGTTCAAGATATGCAGCCTTGCATATGTTCATGACATGTTGATGTAATACGAGAGTACTGTCCAGCGTAACAGCTAGGTTTCGTACTGATTGTGTGAATTTAATGTTGGTGTTGCTGATATTTGTTGTTTCTACACACAAACAACACTGACTACATAGGTGCATTATAATTTATTAAATTTTCAATTTATTTCAGTTTTTGATCCCAGTATGTTCACCAAGACGTCAACAACAATTTCAGCAGAACTCTCAACTACTCGACCACCCAGAACAGACGGAGGAGGCATACCCATTTTAAAGGTATTTTAAGATTCACAACAACACTCTAGTTCTAGTTCAACATGTCTGAAACTGTCAACCAGGGTATGAGACTCAATGCATGTATTTACCAGGGTATGAGACTCAATGCATGTATTTTGTAGGGGAACATGAAATAGATCATTCCAAAGTATGATCTAACCCATCAGACTGATGTGGTTTGGCGATGTTAAGTACATCAACAGATTATGTTTTTTAGTGTCGAAACAATACGGATAAAGTGCATTGATCGAAGCTTGATTGGAAACAAAACCCCTTCTGTCGCAACTTCGACAAAAAAGTTTTAAAGTACGCTAATATATTTTAGATAGGCCAGTCAGAACATGTCATCTATTGTAAACCATACTGAATGCCTCGTGCTATGACGTCACAATGAAGGCTCCACGTATTGGAATACATTTAATGGTTTATCTTGCCCAGTTTAGTTTCAGGACGGCATTGTAACAGACCATTACAATCGATAATTTTAGCCAGAAACATTTATTCTAACAAAAAGTTGTTGATCACTCAACTATCATGAATGAATATATTTGGTTAAATCAAATTAGTATTAACATTTCCAACAATGAGTTATATTTTATTTAAAATCGACGTTGGTCCCAATATGACCACGTTGACGAACATTTTAGAAAACAAACCTACATCTAACCATCATTTCATACCATAAATTAATTAAATTGGAGGCAATAATTGTAATATAACAGCCTTCCATCAAGTGGCGATATTTTATTAGTTATAATTAGTTATTATATATGAAGTATCGCCACTGTTTTCAACAGCATGTTAAATCCAAGTATTGAAGACTTTTTGTCGTTTAAATGGAGCATTAGTAATTTCTAATGAATATCGGACATGCCATATCATACAGACAGATACACGAAGAGAGAGAGAGAGAAAACACTCTCGAATGTAAATAATGGTAACCTTTACTGCCCTCAAGCCCTTGGTTGTTATTACGTCATAATTTTTTCACCGATGTCACAGTGACTAGATGACATAGAATCGCCAAAAGCCAATCGCCTAAGCAATAGTCTATGTTTATTAAAGTCGAAAGATTTCTTCCTTTGCGTTTCAGTCAAAAGTTACAGAAATAACATTAAAAACTCAAAGTGCTTAATTTGTTTTTTGTGATTTTGTGCACCAAACATTTTGTAAGTAGATATTGCAAACACATCTGGCCCGGTTTCCCTCAGCCATAATTGTATCCGTCCTGGCAATATCACAACCAGTTCCAATTAGATCCAGAGGGTCTAAAAAGTTCTCCTCACATCCCAAAGATACAAAAGCATTCAAAGTAAAGACCTATCGGATATAAATAGTGGACATTATGGGCATCATTCAAGCACGTGTATTGGCTCTGTGGAAAAGGCAGAGTACGTTCCAATTGTTTCCATACCTATATTTTTCGCAATCATACCAGATATTCGTTCGCCAAAACCCTACCAATTTGAGAAGTACCACTAAGATTAGCTCTGGGTGGCATTCATATAATCAGATATATTCAATTTGCACCAGCTGAGACTTTGATGTTCCCTTTTTCACTCTTCTGTTTTTGGGTTCAAACAATGAACCCATCATTGTCACTTACCGCATTTGATTTCACAGTGAATACGTCAATGCAACGATACTGATAATATTCGATGGATAGAATAAACTGTCAATCAATAATAATACACCTAACTTGACCTGAGGTGATAAATATAGTCTGATTGAAACTGAAAACCAATTTAGTTTATCAGCCATATATAGTTACAGTCACGCATGGAAAAGTTTCGACATTTTGCCGTTTAAATTGGCTTTTAATATGTTTGATGGTAAATACACATCGCTTCTTTCGTTTTGCAGAGACTGGGGTACTCAGCTGGACGATAGCTGTTATTGCCGCTGTATCCATTACTATCGTTTGTCTTGTAGCGATTATCGTTGCCATCTTCAGGTGGGTTGTTTGAATTCAGGATCTTGCATTTATATGATACAGTTCCTTTGAGAGGCATTTTGTCGATTGCAAATATTTATATTCATTTAGTTTTTATATGTTACTTTCATTTAGAGGACATATCTCTATGAAGTTAACACGTTTTTAAAATTGTAGCATCTGCAGGTGCCTCTGATCCTTTCATAAATCTGAAGCCAATAGTAGATACAATTAAGAAATTTCAGTCATTCAGGGAATGCAGCACTATTGATTATTTCCCTGTGTCTACATCAAAAACTTGTCAAACATATCCGCACAAGCTAGAAACACCTGCGAATTTTATCAGACCAATAAGTATAGGAATGATGAATTTATTTTCATTTTTACATAAACGTATGCTTGTCAATATTTTGAATCATTTTCAAACATTATTTAGCTTCTTACACATATACTCTAAAACGAAACACTGTGTCTTTCTTGACGTGACCCATAATGTTGCAGCCGTTTAGTGGAGAAAATGAGTTTTACTGTCACAGTAGCACACGATGTTGTTAAATAACTTTATATTTGCAGTAGCACATACTTTAGTTGGATTGTAGATTACATTTTGTTTTGCTAATTGGCTCCTTTGGCCTGATTGGTCAAGTAGATTTCTTTCTCAGCAGCATTGTCTCGAATATTACTGGGACTGTATTTGGCCTAGTACGTGATATAAAGACAGATCTGGAATTTCAATTTCCCGACATTTCTCTAATTATTTGTTTAATTACTCATTGTCCAATTTATGGCCAAAAAGGCAGCAATACATTTAAATTTCTTACCTTTGATGTCTGATTGCATATACGTATGTTTGCTGCAGAAGTAATCCTACCGTTCGCTGTAAATCCCTACCTTGATATAAATGTTCAACGAATCTTACGGGGAGCTTACTTGATTTTGATACCTTATAATCAATGCATTCTATAAAATGCATGCTGCAAACGTTCACTTGTTAGCGAACACAACATGTATATTTATAATCATATTACAATGGAGACTTTCGTTTGACAAGATGTTTAGATCATCCAATTGTTAGCGGACCATTAAAAAAAGCCTGGGACTTGATTATGAACAAAAGCGTTATGAACTCTATACAGAACTGAGCAAACTGGATGACAGCAATATTTATTTTATATTTTGTGAAAAGACTCTTCTGTGAGGACGTGATAAGACTTGCCAAGCGCCGACTTCTGTTATCAGTGAGACATCCTGTGCCTAAGAGAATAAGCTCATGCAGTTTCAATCTGTGATGATTGAAGAGCCAAAGCAAGAGGTCACTTCTACTCAAAGATTTACAAAGAGTCATTCAAAAATACACTTCCAATAGGACTTGTGAAGAAACCCTCAACTTCTCCCCTCAAGAAAAATGTAAAGATTATTGTTCTGCCTGTCAAAACTCTGAAAGGACAATCGGGCTACAAATTATCGACAACGGGATAAAAGGATCCTCTAAGAAAGGAGAGGAGAGAAACAAACATAACGATACCTGTTATCATTATCAAGAGAAAGGACACTGATGTAAAAGGTGTCTCAAGAGAGTAAAAAAAAAAAAATAATGGAAGGAGAAAATTTAGGAGGAAGAAATATAGGAACTCATTACATCAAAATAAATTTAAAGCAAAACAACCTGAAGAAACTACTGAAGTGATAAACTTAAAGAACGAAAAACAGCAAATGAAGAAAAATGGAATTTGTCGGTGTTTGAAATTTCATTCAGCAAATACAAAATTTGTACCGAAAGCCCGGTCAAAATCACACAGAATCTTACAAAGGAGAGATTTTCAAAAACACTTTCATGAATCTTTCTCCTTGCCTATTGCTTTTTGAGTTAGCGATGCCTATTAAAACATGTTAATTAGAAATAATTGTTTTTGACGTTTTGTGCGGCTTTATTTGCATATTCTACTCTCCCTTGCACTATCACTGGGGCCCGAGTGGCCGAGTGGTCTAAAGCGCTCTTCGTTACGGATCATTGCCATCTCACATGTCTGCGGCGGTTCAAATCTAAGATTCAGCCAATGTGGGTATGTGAGAAAGCTTGCCATTAGCTTCTCGTGGGTCGGTAGTTCTTTCTGGGGCTTTCCCGGGTTCTTCCTCCATCATTAATACTGGCCGCCATGTATAGCCTATCGTGTGCTGAAAAATGGAGTTAAACCCCACAACAACAACAACAACCCTTCCTCTCTCTCTCTCTCTCTCTCTCTCTCTCTCTCTCTTATTATCCGTCTCTTTCAGACACACACATGTCATTCGTCTGATTGCCACTATTAAAGAATAAAATCGTTTCTCTTTGATAAGGTGAGGTATCTATTTATTGACCATATGTTTACATCCTTACGTACCTCTTTTCCGCCTTTTGACCTTATAACTTAACCGACATGCTCACCTACCAACTACATGTCTGTGTGCACCCGTACACGCATGTATCCAGCCATCTATTCATCCATCCATCCCTCCATACACGCAAGCGCGCAAGCACACATACATACATACATACATGCATGAATATATACATACATACATCGCTCCATCCATGCATACATACGCACGTACACATGCATGCAGGCACACACACAGACATACATACATGCATACATCTATACATACATACATACATAAACGAACGCGCACACACCTACACACATACACACATCCATTCCTCTATCCATCCATCCGGTCATGCATACATACGCACACACACACGCATGCACACACACACACACACACATGCATACATACATTACGCACGCGCACACACATGCACACATCCATTCATCGATCCATCCATCCGGTCATACATACATACGCATGCAGACACACACATATACATACATACCTACACACATACATACATACATACATACATCGCTCCACGCACGCACGCGCGCACACACACATACACACAGACACACCCATCGATCCATCTATGCATACATACGCACGTACACATGCATGCAGGCACACATACATACATACATACATACATACATGCATACATACATACATACATACATACATGCATACATACATTCATACATACATACATACATGTATGCATACATTCATACATACATATGTTTCCCGAATTTTAAATACTGTCACATATGGAGAATTTAAAAATGGGCATTTGGGGGTGAAAGTGGATGTTAAACCTATGGGCGCTTTTAACATTAGAAGCCAAAGATCCCCACTGGTAAATTTCAGTTAGAAACCAGTGGGCCATTCTCATCTTAAATTCTTATCACTTTGATTAAATTCAGATTTACACTATCCTAAGCGATGATCTGACAGCGACCGCTTAGGGGGCGCTCACCAGTTATTATGTACTTTTGAGAGAGTGATATATAATGTGAAGCTGTTTGCATTTAAAACATGCACAATGGAGAGAATAGTGGCATACCTCTATTCTACATTAATGTAATGTGGATGATATTTCTTTGGATATTGTACTTTTGGAAATTGTACATGATTTAAGCACACTGCTAACTAAAATGACTGCTCCCTTGCGCTAAAAATCAGCCTGAATTAATCTAAAGTACACTATCCATAGCAGCTATTAAAATAGGGAAAATGAATTTTGCCCGACTAGACAATATCAGCTTCTGATAGTGCAATGAACGAATTACCAAATGTATAAAATGTGAAAAAAGTTATCGGCTCTTTTGTTCATACAATTTACCTCTGAAGTTCAGGAAGTGAAAATGACCAAGCAGAACTAGCATTTTTTTTAAATGTGCACATCTGGAGTAAGGCCAAGCTATATACTCTATAACCTATATTACACCCACAAATCATACATCAACATAAAGGGAATTAAAGGGTCTTTGAATTATACCTAAGATATGCAAGGTCTTTTTTAAATAGACAGTATAACCAGTGAGGAAAGCCGGGGAAATTCTTTCTCTTTAAAATCCTAACCTTATGCAAATTACGAAACTGTAGAGCACCACCTTAGGGTTCATGTTCTAGTGGCTTTTGAATTAGCCAAGGCAAATGCAGCTTTTAGATATCTGAAAGTGAATCAAATCGTTCAGCACACATTGATGCCCTTCAGCCATACTGCTCAGTCTCCCAAACTCGGTTGGCTGAAACAATCAGTGAATATTGTAATAACATATGTCACCAGAACATGACCCCTAAGTGGTCGTGATAAGTTCAATGCATGACAGTGGTGATCAGATTTTCATCTGATTTAGCTCTCATTATCCCCAGACAATCATCAGAAGTAACATTTATGGATACTTTTAATATTATAAACTATACGTCCCAAAATGGCGAATTATTACTGAGAGACTATTTACAAGTTTATAAAAGAAGAAAATTTTGAAGTTCTTAATATACATAATATGGCTGATTGTTGGAAAGTATTCAGCCAAAATAAGAACTGGAGTAAGGGGCTAGAGTGTCAGTTTTAGTGTCATATTTGAAATAGCCTCACTTTTAAATCTTTATAGGGGTCAAACAGTCGCAAATTGCTACTTTGTAACATTTCCCGCAAAACCGTACCCAGTAACATGCAAAAGCATCTCTCTCTCTCTCTCTCTCTCTCGTTATCTGTTCATTAGGCCCACATTTTGTTTCTTTCGAAATGATGCAGACATCTATGTATTTTAGGTCTGTATTTTACTCCAACTTGAAAAGAGATACGCTGAATTTTACAAACAGTCTAAACAACTTTAATTTGGATCAAAAGTGACTAATGAAGAAATAAAAGTACATCGTAAAAGCATTTTCACTGCCCAAAAAAATCTCTCCATTCAATAAACAAGAAAACAAATAAAACAGCCGTCTGTATGAATAGTTATAATCTAAGGTTGCATGATATTGGCCACGCTGCCTGAGTTAAAACCATAATATGTGTCCCTTGACACTTAATATATTTGGTAACACAATGTACTGAAAGCGAATCAGTGAAAGTGAAAATCGTTCACGCCAAATAACTACAATTTCACTCATCTTTATATATTTAGGACATACTATGTAACATAAAATAGTAATCAGTGCTAAGGTCGTCTAATTTAGAATCGCCACAACAGCAATATCTTCACTCCGCGCATCGAGTAAACTAATGGTTAAGTCATTGCTATGATTGACAATTTGCAAGATTTGTCATGAACTAATTAATGGAAAATTGCTAGACTTGATACTGAATTTTTTTAAAATGTCAATTTTCCTCTTGCCGAAAGAATCCCCCCACCCCCGAAACTAAATGGCTACCTAACGTTAATTGATTATGCCCTATAATTCACACATCTTGTCTAAAAGAGGATGTTCGTTTGGATCTCAATCGCACCACTATAATATTGATAATCGTTGATTGTGTTGCGATCTATATAGGCTTAGACAAGAAAGAGCAATACGAACAAGTTTTGTAAATTTAAAATAATAATTTATTTTCCTAAAATACAACGTGAAAGAATTAAAGATACAACGTGAAAGAATTAAAGATAACTTGCAGTATGGCGAGAATTCCTAAAATCATATCAATTCCAATAGATCCATGTAATCCAAATACGATCAAAGCTTTCACAGTGACTCCGTACAACTATTAATCTAAAAAGTCTATAAATGTTTCACAGCAAATCCGTACAGCTCTTAATATATCTCAAACAGTCGTTAAACATAAATGTTACAACGCATTAATTCCAACAAATGGTTATATTAAATAATGAATTTATCCTCTCACTATTCTTTCAAGACCAGTAAAAATGTCAGAATAAGAATTCTGCCGAATAATTCACCTATATTGTTAAATAACACACGATTGCCAGAACGTGATACAAAATTGTTGAAAATTACTGTAATAAATATTTTGAAATATAGATAGCAGTAGCAGGGGTCACGGGGTTTACTTTTAGATAATCAGGAACAAAGCCAGTCTGACCTTTTAGCAGTAACAATGTTCTTGTTAAATCACCTGACTTTTATTTGCGCTGGTACATCACATAGACCTTGGAATAACATGCATGAAATCGTACTAAGCACAATAGTATAACTCTTCTTTAAAAATATAAAACAACCATGTTAGAGTATTAGCAATAAAATGGCATCCACTAAATGACCCTTACGGAGACAATTATTATTGAAATAATATACATAATAAAGCTATACATAACAATTATTATCATTTAGTGTGCTTAGAATACGGCCAAGATAATAAGCATATTATACTAAACGCGTCTAACATTTCTAACGAAAAAAGTGTAAACAATATATGTTTCTTGTGGATATCGGATATCTAATTTTTGTACAACAAGATTTTGAGCCTACTGGTGGGGAATAAATAAAAAGAGTACGAAATAATTTGAAATGCACCCTTAGGTTAGACAACGGATATAACTGCTTAATTTTGTACTAGGGATTCAAATAAGCATAAGTTGGGAAAATAGTTACTAATATAGGCGATCTCGAGGATGCATCTTAACTCTCGCTCGGCAGTTCAACATACCCTTCTAAATGCACACAAACAAATGATATTTACCTTACAAGTTCACTTTCTCACAAGCTATCTGACGTTATTTATTTTGATGTGGAGGGCTCAGATTCCAACACAATTCACAAATGAACAGAACCTTAACATTAACAAAAGAAACACT
The DNA here is from genome assembly GCA_028554795.2 of Sinohyriopsis cumingii. Taxonomy (NCBI): domain Eukaryota; kingdom Metazoa; phylum Mollusca; class Bivalvia; order Unionida; family Unionidae; genus Sinohyriopsis; species Sinohyriopsis cumingii. The sequence continues at coordinate 152,173,884 of CM068828.1, read as the reverse complement.
GCAACATGCTGGCCCTGACAAATCTGTTAATAACGTGTCCGAGGGGAAAAAAATTGTTAAAAGTGTCTATGAGAGTGAACATGCATTTGAAATATTATAAGAAATACTCTCCAGAGATACTGACCAAAGTTAAAGAACTACATGTACAATATATTTTCATAGTCAGCTTTCTGCAAAGTGCTGATAGGAAGAGAATACAAATATTAATATATTTTACAATACATGTTGTACCGAAATCTCATGACAAAAGTTGGTGAGAACATAAACAGTAAATGTTGTCAACCTAAATCACAAGCCTCTGTAATATTTCCATTTTTCATACAAACATGTAACCTCTTCACTACTCATTTCAAAGAATAGCACATTCAAAAATAAAAATCGCAACTATTATCTTCTTAAACAATGCTCCCACACACAAAATATAATGAAACAAAGTTCATCAAGGCAATAATATTGCCTCTGATACTGATTTGGATACAACTTGACAGTATTGTGGTAGCTTATTCTACCTTTACATTTCAGTTTTACGTTTGCTATGATAGGTCTGAATCTATACTTATAGGGAGCAAAACCAGCTTCAACCAATCTCACGAGTGAACGTTTGTCCTCGGAAATCGTCCAGTAAGGTACAGGTGCACAGCAAGGATATATTTTACAGGCTTTGCTAAAAAGCATTTTATTACTGACATCAATATGATCAATGTCATTTTGAACTTTTTAGTTGATCATATGTATTAGGCAGATGACGTTTCAATCAATAGGTCGAAAATAAATCAATATTGTATCTGGCGCAGACAGCAGGCTGATGATGGTCTTTCGTTCGGAGCCGAAATTCTTTCCATGAACATTTCAGTATTGGTTTCGGATTCGGTATAGTCTCCAATTCTAAAGATAGCAAAATACATGGTATATATATATATATATATATATATATATATATATATATATATATATATATATATATATATATATATATATATATATCCGACTTTCTGAGAAAGTGATTTAAGAAGGCAGACAAAAATACAAATACTTTCATTTTAAGTCATCCTACAACCTTGAAATTGATAAATATAATTGAAAATAACTGCTTCTATTAATTCAGCTTGTATAGTTTCAATTCTCAACTACATATCGTATTAAAATACTACAACTTGCATAATTTGACGCATCTGAAATTGTATGTGTCAGAAAGTCTATGTCTTTCCTTTCTTCTTGATGTGGAATTATATATTAAGGTTATTTAAATGCCACCGTGGAGGTCAAAAAGATCTTTATTTTGTTTTAGAAAGGCATTTTTAGTTGAGTAGTAGCGCATGCTAATGTGTTAAGTATTTGTATTCCTTTGTAAGACAGAGGCATCCTAAGATGTTTAAGAGAACAGCTGTTTTATGTTTCAAGTTTACGTATTTTCTCAAGCCCAATAGATATTTTCTCGTTTGTTGAGTAAGTGTGGGTTATACTTACTGACACTCTTTCATAAATGTCTTCCCCGGGTGATGGCATACGATTAAAATGGTTTCCTGTCTATTGTATCAATAGCGTAGCTAGTTAATGGTAGGCTTGAGAATCAACACTTCCTTTTATTATCAGCAAGCTTTCTAATGTTAACATAATGTCTTTAAAATATAATGTAGGTCTAATATCCCAAATTTAATTACGGTGTAAGATTAAAACTTAAACAAAATTGATACAATAATTAACATTAACTCTGAAAATTCGACTACTATAAGGTACTGTTTTTTTATTTGGGGTTGGGTGGGTATGCAATGTCTTTCTTTTCAGCTGAGATGTATTATTTGATTTTGCCTATTGATAAGTATTTATCAAATAACATAATGGATATAATAAAGGCTTGATTTGATATAAACAAAAGCAATACGTATTTCTACATATTGACACATGGAAATTGTGAAGAAAACACGCCAGGCCCCCAATCTAGAACATTAAATTGTTGGTCCGAAATATATTGGAGGGATCCCGTGGTAAGTATCACGGTATGTTGAGAAACATAATCGAGCAGTATTCTGCTGGAATAATAAGTTATAAGCAAGGATGATAACCTATTTTGTCAAAAATAGTACTCACATTTGTGTCTTTTTTAGGCAATGTCGCATCACGATAACGAGTATTATAAGACCTAAAAGAACCGTTACAGTAGGCACAACAATTATCACAATAGAGGGATTATCTTCTTTTTGCTTGGGATTATTGCTGGGACTATCGCCTGGACAGGCTGAAAAAATACAAAGAAAACATATAGTCATGAAATGTGTTGTATTTAGTTTTCATACGAATTTGCAGTGAGTGGAAGAAAAGATGCATACATTATATCATCGCTGCTGAACAAATATTAACAGACCAAAGGTAATTTATATGTGCTTACATTTCTAATTAGCAATGGTTATAATAATTTAATTTTGTTAGACAGATACAAACTTTAATCACAGTGAAGCAGAATATTCCACTATTTGGTAATCGTCTTTAATTACTTTTCTGTGATTCAAAATATTGGTCGATATTGTTGCCAGCGAAATTATATTGGCTTGGTTTATCAGTATCAAGATTATATAACACTACATAAAGAGTCGTGGAGAAGTAGATGGTAGTATTATGTTGGTATAACAAATTACGAGTCAAATTATTTCTGTTGTCAACATTAGTCCCATGTCAAGGCTAACAATAGAGTTATGTATATCTATATTATGTGCTTCATTTTGTATTCATTAGTGTAGATTATATAGGGCATTTAGTAGGCAACATATTAAATAGCTAATTTTGTACATTGTGGATTTGTACTTTGGGATGAGATCATTTCATTTGAGTAATCATGTTTTGTGATATTTTGACCTTGGAAGGCAAAGACGTAACCTTCCTAATGAATGTAATGATATTTCATTTCAGGTCATTGGATTGCCCCTAGGAATCCTGACTCACTTAATTCTGGCAACCTTCGGCCTTGTTACGAAATTGTATCTTAGTTTTTTTTTTTTGTATGTTAGGTAGTGAATAACAGTAGTAGTATTATTCATATCTTAAACATCCTTATTTCAAATAGTCATTTAATCATGTTACATCTTCGCTTGCGAGGATTTATATATTTTAATTATTCATTGGAATTGAATGGTGCTCATAAAGCTTTAAGATTAGCTATATTGGAAATACTGTGAATGTTTTAAAGACGTCTTCGATTATATCATTGTGATACATCAAGACTGTTAGTATATCAACATAATTCAAAGACAGTGTTGATGCTCTAGTTGTTGTTGTAGGGTTTAACGCCATTTTTCAGAACAAGATAGGCTATACGTGGCGGCCAGTATAACTGGTGGAGGAACAACCTTGGAAAACCCCGGGAAGAACCACCGACCCACGAGAAGCCACTGGTAAATTTACGAGCGTATACACCTTAGCCGAGCCTGAGACTCGAACCCACACAGACAGAGGCGAGATGACAGTGACCCAAAACGTTGAGCGCTTTAGACCACTCGGCCACTCTGGGCCCCCTTAAAGATACTGACACATCAGTTCAATATAATGAATTTTATTCGGAACACAATACTGTAAGTAATTTTTAAATTTTCACCTTGTATTCTAGGCAGATAAATTATTTGTTGAATTTTATAAAATTGTTTGGTTTCGCTTTTTTGTTATTTAGTTTAAGACCATGTATTCGTGACAACAATGAAGATGACACCAACAATTGTTACAAGTTTCAATATTTGACAATCTTCTAACTATCGATCCATCCATCTCTCTCTCTCTCTCTCTCTCTCTCTCTCTCTCTCTCTCTATATATATATATATATATATATATATATATATATATATATATATATATATATATATATATACATATACATATACATATCTATCTATCTATCTATCCACCTACCTACCTACCGATCGGGGGCCCCGAGTGGCCGAGTGGTCTAAAGCGCTCTCCGTTACGGATCATTGCCACCTCACCTCTGTCTGCGTGGGTTCGAGTCTCGGATTCAACCAATATGGGTATGTGAGAAAGTTTGTCAGTAGCTTCTCGTAGGTCGGTGGTTCTTTCCGGGGTTTTCCCGGGTTCTTCCTCCACCATTAATACTGGCCGCCATGTATAGCATATCGTGTGCTGAAAAATGGCGTTAAACCCTACAAGAACAACCTACCAATCGATCTCTCTAAAAAACGATCAAACAAAGAATCACGCTGTCGGTTATTTCCTTGATATTAGAACATAATAGAATGACTGCAGGATATATTTTTTCTTTCAAAAAGCACAGACTTGTTGCGTTGCAACAAATACACGTGAAGCACCGTTTCTTGTAAGATAGTCGAATGCCGCTCGAAATCCATGCATTCTCCAAAACACATTCTTGCAAAATCTTGTAAGATGCTTTTGACTGAGTGTTATAAATTAAGTTTGCAGATCAACTATGAATGAGTAGACTTTATTGTATGAGTTCCAAATACACACTGATTTCAGTGGTCGTAACACCTTTTGCAAAGGTTTGCAGGTATTTTCCGCACCTAAAATTTCCCTACCGTTTCTGTGTGTTTAAATCGCCATTCGGACCCTTTTTCTGTTTCTTACCGTTTCTAACCCTATACCAGTTATCTCTTTTGTTTTCCTTGGAGTTTCGTACCATAACATTTCAAGATACTTTCTCAGGATGTCGCCGTCTGTAGATATTTCAGTTCGGTTTAATGCTTTGAGTCAGTTTAACAAAGTTTATCGATTCCTCGCAAACTTTTTACACACCATTCAGATCGTGTCTATATTATTGGGTCATTATACCGTTTCTCATTGTACCGTACTGTCTCGTATATGTCCCTTCAGTTCTGATTGCTTTTGTGAATCGTACTGCCTCGTTTTCGAATCGCTTATAACGTTTTTGTGCCATGAGCATAATGTATAATTAATAGTAGTTGAATAAATAAGTTACAAGTTCTACAACTGAACAATCATTCTAGCTGATTAACGATGTGTATATCCAGCTCTTCTAAACCAAGTTAAGTAACAATTTGCTCTCTGAAGAAGGTTGCAAACAAGACAGCCCCTTCGTAGACCATTCAATCAAAAAGTTTGGCCCGTTTTCCATTGCCCTTTTAGTAACGTTTGTTGGCGGAAAAATTAACAAAATTAACAAAAAGTTAACAAAATTAGTGTTAGATCCGCTGCTTTTAGCTTAAAATGCCTGTTTTTATTACATTTTTGAGAAGCTTGCATTTGTGCAAAAAATGTATGACCAAGTTATGGCGAGTTAAAAAAAGCGCTGTAAAGCTAATAATAAAGAGCACTCCTCAAACACACACACACACACACACACACACACACACAGAGACAGACACACACACGTGTACATGTTTGTAGACATGTTAGCTGATTAGTTCCGTTATATTTCTTTAAATGCTTTATGGTTCTCTTGTTCTTTTTTGACAGAATAATTTCTCAGAGCTAATAAATGATGGCATGCTAGACCACTTTGATACCTGTTGTATAATGTTGTATCATAGTACTTGCTCCATTGTGTAAGTCTTAGTCTGAAAGGCTTTATAAACCCACTCCACAGCCCACTCCACAGCCCACTCCACGCACACATGCACCGAAACATTTAAACAGAAGAGAATGGTGGAACTGATATGAAAGATGATTTACAAAGGAGAATGAAACTAATTTTACTGACTGATCATTCAGGTCAATTACGTAGTTGAATCAGATTAGTTTTGATGAGACAATATCATTTGAAACCTAAGAATCAGATTGAGCTAGTCAACTTTACATACTATGGTTGGCCTCTCCTAATTCTCCACTGTGAGGCTCATGAATAATAATATATATTATATTATAAATACACACCAGAGAGAACGTTAAGTTATATTCCTGGATTGTACAGGAGAATGCTTGATAATAGATAGAAATAACATTTCAATACAAAAATTATTATCAAAAAGGATAGATAATTTTTAATTCGTACTCTACGGAGGTTTGAACCTAGGTCCGCGGGTAAACGGCACCCATCGCTTTGCCTGAAAGCGCAATTCAATAATCTATGACGACTAAGCACACATTACAATAAAATACCGTGAGTATTATCAAACATTCTTCTGTAGAATCTATGGATAGCACTTCCGTTCTGTTTGGTGGATATTCGTAATTCTCTATAATCAATCCGATTAAGTGGCATTATTTTAGGGTGATGTATGCATTGTCGTGATGGGATATTGACTGGTACGTGCAGGCAAGGCGATGTGCCATTTACCTGCGGACCTGGCTTTGAATAGGGTTAGAGTACGAATTAAAAATTGTCTAACCTGTTGGAGAGTATGGTGGTGCTATGGGAAGAACATGGATGAACACTCCTATTCTTTAAAATATTGCATCATATTGAATTCTGACACTTACAGCCATAAGCCTAAATATGATTTTAAGGAACATACTGGATGTTTGACAATTATGGCAGAAACATTTGTTTAAATATATGATCATTCGAATTTGCATATGGTCTATAGTGACCTAAATGTTACGCTATACGGACTAAGAGAAGATGCCAGTGTCGACGCTCTTTCCTCTTCTAAATCATCGTGGTTTAAATCTTAGAAAACCACACCTAACAAGTTAATCGGATTTCTAGACCTATTTTACACATGGTGTGCAGTTCATATGTACGAGCATGTCAACAAGTTACTGAAATATGCCGATAGATTAATTCATGAAATCATAGTAGTAATTTCTTTAGATTCAAGACATTCTCCTCGCCACTTCAATTTCGTGAATGAGTATTTCAATTTGTGTGAAATAAATGTATTGGAATTAAGTCACAGTAAAAAAAAAAGTATGGAGAAAACAACCCAAACTTGGGTAACAGACCATTTACCCATATTATACAAGTTTAACCTCAATTTTTTTTTGTTGTTTAAAACCAGAAGTGATGCGAGGAAAGAGAAAACCAACAAACGGATATACATTATCTTGCATGAACGGATAATGGTACAATTCAAAGTCCCACCCACATATTTAAGCAGGAAAAAAAAACCCAGGCACTCAATAAAGTGCGTTATACCTTGCATATTACGCAATAGCAGAGTTTGCAAATGAGCACATTTCATTACATTGCATGATTTTCGTGGCTTTATAGAATTGGTAATAATAATAATAATAATAATAATGAGGACTTTGTATAGCGCCTAATCTTTAGAAGCTCTAAGCGCTTTACAACATTAGACAACACCTATAAGTAAGATAAAAAACATATAATGATATGATTACAAAAACAAACACAATGAAATTAGTAAACAAAAAAAACATACTGAAAATATTTAAGGTAGGAAACATTATGAGGTCTTTAAGTTTGGTCTTGCAGTCGAAATAAGTGAGTTTTGAGAAAACTCTTGAATGGGATCACTGTGTATTTGTGCCTAAGTTCAGTGGGCAATTCATTCCACGTTGCTGGGCCCTGGTATGCAAAAGAGCGTTGTCCATATGACTGTTTTCATAGCGGGAATAATGAGTATACGATTGTCAGAAGAGGAGCGTAAGTATCCTGCTGGTGTGTACACATGGGTGAGGTCGGATAGGTATGTTGGACTAGAGTCCGTCAGTGAAACGTAGCACAGAGAACAAATTTTGTATTTGATTATGGATCGAATGGAGAGCTAGTTTATGGTACAGAGCAGTGGGAAGCTGTGCTCTGATCGTGGTGCTGAGTTACAATAGTCAAGTCTTGAAAGTACTAATGAACAAACACGTGTTTTAGTGGCATCAACTGAAAGATATCTGCGAAATGAGCTGATGCGTCTCAGCTCAAGATATGCAGCCTTGCATATGTTCATGACATGTTGGTGTAATGTGAGAGTACTGTCCAGAGTAACTCCTAGGTTTCGTACTGACTGTGTGACTTTAATGTTGGTGTTGCTGATATTTATTCTTTAAGTTAAAGGATGTGAATGAGAAAGTCTCTGTGTTGTGATCAGAATGGCTTCAGTTTTATCATCATTCATCTGCAGCTTGTTACATGCCATCCATGATTACAAATCGGAAATGCACCTCTCTACGCCTTGGATGGTAGCATCAACTTCAGTTGGGTGGCTAGATTTGTATATTTGGGTGTCATCAGCGTATAGTTAGTGAGACACTGGATGATGATATATGACACTTGAGAGCGGCTGAGTGTATAGAATGAAGAGAACATGTCCAAGAACAGACCCCTCTAACAAGATAGATCAAGTGGGCTGCAGTGTATTCCATTTCCAGATACAGTTTGTGTCCTGTTGACCAAGTAGGACTTGAGCCACAGTAAGGCTGTATCATGAATGCCAAATACATGCTGGAGACGTTGAAGTAATATATCATGGTATATGGTGTCAAATGCTGCAGACAAATCAAGGAGGGTGAGGACTGTAATATTTCCGCTATCCAAAATCAGAGAGAATGTCATTAACTACTTTTAGAAGAGTAGTTTCAGTACTTTGCAAGGGCGATATGCAGATTGTATATTGCTAAAAAGATTGTTTGAATTCAGATGAGATACAAACTGGGATAGAACAACCTTTTCTATGATTTTTTTATATGAATGGGAGATTAGAAACTGGGCGGTAGTTCTTTAAATCGTTATGGTCTAGTGTTGGTTTCTTCAGCAGAGGCTTTACAATGACAGTTTTGAAAAATGATGGGGATTTTCCTGATGTATTAATAACATCAGTTAGCGAAGGCAATACTGGATCTACGCTCTCAAGCAGCAGTGATGTTGGAATTGTATCAAGTTCACACTAATTTAAGAAACAAAAGTGAACTCACCATTCGACCATTGATATTTATTGTCCATCGGGTTGCAAATGTTGCAAACGTTGGAAGCATCTTTCTCACCAGTGGAATAACAGACATCTGCTATAAAGCACTTGTTTACCTATGACATAAGATTGCATTCTCTTGAATGATTAGTTTACAATGCAAAGGCCATTTCATTATAAACGATATGAAATGAATACAAATGTTTTGTTTCATACTCTTTCAATAACCTGTATATAATCTATAAGACTGAGTGTATTATTCTTACAATATATATCGAATGTAAAGACCGTGCTCCCTATCAAAAGAATGGATATTCGTCTAAATCGGAGTATTTTGTTATTGTTTGTTTTAAATCTAGAATAAAAGTTTTTTTCTCACACTATTTATAACTTAACACTAAATCTGATTTAGATGCGTCGATTACGTTATTACATTGTCTTGGCTCGGTGCATGTGAACCAAGAGTACTACTACTACTACTACTACTACTACTACTAATAATAATAATAATAATTCATCTTCAACATAAAAACTCAGCAGCGTTCGGTGTTTCGCGATAGTATTACCTTGATTATTATAACGTCATATTTACTGAATTAGAGTAAAACAATGTAAACTTTCAAAGTATCCACGGATTTGCAAATTATAACGACATTTATAAATACCATTAGTGAAATGGAAACTTCCATGGATGTTATTGACACTTCTTGGCACTCTGAGTTGTATTCATAGAAAGATCTCTCTGTTCCATACGTTTGGTTATCGTTGGACAGGGACATTGTTATGCCTCTCGCAGCAACATCCCATGTATTGGTGTGCGCAAGTGCCTTTGCTTCATTTGTGCATAAGATTGATTTAATATAGGCAACGAATACATTTTCAACGTCTACGTCCAGTTGCACCTTTCCGCCGACGGTATGTTTAGAACCATCAACTGCTATCTAATTGTAAAAAAGGATAAACATGTTTAAAAGTATTGAGCGTTTGTGAACAGCCGGAGGTCTTTCTTTCATGTGCTGTTCCTAATAAAATATTACACTATACGTTACTTTATAGTTTAGATAATAGTGTTTCCATACAATATTGTCGATAAAAGCTCTCCAGAGACAAAATATTAAAGCCGTATTCCTTCTCTAAAGCTTGATATCTCAAATCTATAACAGCGCCCTATTAGAAGATAATTTTATCTTTACCTTTAGAATAATTTATCTACCTTATTATTGTATTTACTTAGTTACATTCATAACTATTCGTACTGGCGACAGTATAAGATCAGCAGCTGACAATCTTCTCTTTTATCAGATGCTTCTGGTACGCAAATGTGTAGCCAGTTTTGTACAATGATAGCAATTCAATTATTTTTTATGAAGCATCACATTCATTAGAATAAAATTTGTATCAAATCGAATATGTGAAGAACTGAGATTTGCTGCGATGAGAAGTGACCAGCAGACCTAATACATTCACTCTAGTAGTATGAATAGGATCGTTTATATTTTGGTGGCTGAGATAGCACAGTTTCTTCTAAACCCCATGAATTTTATATCAATCATAAGCGTATACTTGCACACCTGTGCATTGTAATCCCTGAAATGTACCAAACAGCGTCCATGTAAGAATGCAGTTATGTGGGACAAAATACAACCGATCTATATTATTAACCAATAAAATACTACTTAAATACATGTCATTGAGATTGCGACACAGAAAATACAAAGTACGGGGCTTGTTTTAGATATTTATATAAGTTTTCGCTTTAAAAAGAATTATCTCAACTTCTACTGTCTGTAAATAAACTATTCTTTCCCTCGCTTAGTTTTGTGTCCTTGTGCGGTGTTAAGCTGTTAATTTTACTTCAGCGTTGTATACCTCAGACAACGCTCTATCGTTTTAGCGTGCTAATGCAATGTGGCCATGCTGGTTTTGAGATAATATTGACACATTAGGGTGGCCCCAACTGCTTATTCCTATTTTGCCTTCAGCCAGATTATATCTGCGTATAACAGGGTTGGTTTTCACGTATAAATACATCAACAAGTGGAATAAAATCACAATGAATTTAGTATCACCTGTCGGCTGGTCCAAATCATAGCGTGCAACTTCAGCGATCAGAATCCACACATTGTAATACTGTATGTAATAGTGAAATTGAATCTTAAACACAAATGCCAAAGACCATTAAAACGTTTCAGGCTCATTTATCCTATTTGTATCTTTTCTTCCATTATTTGCTAATATTAAACGAACCTTCGGCCAAATAAGTTTTGAATGCGTATGACCTAAATGTAGTATTCCATTGATCTAATATTTAATTCACCCAGACGTTTATACAAATTAAACTTGGATACTTGTAACTGATGAGCCTTTGGTGTAGCCTCAGTAGTACGGTGACGGCAAGCTTGTTCACGAACATATGCAGCAGCTTTGGTAGCAATATCAGCTACAATACGACGACGATATTGTTCATGCTCTAATATCTAATAGTGTAGGCATGTCAGTTTTTGTCCTCCAAATGACACTTGATTATTACGCGTACGCACAAATTGTTTTAGTTGTTGTACTATCGTCGCTGCATTTAAAACCAGCAGTAGTTGATCATGGGTAACAAGTTGTGGTTCATTCGAGCGGTGCTAATATGCAAGTATTTCATCTTGTCTACTACAACTTGGTATTCGAATACAACGCACACACGCGTGCTGCCTTACGCGTGCTGTCTTGTCTTAATTACACTCGGCACTGTTATATAAAGGAAATCTTTCCTTAATTGTAAATCACGTCAAAATTCATTTCAGTAATTCAGTCTACCGTTTCATCTTTTTTGTCAACGTTGCAGGTGTTTATACAACATATGAGCTGGCAAATTTTCGTCATAGGGATCGATAAGATTTCCTAACAGATTACCTGATTTGATTCTGATATCGCATCTAAGTTATAGTTGAGGACCTATATCCACACGTCATGCGAGGAAATATGTTTAATAGTTTTCATATTGGCAAGATCTGCAGCAATGTTCACGATTTCCAAGGCACACACCATTTGCATGATTGTGTCCCAATGCCATTGATCTTTTTATATACGAAACCTTGAGTCTTGAAATGATTTAATCTTGCATCATTTTCTTATTTTATCCTTTACCTATTGTGGTATAAAAGAAAACATTTCATAATCTAGCATATAGCAGTAGATTTTACCGCCATATACGTTACTTTATTCCACTTAAGACGGTTAATGCTAAATTTAACTAGGCTTTGCTAACTAAATACGTTCATCCTCTCGTTCCGGGAGAAATATTTTAAGTCAAACTCAGATATAACTTCGTTCAGTATATATTTTCATCGGTTTGAATGCAAACCCAAACGAGCCCCTAGCGTGACAAACGACGCAGTAGAAGGCCCACAGGTTATTCAAACCAATTGCATCTCAATGATGCCCTCCTTGTAAGTTTAATAAAGAGCAGCCTTACACCATCGATTGACCTTCAATTTGTATGTGCAACCAACTCACAAGATATCCCATTTGTGAAGCATTATTTACATCCATATATACTCGAGAGATTACTTTCCTGGCCTGATGCTCTAAGTCTCTCAGACACTATCAAAACTTAACAAGGAAATGACAAATTTCATACTTGAAGTTAAAGGCTGATTTGAAAAATGCGTGCGCAGTCACCTCATAATTACCCAATATAAAAGTAACGCCACTTTGAAATAATATTACATGACTTATTATTACGTATCTATACATAGCCTGAAGAACGGTATTAGTATATTATTTTGGTCTTATAATTATCTCTGTTTTTCAAATATGTGGTAGTTCTTTCGTCACTTAAATAACTGGAGTAGCTCTTATACTGGCGAATACTGATTTCGGTTAACTATTGTATAACGACAAAAAATAAATTGGCTTTACACAAAAGGCATTCCGGAATTACTACACTGATTTTATTAAGTCATGACATTATTATTTCTCTTTTAAATGGCAAAAAAATAAAAATAAAAAAACAAATAAGCTAGCATTTTATTTATTCGATCTCCATGTCTAGTGACTAAAATCAGAGCGGAGTTTTTATGCCCGGTATAAATATGGATCCACCTGCGTCTTATCAACAACTTCTTAGATAACAGGAAACTATACTAAAGTTCATAAGTTGAATCTGTAATACACTCACACACAAAGGTTTTGTCTGTAATACCACCCGACAAAACATTTGGTATTCAAAATTAGTGGTATAACATCAGTTCTTTTGGTTACTGAGACATGTCAACAGTCTTTTACCCAACATGACCATCCTCTTGCACGTGTGTCTGAAGGTAACTTTCACGAATTACAGCTCACAGTTTTGTACACATAAGCTTGCGATTAAAACGATAAAATTGGGATATTTAGAAAGAGCCGAGAAATTTAGCCACTGTAATCTAAACACTAAATAATGATTAAAATATTTGAAATCAGCATTCACAATAATTCAGCGGTTTGCCAAAATAGGAGCTGCAGTGAATCTTGTCATGACAACGTCATACAAATATTTTCTTCATATTTACACAATATAGACTGAACACCTGCCGAATAAAGTTATCAAGCAAACACGCTAGATTTGTAATGTGTCTAATTTCAAAACAATATTTTCTGTCAGACATTTGAAATTAATATATATATACATGTATTAAAAAATCAGTATAGAAAATGTTATAATGTCTGCTAATTTCGAGCTAATGAAGAGTTCCGGAAACAACCACGACGATCTAAGATGGTTAATAAATAATTACACATAATTACTTACCTCCAATATCTGTACTTGAGCTTTAGTATGTCCGCGTCCGAAACCATCACCATAGAGCTTGATGCGACAACAGTCATCAACAAGAGGAGAACATATGCCCCCTCCTAAAATATCAGTTATTTCAGGAGCATCACTCAGAGATTGTGAACAATCCTGGAGAATATATCCTTCAAAGCAATAACACGTGCCTACAATGAAGATACATAAATTCAGTGTTTTTGTGAAAAAATAAAATTGATATAGCCATTGTCATAACTCAGGATGATTTAAGATAGATTTCACAAATAAAATGAATGATACGTTTCCTTCATCCGCAGCGTCTCTAAATGCTATACATTACACTATTGTTTTCTCGAATGACTGTACAAGAAAAGGAAGTAGACGACGTATCATGGATTTATTATGCACATTATAAACAAATTTGAAAGCATTGACGCAGATGCGTTTCAAGCGTTCATTAAATTAATTCTTTACGCCATAAAGGGTGATTATTGACCTTTGCCTGTCATATTATTAAGTGCTATCTGATATGGAATAACTTGCAAATTATTCATTTCATTTGTTGTTAAAATTTGGTAGTCATCAATTGAGACATTATCCAGCTAAAGACTTTATCAAACAAGCCTGACGACAGTCACTTCAAATTGTTCACAATGTTATCTATTGCTTTAATGGCTTCCATTTGCTAATTATACCACCCATATTTGATCAGGTTCATCGACATTTAATACTTCTGCATTCGTCTCACTTCAGGAAAGTATGATGTATCATATAATAATTTAAAATAGCAAGTTTGTTTTGAAATAAGATAATGAAAACCTGTTACCATGTTTGCACTGTCCGTGGCCGCTGCAATTCTTAGCACATGATACTTCTTGAAATTCCAGCACAGCAGTCACATTTTCTTGTCTAAACGCGACATCGTTTTGAATGATGTTGTCAACTTGTCTTGTTACTGACTCTATGTGCACACTAGTATAATAGGTCTCACCTGTGAGCTGAATGAAAAGAAACAAAATTTAATGATGATAGATGTACATCAAAATGTCACAACTATCAACATTATTAGCTAATGAAATATCTCCCTGATTTACCTCTAAGTACATTACAACCTTATGACGTTGTCTAAAATTGATTCTGAATTTGCACACACTGCTGCAGGTTTCGACACTTGTCGCGATTGATTTTATGGTTCAATACTTTGTATTCATATCCATTATTTGCAACCGATTTTGTAAAATTGAAATGAATTATATACTACATTTCTTGCAACTATTTTGTTTTTATATTTTCTGAAAATCTAAACGTTTGTACCATGTCAATATTTAATGACGTATCTTAACAATCTTTTCTCGTTGTTTCGTATGTTGCGTGGCAAAGTTCCAAGTTAGCTACTGGAATCAATAGAATAATAATGTAAAAAGACTTATTTGATTTTTCCTTCAACTTGTATCTATTTATTTTATAGAATCCGACCCAAAATATCCCAAAACTTAAGCTTTCAACGTCAAGAAAACTCCCTCTTTAAGTATAATTTATAGCAAGACATTTAGAAGACAAACGTTCTCAAAGGTAAAAATTGTATGCACCAAACCGTGATACGTACCATTATGTCCTGAACACACAGGGATATTGCACTCACTATGATGTCATCGGTGGTTAAAGGTAAATTGTCCTTCATCGTCACTACTGCAGAATTCTGAAACTCCTTTTCACAATATGTTTGGGCTTCCTCTTCTGTGTAACGCGATGAAGAACGCTGTAAATATATTGTATTTTCGATGATTTAGCTTACGTAAATTCTTTTAATCCTAATTACATCGAAGATTTAAATATGAATGGAATGCCAAGGTATTCATGTAATATATATTGTTCTACAAACAAACACACAATAATTAACAGTAAATGTGTCTTCGTAAATTTGTTTCTTTATTTAAACATTTTATGAAACTACAGCTGAAGCGGATTTAAGATTTCATATAGCATAAGGCTTAATGTCATCTATCACAGTGAAAGTAGTTACGTTATAAACATCTAATTGTTCGTATTCCACACTATTCAAGCAGGGATTTTGTATTGTGGTTTTACTGATAAAAATAGAGTTCAAGGCTTTTTATCTTTCACGTTTATTGTTTAAGACGTAATATCAATAGTCGTAATTTTATTTCAAAGTGTAACATAAAAATACAAGTATTTATGAACTCGTACCTTCCGTAAACAATGTAACGTCAGGGAAAACACGTTTGTATATGCAATCTTGCATGTTTCAAGTAAATTATCATGTGTATTTCTAAATCTTTTAATGTGTGATGTATAATTCACTCCAAGATGAATACAATATCGATAGCTACCATCAAATGACAAAAATGTAAACTATTTCTGTGAAGCCTACCTGTACAATATTATTTTCAGAGGAAGGAACCTCTTCTGGTGACATTGTGAACAGTCGTTGTATTTCTTTCCAGTGCGACCGCTCCGTCTGCCTAGTGGTTAGAGTGTCCGCCTCAGAAGATCTCTTAGTCATTTTCGGGCATGCATTTACAAGTCTCCTTCCTTTGTATGTAGCTTCGTTCTTGCATGACTGATATTGACTTGCGGAGCAGACAGTCACCGTTGAATCCTCCGCTGCATTGTTTGAGCTATTTGTAACATTACTAGCGATTGGGCAAATGCAGAATTTTTCCATTTCGTCCCAGATGACTTGCTTATGGTTAGCAGGGTTGAGAAATGAATCATTTGAATACTTAATTCTAAAAAAAACGAAAGTTTATCCATCACAGTTTAATCTGAAACTTGACAAAGAATACCTTAGTTGGTACTAATCAGGAAGATTCTATGCAACAGGGTAAATATTACAATCGCAGCACATTTACGTTTCCCCTAGGAAGAGTAGAAATGGCCTTATGAATATAATAACTGGTAGAACTATAAATTATACTACTTTACCTCCTGCTATTATTAGCAATATTACCTCTACTACTTGTACCAAATTCACTATAAACCTATTATCTATATTGCAACGTAGTTAATTTTCGATTTGTGATACCTTTGCTAATACTCCAATGTGTAGCCATTTTGTGTAACCTTTATAATTTTCATTGTACCTCTGAATATAAAGCCTGATTTTGAATCTGACATTAAAAGTGTTTTCATTGATAAATATATGACGTCAAAAATATTGTAAAATAAATCAAGAAATATTTTATTGCAATTCTTACCTCCACTTGTCCACAAAATTGCTGATCGATAAACCATCAAAATCATCCAATGAGTTTCCATTAAATTTCCCACACATTCCTGCTACTGAATTCAGATCTCTTACGGCGAGGTATATGTAGACATCCATTGTATTATGAAAAACGGGATGAGTGTGTATTGTAAGGGCAACTTTGGTTCCAATGGGCATGTAAATCTGCAAAAAATAAAAAACGTTTCTTCATTCTCAATTAAGTATGAAAGTTTGACAGATGTGTGACGCGAGAAAGAGGTTAAATATTGACTTTAAAATGAATGTTGCATATCAAAAAAATTCTAATATCACCTTCGTTTTTTATTTTAATTTTTCAATAAAACACTTTAAATTGATATATCTACTGATGTTATCACTATGCAAGTAACTGACAAACATTTTCTGCATCTGATACCGGGAATACTTGTGTCACCATTTTTTGCCAGACTATCAGGATTGTATCCTTCCTTTACATTTTGAATTTTCAGGAGATGCTAAACCAAATTGTAAATTATGGAAATTCACTATCTAAAATCGAACAACCTTCAGAATCAAATTCATTAGTATAATAAAGTATTTATGCAACAAAATTTAGTTTTGCTTTTGGTTTGTCCTTTAGACACTCATATGTAAACCTTTAACCCTTTTTCTATTGGAATCAGATATAGGCAGGTGGTATAGTGTCTATAACGCAAGACGAAGTAACAAAGAAACTGAAGAGAATGTTATGTATTCACGCAGAATTTGTCAAGTGATTTTTTTTAGACAGCTGAAAGAGGGGAAACAATCATATATATGTTTGATAAAACTGAACCAAATTGTATTTACAATGTTATTAAGGAAGCTTGCACTATCGTGTCTCAAAAGCTGAAAGATACTGAAAGTGTCAAAGCAGATAAAAAAAGCAAATTTTACAATAAAGGCAGGATAATTACAATGTGTCAATATTCCCTCCATTTACCTCAATATTGTGCTCCGTTACTTCCCGCACATCCAGGATGTCAACATTATTACAGGACACAAAACTAGCAAACCGTTTACCGTTGCAAAGATTTACAATGTACATGTCACCACCAGCTCGTACTGATACGGCACAAACACAAGTTGCAACACCATTGCAATACGTTGTTTTTATCTGGACCTACAATTGTCACAAGAATACTTAACGAGTTATAAAACATCAGATTGTAGAAACGGCGATAAAAATAGAATGATAGCTTTCATAGTAGGGGGACAAGTAAATAAATGAACATCTACGTAAACATTTTCCTTTTGTCCAATGAATGTGACCTATTAATGTACGTTTTAAAAATATTTGCAGATGCTTAAAACATCATCTACGCTAGCCAAAGTTCAGATATTATGAATTAAGTCTTCAATAATCCTAAAAGTTCTATCGCAACTTCAAAGCATAGATTGTTCCGAATGAGCTCTAAGCTTGAATATGTTGATGTACCAACAGTCTTGATGCATCATAATGTTATAATCCAGAATGTCTATTAATAAATTCAAAAAAAATCTCAGAATTGTGTTTAAGTCCAAACAGACAATGCGCACCTTTTAAATCCAGTAAATATTTTAAATAAATTATACGTCTCAAATTATATCTTTACTCAAGCAAAAGCGATTACTCAGACTGATATTAAAATACGAACGAATAATTCGTTTACCTCAGACTTATATAGCAACATAAAACACAATATAATAACTAGGATTTAAGTCTCAAGTTCGCTATTTAAAACATTCTAGTTGTTATTTATAAGGCCAGACAATGAACTCAGATATCAGTAAACAAATAATAAGACACGAGATTAGTCAGGTAAGCTCAAACTATACTCTTAATTAAGGAAAAAGCTCATTACAAATTAAATATACGCCTCACATACTGTTTTTTTTTTGCATTTAGAGCACTGGTATACAATTTTACACTATATATTTGTCAAAGGCAATTTGATAAAGTATGCTTCAGAAACACGTTGCAGCCATTTTCTCCGAGTTAAACTCCAGTTTCGTCGTTATGTGTACCTAGCCGGTTCCACAAAACTATCAACTTCAGATTGAATTTTTCAGAAGAAGGTAATTATGTCTTGGAAAGTACAAGTTTGCAAAGAAAGAGCTAAACGTCTAAGTAGAAAAGCTAATATTTATATTATAAAACACGTTGACTGAATTTAATAGAAGATGGACTGTCACAAACTTCGAATCTTTAAATGCACTAGTGGTGGGCATGGTGGAAAACGATTTTTTTTTAACTTAACCGATTCTTTTTTAAAACCATATACAGCTTATTAAATATATTAAATGTAATAGAAAGCATGTGGCATATTGAATTCGTTTTCACACTTACTTCTTGTTTGTTCTGGATGTTTCTATATAGAACATATTCGCCTGGTTGATGATGGTCATATATGCTGAACAATAAAAATTAACAGTTTTAAGAGTTATAAGAAATGTCTGGAAATGCATATATATATATATATATATATATATATATATATATATATATATATATATATATATACAGAGAGAGAGAGAGAGAGAGAGAGAGAGAGAGAGAGAGAGAGAATTATAAATATACACCAGACAGAATGGAAAGTGTTATCCGTGGATTCCTATAGAAGAATGCTTGATAATGGTCGGCATAATTAATATTTTAATACAAAAAATACTATCGTACAGATTAGATAATTTTCAATTCGTACTCTACTGAGATTCGAATCCAGGTCCGTGGGTAAATGGCACCCATCGCATTGCCTGAACACACGTGCCCATATTCCCTCACGATTAAGCCTTAATATGATTGGTATTTCAAATCTGAATATGTACATTACTAAATCTTAAAAAAAAATGTACATAAGGCAAAGAAACAGCATATAAAGAAACATATGATGTTAGCAGAGCAGTTGGAATATTACAAGGTGTCTTTTAGTTTGATTTCTGCATGTTTGTATACATTGACTATATAGACGAAAATAATTTAGCGCTATCCTTTGCATATTGAATTAAAAGGAGAGAGAGAGAGAGAGGAGAGAAGGGACTGTAAGACTGTTTTTCAGTTTCTACACAGTATTTTCAAATAGGAGAAAATCAGAAACACTTAGGGGGAAATCATTCTTAATAGTAGCTGCTTCACAGGTTCATGCCGATCACACTATTTAATTTGTATCATCTTCAGGTTTGTTTCCATTCAAGCTGATATGTTTCGTATTTTTCTCACTGACTTAAAAACGTCTTAAAATCTATGACACAAGAAATATATTAGAATCTTTGAATATTTTGTCAAGTACCGGGACATTATGTATATAAAAATATTATTTTGCCCAGCAATTCGAAATTAATACAAAGTCAGCTTAATACGGCGCGTTTGATAACAGGACATAAATCGTTGAATCGTTTCAGTAGAACTACGCACTATTAGTGTATGAAGTGTAGTGTATATCTTGTATTATAATTGTGTGGTGGAAGACCTTTGCTGTCATACTCACGATCCGTCTGCAGTCTTCATATGTGGATCCACACGTGCATAGCAAATCTTTCGCTCCCATACTTTATTATTATGAACTATCACCTGCTGAGTGAAACATACAGTTCCATTCATAAATTTGCCATGTTTCTAACTTATAAATGACGGTTGTATGTGTTTTCAGAGCAGAATTATACTATATAAAATAATGATTATATCCGATTTAAGTCGAAAGCATCAAATCAAATTTCTTTTAAATGTATTGAATTTTTTCAAAGAAGAAACTTTCAAGACAGTCTTCAGAATTTATTAAATATATTTACATGTAGTATTTGATTTTAAATATTGTTATAACAAATGAAGTGTACATCGATAAATGTTTTATCAAAATTAATTAAAACTATCTGGATGATTGCATGGCTATAAATTATGTTGTTTTTTTTAAAATTTATTTATCATTCAGAATTCCAAATTTATACTGACTGATCGATTTCGATTTATGCACTAAAATGGCAGTTACAATGGTTCAACTACTTACAGTAACATAATCCAGAGTATAGTTTTTTAATAATTCATGTCCGCTTGCAATGCTATCCGTCTTTAAAGTTATCTTGAATGTATCTGACACTCCAGGTATGTATTGGTCATCATTTTTGGTGGTAACTTTCATGCTAATATTTGCAATTTTGTTTTTCCATTCAGAGCCCGGGTATGTTGTAGCTGTAAAAGTCGTTCCACTTGTTTGGCATCTTTGGCTGTCTTTAACCGTTACAGTTGAACTATATGGATCGCATTTTCCCTCTTTCGGGTCGTACATAATAATAGGCAATAAACAATCCTTAACTGTGACAGTTCTGTTTTCTTGTGTTGTACAACCTGGCGGAATAGTTATGTCGAAGTAAATCATAGTGGTCTCACCTTTATTCATGTTGATTACTGGATTCAGAATCTGAAAAAAAAAATTTGTTATCATCGATCTAAATGTAGATCTTTACAAGGATGGCATACATCTCAGAAGAATCGCCAAATAGGTACCAAGGCTATATGATTCCTAAAGAAGGTTACATATTATGAACTTGTTATTATTATGCAATAGAGTTTAATTGCATTTTATCAACCGAAAAAGTATCAGAATATAATATTAGTCTCAATATATAATAATATCAAATAGTTTAAAGAAATACTCTTAATGTATGCGAGTTTCACTATATGTCGCCAGAGAACATACACTGTGCTGACGTTGAATTACACTCCACCCGAACAACGCATTATTTATTTTCTCTTATTTGGTTATGGACATATGCAAATGCCATCTTTGGACTATTTTAATATGTTCTTTTCTTATCGCTTTTAAAAAAATATGCGTCTCTTTGAGTGTTTATGTTCTTGTGATACATTTAACCATTTCCTAAAGTAACGTTATAAACGTCACACCTATCTTAGAAGAAATGCGCGTTAGCGTCTGTGCTACATGCAGAACATAAGATGCAATTCTCTACGAAGCTAATTGGTGCATATTCCTGACCACTAGTATTACGTTTTTTATATACTAAACTTTTCTGCGCACGTCTATCATTATTTTATTTTTAGTAATAACGGAAGTTTTCTTTTTTATTTTGTTTCTGCTTCCAAACACGTTGATACAATGTTCGTCAACTCAAAACCACGAGAATTGATGCCGTCGAAATTGTATCAATCCCCATCAAGAAGAAACAAATTCTCCTATGTCCTAAAAGACCAAACTATCACATTAGACAAACAGTTATTTAAATCTGATTCATGATTGCAAAACCAGTCTGTTTATTACCATAGCATTTGATCAGTCTTCCGCTACAATGCCCGTTATATAAGAAGATTGTATTAAGTCATTTTCTCGAAACCGAGTCAGCATGTATTCTCCTACAATTTTAATGCGAAGACGTCATGAACAATTTGGTTAGAAAGACTCTGCTCACAGAATTTAATTTTATACAGAACGTAGGAACTGCTATGTTACATATGTGGTTCCCAAGTTCCATCACTATTCGGCAAACGAGGCAAGGTCGTGGTGTTTCCTCAAATTAAGAACATGGGTGTAGAAAGCACACGAATAAATACAGCTTAGAAAGCAAACACACTTATATATATATATATATATATATATATATATATATATATATATATATATACACGTTTTAGGTGCGTTGTGGGCAGTCATCCCGAAAGTGGGTTTACGGGAAGGACATGATATAGTTTACATTTCAAATCAAAATACATATACATAGGTTGTATTTCTTACATAGTAATTATGTATATGTTGAAAATAAGTATATACACTTATGTTATAGTCCTATTCATGTTTTCGGTTCGTGGGCAGATATATATATTTCATGGGCAGTTTTGACCTTTAGGTTGAAGATGACAAAGTAACTGCCCAAAAATACGTTCACGAAGAACAAACATATAGCATTCTGCCCGTGAATACGGCCATAGGAACAATATATAGCGTACTGCCCACGAATACGTTCACAAGTAACAAATATATAGCATGACTTTCCGGTGTGCGCGCGCAAAATGGTTGTCAAGACACGACGATAAACATTAATCTATTAAGGCATCCTTTGCAATGGCCAGCGTACATATAGCGGACGTGAGGTTCGTTTTTCACAGCTTGTTTGAAATAAATGGATGATTATATATCCAGTGTAACAACTTGTCTTGACAGCTTATGGATGCTAATGTTTGACATTTATTGTGAAGATGATTGTTCACTGCTTGTTGATGAATTCGTAGCTTCTGTTAATCGATGCTATAGCTCAATTTAACTGTCATACACTGATATGTTTAAGTCTGCTTGCACAGTTAACTATGCAGAGTTATGGAAATATAACAAATTGGTTTTAATAACTTTCAGAGTTTGTTTTACTATTACTCAATATTTGTTTCAAGTACTATAAAGGCTGTGATAGGTTGGGTGGCTTAGATTACAAATCAGGCCCTTCTCACTTGGGGGTGGGGGGTGGGTACTGCCCATTATGAATATTACTGGTCCTAGATGTCCAACCTGATATTTATGACATATAGGTTCAACATCTTACTGCCAGCAGAAATGGTGTTCTGTAGTATTTTTCCCAGTCAATAGTTTATGGATATATTATGTCATGTACTATGCTTGTTTAATTCTCTCATCTCAGTTCTGACGTTACCATTGAATGCTATAATGTTCCCAGACATCCGGTATTCTTGGTTATTAAAATTATATATATACACAGATAACTGAAGGTGAGTTCTCATTATTCCCTAACAATTGTAATTAGTGGGGCTGTAGCAATTGATGGTCTGAGAATTCAAGTTAACTGGTTCAAAACTTGGGTAAACAACAAACTGTTTTCTTCCTTTGACAGGCATCATAAAGTTTTGCATCCTTGTCTCTCTGATGACTGTGGTACACAAGTTACAGACTTTGCCTTAGAATGAGCCTGATTTTTGATACTTGTTACTGAATGGGGTGGGGTAGGGAAGTAACAAAATTATTAAAGGTGGAATGTATGCAAACCATGCTGGAAATAGATATGTGCCAGCAACTGCAACATGTAAGCTTCAATCAATTTGGAAACTATAAGCTTTATCCTGTAAATATTAACAGTTCACACCCTGTATAAAAGGTGATTTTGTGTTTGATTAACTGGAACTGTTAATTTATTATGTTAAGGAATTTATTGTTTTAACCCTAGTAAATGTAATATAATTAGGTCAAAAGTTCCAGTTTGTTTATTGTTTCCAGAGTTGATTATTGTAACTGGAAGAACCTGTTTCTAAGTGTTAAATGAAACGAAAGAGATATTGTTTACTCAAGTGATATAAAATAAAAGTTTAAAATGAACTGAAAGAAATATTGTTTATTCAAGTGATACAAAATAAATGCAAAAGTGTATATTCATTAAGAAGTGTATTGTCAATTGCAAATAAATGAAGATTTATCTTATTTTGTTCTTTACTTGTGTACAAAATTATACCTGGATTGGGCAATAATTACTTGGACTCCATTTGGAAAAGAAAAATCTATATGTCCTAAATACCTAATGTTCATATCATAATGCTCTTTTAATGGATGATTATGCTTTTCAGCTGACGTTACCATATTGCCAAGTGAACTAATAGTATGGCCTTCGGTGTGGCCCACTAATCACATTTGTAAATGAATTATGCATACAATAGAGAAATAGCTCTTAAAATATCTTATGAGTTGAACAATCTGTGTACACAAATAAACTTGAAGCAAATCTTTGAACTTGTATGCCACACGTGCAAGTGAATTGGTGGTTTTCATATGTAACTTGTGTACTCTTATGGCTTTTGTCTATATTACTTTTAGCCATTTCTATTCACACACCAGAACACAACCTTTTTTGTCTGATTCAGGTACTAATGCAAAACTTATTTCAGCTGTAACTGAAGTATACAGAATTTTTCCTGACGTTGAGGCCTACTGTGTAGACAGTATAGCTGTAAGTCATCAAATCAAATGGAAGACAACAGTGTGCAGTTGAAGAAAATGATATATACCCAGTACCATTTAGAGTTATCTTAAAGAAAAGTCACAATGCACACTGATACAAGTAGTTTTAGAAAATGCATTTGTTCCACATACATTTTAACTTAACCCAAAAGTTCAGTCTCTTGCCTAAAATTCAATCAGATGTATGCATTTATTCCATAAAACACAAAGATATAATGAACCAAATCATTTTCATTATTGAGTTAGGTAGTAGGCTATGTTAAAGAGTGCAATCACTTTATCGATTTTTTTTTCCATTACATTTTTATTTATTATAAAATGACATTTCTTAGTGGAGTGCTAGCAACTGTAACTTGAGGAATATTTTGTACATGCTGGCCTAAGTGTCATGAATATACTGTGCTACATTTTGCTTTATTAGGTATAATACTATCATGAGACTTGCTTGATTAAATCCTGAATTTGTCAGTTACACTTACAAGTCCACTGGTAGAATTTAAAATCTGTGACAGTTTGGGAACTTTTTTTGCAGTAACTGCAAATCACTTTGCCTTCACAGTCAATGAATTCAAGCCATTGATAATTGTCAAACCATTGTGACTGAAAATGTGATTGTCTCTTAGTTGTGTCCTATTTGATAATTTTGCTGCCACAGAGTCTGGATTGTGTCTCTGAAGAAATAGTTCATCTAGACTCTGTTGCAGTATTACATTTTATATGTCCAATTTAATGAATTTTCTTTCTTTGAATCATTCTTATGTCATAACTTGCGAAAATAGTTTAGTTAACAATATTTATTCAAACAGAAAAGATAACCTCACTTGACAAATCATCCTACTAAAGTGATCATGGCATACACTTTTATCTTTGAAATTCAAATATTGCCCACTCGTTAATTAACATAACTAATATTGCACATTGAAGGTGATCATATGTATCATCAGTTTTAAAAAAATAAAGACATAATACTATCATTTAATCACTGCATACAGGAAACAGACACTTGTGTCTGTAAAATGCCTTTCATTGGATTACTTTGGTTTATTAAAACCAAACAGCAATCCACTCAGGATTTTCTAGGATAGATACAGAGAATATATTATGGTCATTCAGAACGCTATCAATACATCAGACCAGATTGTTTTTATTATTATTTAGGCAAAATAACTTAGTAAGTCAGATGGCAAACATGAGGATGGTGATAGGTTATGTGGAATTTGCATTGAATCATCTGATCCCAGAAGATTTGATACAATGTCACTGGCTGTGGTAATCATCAAGTGCAGTTGCACGGCACCATAAGACTTATCAAGATACCATAAGCTAGAAAGATGAAGAAAAAGAAAAACGATGACCCAAAGACAAATCCTGCAAACTGTGTGCAAAAATGATTCCACAGATTATAGATGAAAACTTTACTATATTTAGCTTCAAGATATTAATAAATTTGGATTACTTCCTCCAGTCTGCTACAGTAATTCATGCCCATTGCACTCATAAATTGATTATAGTCCTTGCAGTATTTTGTGTGGGCCACAATATTTTAATTGATGCAGCTGATGCTCCATTCTTCAGTTCAGTGTTGATTCAAACATAGCAATGTCCCTTTGGGATGTGTGCATAAATAAAGAATGCCTGTCCCTTCATTACCACACTTGTTGAATTTATCGTGTCTCTCTGAAAACTGTACCATGTGAGAAAGAATTTTATAAACAAACTGGACATAAGTATTGCTAGACATATACTCAGACCTGAGACTTCATAAAAGACTGCTTACTTGTGAGGCATTATTAGTGCTAGGGCTTGAGGTAATAACTTGCTATATGTTTGGTAAGGCAAAATAAGGGGCCTTATGACTTAAATTGAAACTGTGAAAAAACAAAAGGTTCAAATGCAATAAACTTTTGTTTTTCCTCATTTGTTATATTACAGTGCCATGAAAGGTCATTTCTTTTATCTTTTTAATCCCTTGCCAATTTTAAGTCATCATCACTAACCAAGTCTCTAAATCAATTCTTGGCATATTTAGCTAAAATGGTGTCTACTGTTCCATTATATCATTGATTGTTTAGCTTGCTTGTATGGAGCTTAACACAATTTTTCAGGACATCATAGACTTTACATGGCAGCCAACATATTTATTGGAAGAAATCAACACACATAACGCTACTGGCAAGCTTTCTCATATACACACATTGGTTGGACTAGAGAGAGTTGATTAGTGATGTGTATGCCTAGACCATTCTATAATCCAGGGCCCCATGATTGAATACAGCTTAAAGAAATTAACCCTAATTCAATTTCCTTGTTGCATTTAAATCATAACACCCACCATGCAAAGTGACACATGTCTCAAGATTTTCAAATTTGTATATGTTTTGCAACTTTTAATTCTGAGTTGATGCATGTGGATGTGGAAATTCAGTTACTGAATACTTAGCTACTTATATAAGGAGCTCTCACACTGGTAAAAGCATGCAATTGGGATTGTATTTGCAAGAGGGCAATTAATTGTTCAAAATACTGTTTTAGCTAACTACATATGCGAAGGGTTGATGTATAAAAAAGAGGATCAAGAAATCCTAGCTGGTAAAGATAATTGTATCCAACTTGACAGAAAGTGAGAAGGCCTTTTAATTTTGTACAGCAGTTTCATTAAGGAACCAACTATAATACCATTAGAAGTTTATGAGCAGCAAAAACCACATTTAGGACCAACTAGACATCAAAACCATATGCATAGTTCCATTTACGGCCAACCAGACATCAAATAGGTCATCTAGTGAAAGCACAATGTCAAAATGACCAGCCATCTAGGAGAAGTAGCAAGGAAGGGGTTTTCCAGATGCCCAGTAAAACAGCCATATTGGAGGTTAGATTGGCACTATTTTCATTTACGTCCAACTAGACATAAGAAGTCTTTCACTGATATGACGATTCATTCAGGAGAAGTAGTTATACCAAGATTTTCAGGATGGCCACATTGGTGGCCTTATAGGATGTCTGTACAGCACCATAATTCTCATTCAGGACCTGCTAGACATCAACATAAGTATTTTGTACACATGCTGACACGCTGACACAATTATCCATTCAGAAGTAGCGATAAAAAGTTTCTTAATATGGCTACTGTGGCAACCACATTGTATGTGTGAGTGGCACCATCTTGTTTTTTCTTCCAGATATTTTCACACAAATATCATATTTAAAGATAACATGAATTCATACAAGATCTTGTCAGTTTATTTCATAACAGACTTTTCCCTCATATTAATATAATCTTTTGAAAACATTTATACATTATAGTTCTAGAAATTTTTCATGCTCTCAGAAACTATTAAAATCACAGCAGAAAGTGTTATGTTATATCTTTATTCAGCACTGAAAAATATTTATGAACTCTTAAAGTTTTTTCCCCTATATTAACTTAATTTAATGAAGATTTTCAGACTATAACCTTTCCATTGGATTTATTTTTTCAAACATGGCGTAAAAAGTATGTTATAGTAACCAATTTTTACATTGCCTTCACCATTGCAGAAATCTCTATAATCAATTTCCTAGTAAAGAAAAGCCAAGAAAATAAATGGACAGTTAATATTCACTTCAGGATCACAGACCTGAGGCAAATATGTCATTGTTAAATCAAACATTTTTATTGTGTTTCCTTATACCTAAATATATATATATACTTGCTGTTACTCTAAACGAAGGCTGGTGATCCAGTTGATAACCTTTTGGGGGTTTTAAGGATGTCTTTAAAATTAAGGCCTTAAAAATGTTGAGATCTTATATTAAAAATGACAATTTGAGCCTTGCAGATTCATGTCCACAGGTGCCCAAATAAAATAAAAAGGGGGGGGGGTGCAAGGGGCAAGCTTGTTGGTGTGTTATAAAATAACTGACTTATCATCGGTGTGCTGACAGGTGATGTGTAATTAAATCACTGTTGTAATATTAATAATGAGTGAGTCTGCACAAAGGAATTTCATACAGCTAAACTAGCTCAACAACTAGAGGCAATTAAGAAATATATCCACATTCGTGATTCTGTCAAATGGCAGATACAACAGCATCAGGAAGCTCAAGTAGCATTTACAGAAGGTAAAGAGCCGCTATACTTGTTATCTTTTTAGGGATGTGCTTGGATTTTGCCCTCAAGCTGGAGCAGTCATAGGATATATAATAAATTGCCACGGTCGGAATTTATCCCCAAGCTGGGGTAATCGATGGGTAAAGTCTTATCCACAGTCGGGGTTTTATTCAAGCTTCAGGTGCAAGTTTTTGTGCATCTCCATGCCCTTGCATAAAACACAGTTACACGTTTTTTTATATAGATATTTTTCAGTTGTAGACAGGAATAATAAGTATTTGCGAGTGTTTGAAATGAATGGGTTCATTATGAATTGAGTGGCACTACATTTCAAAAGCAAAACTGGATTGAAATGCAAGAACTGTAGTACGGAATTAGTGTTGGTTCTGGATCGTAGAATGGAATTGTGTGTGTGTGATTGGATTTTTAACGTAGCTTGAATAATTTTTCAGTCATATTGCTACGATGTCTGCAGTGTGGCAGTTTATAGTGATGTATAGCACTGGTGCATCATGCTGCAAACATGTAGTATGATGTTGCACCCAGTCACATTATCCTGACACCAGGCCGATCAGTCCTAACACTAACCTCTTAATGCTGAGCGTCTAGCGAGGTAGCTGTTAATACCATTTTTGTAAGTCTTTGGTATGACTTGGCTGGGGTTTGAACCCATGACCTCCCGCTTCTGAGGCGGACGCTCTAACCACTAGGACACCGGAGTGGTCAGAATGGAATTGTAACAATTACAATGGAAGCAATTTGTATTATGCTTGTTGGGGCATTCCTCACTGATGGCTGTCAGTGACATCATCATGGGAATGTGTAACAGCCACATTTTGTAAGAACAAGGTGTAGTTGGTGAACAATACAGACACTTTTCTGCCATTTCCACTGGCATCATCTCATATGATGTTATTTAAAAAAACTTCCTACAACATACTCACAACATATAAAACCTATATGCAAATCTGATGAAAGCTGCTTGTGTTTCTGAAACACATATTCCATACTGGTGGCAAGAATGTCCAAATCTACATTACAAAAATGAAAACATTACCATCCATCTAGGAGTTGCAAATGTATGAAATCCTCTTGTTGGGTAGTTTTACTAACAGGCTTTACAGCAGGGCCTTCCATTAGATTTAAATGTGGCAGGTAAGTTGACAAAGTAGGGTGGGGGGTTGGGGGGACCTACCCCAATGGGGATAATTCATTTTTTTTTTTAAAGTAGCATGGTGTAAAGTAAAAGTAGATGGGCTGATAAGGAATCCACTGAATTTACAGACTAAAGGTTCAGACATTTGTTTTTAAGAGAAAAATGAAAGAAGGAAACAATACAACAGATATTTTAATATGACTTTAATGTTTATTTTCTAGATTTAATTAAGATTATGAATCAGAATCAGTCTCCAACTCCACTGTAAAGTTTATCTATTACTTCTTCTGCTCAGGCACCTGCAAATTAAAACAAAATTGTAATGCTTAAATAAAGTCATATCATCTCAGCACTAGTTACATATGCAGAAGTCATGTTAATCAGCATTATAAAAATGTATGAAATTTTCTTCACTGCACTTGTGCTTCCCTTACTATCGTTAAGCCATGATACAAGATAACTTTGCACTTACTTGTCATTTCTGGCAAGTGGATGGTGCAATCAATTTGCACAAAGATGAATTTATTTCATCCAAATATTTCATGTGAATAAAAATTCCAAATGGAGGCACTTGTCCGATCAGACAAGATATATGCATATTGTAGTTAGCTGGACTCTAGCTCTGATAGTCCTGGGCAATAGGATAAGCTGATTTTGTTATCAGTTTAGAAATGCATCCGCTTTGCAAATACTATGCTTTAAAAGATGAAACTGAATCCAATATTGATGAAATAAGAGTCATTTGGATTACCTTGTTTTTTATCATTCTGCGTTGGTTGGGTGCATATTTGAGGGTCTCTGATATGGTCTCTTCCATTCCATTTGCCTTTGCTTTGCCATTAGTTTTCAAGCAGGCTTCTGCATGAGTAATACAATGTTTTAAAATAAGTTTCACAACAAAGGATGCATTGCATTTTTCTAAATGCCAGCAATAATCAATGGAATATTTTTAAAACATGTACTTTGAAATGTGTCTCAAGTTACTTTATCAATTCATTTAAAAATCTCTGGCAAGTCACATGAAAAACACAATTTAAATCAAGCCATACTTACTTATCAAAGACTTTCTCATTCACATCCTTTACCTCACACAATAAATATCAGCAACACCAACATTAAATTCACACAATCAGTACAAAACCTAGGTGTTACTCTGGACAGTACTCTCACATTGCACCAACATGTCATGAACATATGCAAGGCTGCGTATCTTGAGCTGAGACGCATCAGCTCCATTCTCAGATATCTTTCAGTTGATGCCACTAAAACACTTGTGTGTTTATTACTGCTTTCAAGACTGGACTATGGTAACTCAATTCTGTCTGGTTCATCTTAATATCTACTGCAGAGACTTCAAAAAGTTCAAAACATAGCTGCTTGGATCATACTTAGAGTACCACAATCAGAGCACACCTCCCCGCTGCTCTGTACCCAACACTGGCTATCCATTCGATCCAGAATCAAACACAACATTAGTTCTCTGTGCTACGTTTCATTGACAGACTCTAGTCCAACATACCTATCCGACCTCACCTATGTGTACACACAAGCAAGATACTTACACTCCTCTTCCGACAATCATATACTCATTATTCTCACTATGAAAACAAAGTCACATGGACAGCATTCTTTTGCATACCAGGGCCCAGCAACATGGAATGAATTGCCCACTGAACTTAGACACAAAGACGCAGTGATCCCATTCAAGAGTGCTCTCAAAACTACTTATTCTGACTACAAAAACAAACTTAATGACTTAATAATGTTAACTACCTTAAATATTCTCAGCATGTTTTTTATGTTTTCTAATTTCATGGTGTTTGTTTTTGTAATCATATCATTGTGTATGTTTTTATGTTGTCTAATGTTGCAAAGCGCTTAGAGCTTCTAAAGATTAGGCGCTATACAAAGTCCTCATTATTATTATTATTATATTTAGCTTGGATGAATATTTTTTAAATCAGTGGCCATAACTAAAAGATGGGATTTTGTTTTATGATCATAAAAGTATGTTGGACACCATCCATGATGTACAATGCTGTCTGACATTTCTATGCACCTAAGGTTTCCATCTCAAATATTAAAGCAAAATGCATACCGAATTTGACAGATTGATGAAAATAAAAAAAAGCAATGCTTACCATTTGAAAAGAGGCAATTGTCACTAGAATATTCTATTCAAAATGATATTAATTTTGGACACAGGGGATACCACCCCCATGTTTTCCTGACTCGTGATATGTCGGCCTATTCTGTGCACAGCTTTAAAAGATGTAATGTTTATCCATCGAGCTATAGAAATGAAATACATTTACTGTAGACTGTTTCTGTCAGCAGTTAAGTTGAGTAATTAGGTCAGGTTTATAGCTAGTTTACAAAATTCAATGTAGAATGCCAATAAATGACAAGATATATTTTTGCAAACTAAAGTGATCTTGAAAAAAGATTAGTAAAGTTTAACATTTTATAAAAAATAAGCTATTATGTGGAAAAGAAACAACAATGAAATAGGATGCAATGTGTTTACGTCTAGTTTTGGAAGGTACCGTCATAATTGTACCGTAGTTTAATGGGTGGAAAGGCCATTGAAAGGTAAGGGCAGTGCGGAGACCATCGAGTATGTTCCAGAATAGCTGAATCTTTGTAGATACATAGATCCATTCGTAACTTCAGTCCGCAAGCAAAACACTGTACTTCGTATCCCAATCCTGACTCGGGTCCGAAGTAGACAAATCCTGTTCTAGCTAAAACATACGAAGAAGGTAATCCTTCCCTATCCGTAGGCCATTTTTGAAACGTGTCCAATCGACGGGCACAATCACAATAGTCAGGTAAGAAGACTGGAAAATGGTAGGGTTTGAACTTGGAGTTCTCACTGGATTTCTCACTCGATTCTTGCTGCGGCGAAGTCATCCTTCTGGTGGGTGGCTATCCTCTTACAACCAATGTTTTATACCGACATGTCCATACGGCAAAGTAAAGTGGGTGGGAAGCCGCACTCGCTTCTGCTACACGATTTGATAGACTTTTTCCAAGGGTCGACTGACGATGTGGTGTGTGGGTAAACGTACAATCTTGTTGGGTTGATAGGTGGTCACTTTCTCTAGACTGCAAGGCTTCTTTCAATATGCCAAAGTTGACCACTCGACTGGTACGATAATTCAGAGTAAGTCCTTTCACTTTACACTTCGTGTGCACTTCTCCTTGTTTGTCCCAGTATTCGTAGCCGTAATTTTTGGGACCACCACTAACGAAACTTAGAATCTTGTCATCGGGGTGCTTGTCTGTCCAGGCTCCTAAACGGTCTCCTTCGATGTCAGGGTGCTGTTGACTCGGGTGATCGATATAAATGCAACTGTCCATGTCAAAGTACAAGACACGTTCCCCTAACAGTTCTAAAGCTTCGTACAATTTTAAGCGAGCATGAGCTGTCATGTAAGCTGCAATGATGACATTTCCAAAGGGGTCATCTTCTACAAAGTTCAGATCTTCTTCGTAATTCACCAAGATCAAATCCTCACGAACGACGTCCACGTGTTTCATGAATTTGGCTTTGTCATGAATCATCTGAAAGTAGCGGGAAGGTTCGGTCAAATACTCCGTCTTGGGTAAACACGGTCATTGTGCCATTTTACCCCACAAGCAATTTAACATCACTTTGGCAAACGATCGCCTGCCTTCGTTTTTCTCAATGTGATTTAAAGTAATGCCTTCTTGTGCCCAGAATTTCTCTCTGAATGTCTTTTGGTCTTCGGGAGTGTGACACCAGGACAGATAGCCACTGGCTTCTTGCTCAGTTTCAAAAAGGCATCCACGTAGTCTGCGAAAATGCCTTTCTGTGTGGGGTCACCCTTGTGGAATTATTGTGTCTTGGGAAAGTGGCAAATTTCGTACACTTCTAACAGTTGGTATCCCATGTTCAGAGCTTTGAACAATTCTACGCTGACCCATGTCCCCGTCAAGGCCCGTTCTTCCTGGGTGTGATGACAAGGTTGATCTTGGTTGCACGTTTCAGCACAAGTACGGCACAAAGGAAACACAAGTTTGCCTTGGCAATGGCGAGGTAAGACGGGATGGTATAGGTTCGTGGGAGGCAAAACTTTGCACTTGATCAAGCCTTCGTATTGTCGAATGTTTTTTAGGTCGATGTGTTCGGTGAACAATTGTGGGTGCCCTGCAGGAAAGCAACAATATTTGCACACATAGGGATACAGTGAACACACGTCCAAGTATTTGATTTCTTCTCCTTTCTCTTCGTCAGCTTGGTACAGCAAACAGGTGGCATTGGTCCTTCCTCCGTACAAACTATTACTTGGGTTCAGGGGGTCCATGAACTGGTAACTTTCCATGAGGCGTTTAAACTCAGGATCGGTGTTCAAACGGTGATTGTATTTGTGTTCCCACATTTCCACCACTTGCTATCCTTCCTGTTCTAACTTTAGGCGTGGCTGACAAATGGCCTGGTACAAGTCTTCCATGGTTCGTTGTAAGAACTGATTTTTAGTGCCGCGGTCAGGGTAACAGACGGGACATCCGTGAAATAAGCAACCGTTAAACTCGTACATGATCTTGGGGTTTTCTAAGTCCCAGCCATTGACCGAATGCATTCCGATGATCTTTCGCCCTGTCCGTTGCGGGCATGCTGAATCCATTTGTCTTCCTTGTCGCACAAGTAATGCAACCAGCATGGGGCTTTGACCGAGTATTGACGTTTGACATAGTTGGTCGTTTGAGGACTGATGACAGCCACAGTGTTTTCAAGCATGAATCGTTGTCGGTAGACTAAGGAACACGCTTTGGCAATGGTGCAAGCCTCTTTTAAATGATCAACCCCTCCGTGTTCCATGAACAGTTCTCGAAATTTTCCACAGCATCGCCGTAAAATGTCCATGTTGGAACGACGATACTTTAGCATTTCTTCCTGAAAGTCGAAAGGGTCGGAGGCGTGAGCCTGGTACCAAGCGTAGAAAGTTTCTCGTTCAGTACGCATGTTGTCAGGGTCGTAATAGTGAGCCTGAGGCAAATGGGGTAGAACGGCGTGTTGATTGGCTTCTGTATTGAAAAAGTGTGGAAAGTACCCTTTAGCCATTTCTGTCATTCCAAACATTTTAGGCATTCGACTCAAAGGCATGGCTAAGTAGCTCATCGAATCTTTAAACTGCACTTGTCCCACTTGCATGAAAATGATTTTGGCTCCGTTCAAAGTGATTTTAGGACGCTCGATGCCACGTTCCATATAACATCTCAAAAGAAACTGTCCATCGTATCCGGAGAAATTGTGAGCCATCACCGTGGCATGGTGATGACAATCTCCATAATAATGTTCGATGTCCTCTTGGCTCCACGTCTTGTCGATGGGGTCTAAGACCCATTGTGTGAAATCGGCTAGTGTGTTCAGTCCTTGAAAGATTTTTTCACGCCCTCCAGGAATCTTACTGCAGTGAGGGCAATAACTCAAGATAGGTTCTTGAATCACTTCTCGCACGCTCAATGAGCCACGCAGAAATTAGGAATGTGAATACTGGTCTCTTGCATGCATTCGAAATCGAAAAAGATGAAATTGCCTTTCTTCTTCTTGTGACCATCCTCTTTCTCTGGTTGGGATTGGTATTTTTGTATGTAGCATTGGTGTTCCAAGTCCACAATGCAGTGACAAATGTGACATTTTTTCTTTCCTGAACATACCTGTGCCTTGGTACTGTTGATACATAGACCTTGTCCACACATTGGGCACAATCTCAGGAGTTGACAAGCACATTTCTTCTGTGAACCTTGCATCTTCAGATGTTGTTGGTAACAGGCAGGGCTGACAAATGTGCGCA
The DNA here is from genome assembly GCA_028554795.2 of Sinohyriopsis cumingii. Lineage (NCBI taxonomy): Eukaryota > Metazoa > Mollusca > Bivalvia > Unionida > Unionidae > Sinohyriopsis > Sinohyriopsis cumingii. The sequence goes on along the minus strand of CM068828.1, from coordinate 152,138,062 downwards.
GACAAGCAGGACAATGCACTGGTTCTTGCCCTTCGCTCAGACAGGGTTGAGAGGCCAAACATCCTGAGCATTTCGATCCACAATGTTTGTGTTGCTCTCGATTATTATAACCATCATAAGTCACATTTCTCACAGTAATATTTGTATCCCAGGAATCCAGTGATAGTGGTAATGGTATCGAAATGGTCATCGTGATGATAGAGGTGAATGTATTTTCCATCCTTAAAGTCTTTCCCTCGAAACAACAGAGACCCGCGCACTTCTTGAGGGTGCACTTTCAAGGTGTATCGTGGAGCTAGGGCATCTTGCAATTTTTGCATCTCAGGAATGCCACAGGATGTGTCTTTGGACAGGCATGCTTGTTGTAACAGAAGTTCTGCTTCATTTCGTTGTTTGGCTCGGTTCGATTTTCGAATGTTCTCCCAGGCTCTTTTCCATTCTACCGTGTCGTTCTTGTCGGCATAGGTTCATCCCACCACGATGGCTCGGGCTAAACACATGTGGTCTTGAAAATTGTTAATTTGGACAAGACTTGTTTTGGTAATGCGAAGGTTGTTGACCAATAAGGTCTTTCTGCATTGTCCGGTCCCTTGAGGAGGAGAGACGTGGGTCATGTCCAGTGTGGCTTTTCCATCGGTGATGTCAAACTGGTCATTAGATTGTTGCACGTGTTGAATCTTGTCCATGACTTTGGAAGTGGTCAATTCTGCAGGGCTGCTAAACTCGATCCAAACAGGGGATTTCAAGCCATCATGTTGTATGGAAAGTCTCAAGCGATCATCTTCTTTGGGTTGACATTGTCGCTTGAGTGTGGTGAGCAAAGAATCCCACATGTCGGTGATGAACCCTTTTGCTTTCTCTAACAGTACTTCAGACTTGAAATCTTTAAACTTCACTGTGTATTTGTAAGCCGTAGTTCTAAATTTTCTAGAGGGACGCTTTTCCGTCTCTCGAATGTCATAGTACTTTTCAGGGTTGACTAAGGGTGGTAAACTTTGTTTAGAGGGTTTGGATTCTGGTTCACTCATGTCCTCTTCAAAATCACTGGCATGAATTTGTGCCAAGACTTCAGCCCTAGTACGAGGCGATAGATCACGTTTCTGCCTCTTACTTTCTTCTTCTTTCTTCTCAAATGAATTGGATCATTTCATCTCGATAGCAAAAAGTCAAATGACTAAAGTTTAAACACCATGGATTAATTTATAGTCATAGCAGACCAGCGTATATAAAGGGTATGTGTCTTGTCCTTTCACTATTCATTTCACTCTCAAACTGAGCACAACAATGGAAGAGACTACCAAGATCGAACGTTTCATCAGAGCTTTGCGAGGGGTCATTAGAAAATTCTCTTCAGACCAGCCGAGGGACTACTCTCCTTCCTTTCAAGATAAAAGTCAAGATACTTGCTATATCTGTCAGAAGAAAGGGCATTGGTCTTCAGAGTGTCCAGACCGTCAAAAAAGAAAAAAAAGGGGTTAGAAGAGACAAAAGTCAAGATACCTGTTATTATTGTCAAGAAAAAGGACATTGGTCACCAGACTGCCCAAAAAAGAAACAAGAGGAGTCAGAAGAATAGAGGGATTCTTCAGAGGAAGAGGAAGAAGAAGAGGAAGAAAACAGACAGGTGAAGAAAAAGAAACAGGAGAAGAAAAGAAGGGAAGAAAGTGAAGAGGAAGAGGAGGAAAGGACTATGACGGTGAAGAAATTAAAAAAACAGAAAGTGAACAATGAGACAGAATAAGTCTATGAACTTTTTAAAGTGCTCTGTTGTGAATTGTGAATTGTAAATATTTATAAAAGAATAAATTAATTATAAAAGGTAAGTGTCTTTGGGTTTTGATTTTAAAATAAGAACCTACACTCACGCACACTCATACACAGACAGGTACTATTGGGTAAAATGGTTTTTATTAGTTATTGGCAATTGAAAGCCTATCTCTTTTCGAGAGACGTGGATGGCCCTGAAAAGGGCCTTTTTTGGTGTAAGGGGTGAGTTTAAACAATCAACTTTAACTGTCTTAAGCCTTTGCCATGGCCAAGGCCTACTTCTGGACTGCGTACTGTTGATGATGATTTCGTTGAAATCACTAAGGATGGTGCAGTAGGCGTAGTCACAGGGTTGGAGTGTTTAGCTTGGGAAGGTCGTATTCTCTTCGGCCGTAATAAAGAAGTCTGATACATCTGTTTCAGACTTCTTAACTAAAATGTCTAACAGTACCGTGACCGTTTGATTTTGACACCCTTGTTTCTTTGCTGCTGCGTCTTCTTCTTGTTGTTTTTTTCTTACCTCTTCTTCTTGCTGCTGTTGCTGTAGGAGAAAAGCTTGTTCCACTTCCTTTTGCTGTTGTATAAATTTCTCCAATTCTTCTTTCTGTCTCTGTCTAAAATTTTCCATGTGCGGTAATGAAGGAGAAGGTGACGAAGGTTCAGGAACAAATTCTTGCAAGGTAAAAAAATCCACAAAATCCCAATTCACCTCTTCTGAAAGTAAGTCTGGGTTCCCTTGGGTAGTCTCCACCATCAGTGCACCCAAACTGATCGTTTTCTGAGTTTCCGTCATGTTGAAAAACTGTCGCTTAGATTGACTACGCACAGGCGCTAGCGAATCTATATAGACTATGTGACGTCACAGACTGCTCTCTTCGGATTGGACGTGGGCTGACTGAATTTTGTAACGTGTGTTTGGATTGGTCAACAAACTCAATCCGTTTCAATCCTTCCTCCCCCTATAAATAAGTACAGTTCACTGCATTCCTTCACCTGTTACTCAGCACCCCAACATGTGGACCGATGTACAATCTTCAACGCTTGTGTCTTCGATGATGTTCCGGACGGACATATCAATGTATGTCCGATCCAACTGGACAGTTATCCACAGGACAGACACCAGCCTGTGGATGCGAAGAATCTTATGTGGAGCATCAAGGATGCCTCAAAAGAGTCTTAATCTATGGTCCTGCAGTCAGGCACAGCCTAAGGTCAAGAAGAAGATGTCACAGATGCCCTTTATGTTAAGGGTATATTAACATAAAACCAAAGGCCCTTTTCAGGGCCATTCCTATCTCTTGAAAAGATCTTGACTTTCAATTGCCTACCCCTTTTTTTATTTTTTTGTTTAAAAAAATAATAAAAAAATAGAGACCCCTCCCTGTTTCAATTTTCGCCTGTTCCATTTTCATAGACCCATCAGGTCGGGACCTTATTAAAATAGGGTCCCGACCCTGTTCCATTTCCCCTAGTCCCAAGACAGTCCCACGATTTATTCCCCATGTTCAATTTCCCTTGTCCCTAGAGTGAATAGTTTTTTTTCTTTCTCCCATGTTAAATTCCCCTTGTCCCTAGAATGGATATTTTTTTTTTTCTCCCATGTTAAATTACATAGTCCCCAGAGTGGATATACCCTTTTTAACATGGAAGTTCCCTAGTCCCTAGACCGTCCCTATTCACTACTACCATTGTCATTACCAGCCTGAAACCCAATTTAATGCCATTTGTATAAATTCATTTCAAATAAATATTATGATATAGTTGAAGTGTAAAGTCAAGCAAGTATTCTGTTTGCAGATTTTACATTTTAGATATTATAGTAAAGTCATATTTTCTCTTGTTTAGTAAACTTTATTGCAACTGGTTCCAAAATAGTAAATCTTATTTAATGTTCATTCACCAGAATAGGTATTAATACAATCCCGAATTAACTGTATGGTACTAAAATATACCCTGATCTTGTGTGAGATTGTAATATACAGAACTATACCTCAAGACAACAATAATATATTGAATTTATATTGTATCAAGACTGTCATGGTTATGAACTCCAACTTTATTCAGGTTTTTTCATAATAAATGATCATCTTGTGCTATGGTTGAAAAGAAATCAAAGTTCAGTTTAACTCCATTCTCTCCACATTTGTAAGTTGTTAAGAGGCATACTCATCCTCAGTGTTATAGTAAAATGTAATCTTATTTGGATCAATCTTGGTGGTGTAATATATGAATGGAGAAAGAATATTATCATCCAGATTAAAATATGTTTTATTCAGACTCTACTAAAATTTTTAGTTGGATATGGGTTACGGAGCCTGATGTGTACGAACAAGGCAATGTGTACCATGACCTTTTTAATTTAACATTTTAAACTCCTGCAGAAGAAAGAGATTTTTTAGATCCATTAATCTGTATTAACAAAAACATTTCTTCAGTATGATTTTCAATTACTTAGTATTGACAAAACTCATATTTTAAAGTTGTTGTTTTTTTGTGTTTGGTTTGGCCTTTTATGGTAAACCAACACAAGTAAGTTATTTAGTGCCAAGGCACTTTAAGTATAGTGCCTTGCCCAAGGACACACCATGGTAGCTAACCCAGGTTGGTCTGATGGTAGAATTTGAACCTACCTTATTTCACAGGTCCAGAAAGCTAACCACTGAGCCACTACAGCTCCCCATCTTATAGTGGAATGCTGGTATACTTTATGATCAAGAAGGATGGGTTGGGGTATGCATGTTGCATCTGAAAAAAGTGATGGAATTTTTGTTTACATAATATTTTAGTCATACAATATGAATCATTTTCTATAGATTTAAGATGTATCAGATCAAGTTAAGAAAAATCATATATTCTGTTTCCTGGGAATGTACTAAAATTCACTGTTATTGTTTGATTTTTTGGTAGTAAGCTTACTTGGTATTTTTTTCTTTTTAACTTGAATACCTAATTTGTTAACATCCTATTCTAAATCTTCAGAGTTCTGTCTATTAAGTGACAACTGTTGATACATGTAGGGAAGTTTTTGTTTATATCTTTTGATTTTTGTGATTCTGGAAGTTGCAGTATTTGTTGTTGTATTATAACCATTTCAGTAATTTAATGAATGCAGAGTATACTGCTCTATAAATGAAATTTAAGTGAAAATAATGTAAAAGTATGTTTCACTGCAAATATAAATTGTTTAAAATAATATATCATTTATCATATGACTATTCAATTGTGGTAACTAGTATTCCATCCAATATCTATATATTAAAATATGTCTTTTCATACAGCTGGTGATCATTTAGATACAAGTCCAATTGAACATAATCAAATTATCAATGCAGGTGTTTTTATTAGTAGTAGTATTGCAAGTATAAGTGTTAGTATTAAGATTTCATATACAGGTATGATAAGTGTATCATAATGTTTAAATGATGCTCCTTGTTACAACATAAAATATGTTCATTGAAACAAATGGTTCACTGGTAAATTGGCAGCAAAGGTCTTCACTGAATTATGTTGCATAAACTATTTTACAATAAAACATATATGATGCATCTCAATTATGATGAATGTGAGGAGGAGGATTAATAATAATGCAATTTAAGTTATCTTCATAACATAAGTTCTAGCAGATGTGTAATTTTTATGTGGTTCATCATCAGTTTGAAACTGGTCTGTGATTTCTGGATCTGGACATACCTGGTCCCCTGCTGTTGTGCTGCTATGGTCTTTACAGTTCATTAGGATATCAGTTACACTTGGTTTACATTTAGAACCCCATGGGATGGAATGCCCAGTTTGAAACTGAGAGAATGGTTAATTATCCATAATATAACTCCTGCAGTTATTATTAGGTTTGATATCAAGGTCTTTCTTTAAAAGCTTTTCAACTCAGGTTCTGTTCTACCATACAGATAAATAAAGTCAAATTCAAGGCTTTCAGATTTGTCCAGTTTGTTTCATGTGTTGCAGCAGACAGACTGTATATTGCCACTGTACCATATAAATATCAGTGCTTAGTCTGCTCTCAGTTGCTGTGGTTTGATTAGTTACAAGTTTCATCACATGTGACTAATTATTGACCAATGTAATGAAATTTGTATAATTAGAAGGCTGTATTTAAAAACTCTAAAGATCTTAAAAAGAAAATTGGATCGGGGTAAGTAAAACCTTTTACTTTGACCATTTGGCTAGAAAATAATTTTCAATAAGTTTAAATTGGATAATAGTAATATAATAATTAATTACACAAATCAGAATAAAAGCTATTTGCATATCCCCTTACAGCTGTTGCTTTTTCATAGTACTAAGTAGAATAAAGTATAGTTAAGACAGATAAAGAAATATCCCGTCATATATACCTTACATCAAATAAAGAAACTCAAGATGGATAACAACAAAATTAATGTCACATCATCAAATAGTTATCTCAGCTGCCTGGTCAACCTAAAGGCAGATAAACTAAGGCAAACTTACTCCGAAGCAGTCTCATCCCCCCTAAGAGAAAAACGACAGATACAGTTCTTAACGCCAATTTTCAACTCGACCCCAACTGACTCGATGAGTAGACTCTACCTGTCACCAAGCGTAAACGAGAATGTGGACAATCTACCGAGTAACCGCAAAACTACATCCGACATGAGTACCCAAACTGAGGAACAATACTCAACAAGCACAAAAACAACCCAGACCACGCTGGTTAAAAACACTAGCAGCCAGGGGACTCAAACTGAGAACCTACTAGATGAAACAGAACGCCCTCACCCTACCACAAATAAAGCAGTCACACACGACTCAACAAAAGGTAAGAATAATAGGAAAACCAAATCCCAAATACCAGTTAGAAAGAATAAGGAACACACTAACTGTCAATACAAGACCCAGCAAGCCGGTTATGGACAACGAAACAAAGTCAGCTAAAGAGACAAACACCAGGGGAAAAAAGACCAGTCTGCAAAATATCCAAAACAAGAAACACCCCGCTGAACTGACTCTCTTCGTCAAGGGAGTAAATTCCAAAATAACGAAGTTAGCCTTTAAAACCATAGCATGGCAATTGAACAAACATCACCAAGGAGAATTCACGCTTAAAAGCACTAGAGACGACTTGCTGATAATCAAATGCACCACTGAACAACAGATTGCCAAATATATGGAAATTGAAAGAATAGGCCAAATAAATGTTCAGGTCACTAGACACAACAGAACAAAACAACACATAGACCCAAACCCCCCAAAAACACACAACAAAGGAGTCATATACGTATCAACTCAAAATAAAACCAATGAAATAGTAGACTACATAAGGAGTAAAGGACAGGAAGTAGAGAAAGCAATCCGCCTAAAAACAAGAAGGGGAAAGGATAGCACTGCAGTGGTACTCTTTTTTAAGGGCGCCACCCCAGAAACTATCAAAATAGCCGAAAAACTCGAGGCTAAAAAAATTTTTGCTTTCAAAAACAAACCACAGTTCTGTGGCAACTGCAAAAATTGGGGGCATTACTCTAAGAGTTGCGGAAACCTATTCCGGTGCAATCAATGTGGTCTTCACCACCCAGACCGGAAAACATGTAGCGCCACCAATCAGCACTGCGCTAACTGTAGTGGTAACCACAAACCAAACCACGCAGAATGCCCCAGGGCTCTTAGAGAAGCCCTAATAGTCGAATATATGATCTCCCATGGGGTAAACTATAAGCAGGCCAAAACAAAAATCAGGATACCAAAAACAAAATAAATAGGTAGCACCCTCACTGGTAGGAAACACGCATAAAATGAAAACAACAGTAAATTAAACAAACTATTAAGACTTTTTGCACTAGAGATGGATTCCAGAGCAGAAATCAAAATATGGCAATGGAACGCACGCGGCCTTAGGGCCCACGCTGACCAACTAAATAACAAAATACTTGAACAGGAAAGAAAACCAGATGTTATATGCATACAGGACACCCACCTAAATGATACCTCACGTATCCCAAACATCATAGGCTACAACACCAAATACCTAAAGCATCAATCCCCCACAGCAAGAGGAGGGGGGTTAGCAACCTTTGTTAGAGATGGAATTACATCAGAAATGCATAAATTAACAGATAGTAGACCGCCCAATGACTTCGAAATACAGATAGTCAAAATAACCGCTCAAACTAAGCAGGTACTAATCGTTAACCTCTATGAAACAAATGAGCAGCGCAATTTAAGTGCAGACGAAACAATCAAAATGATTAAAGACTGTGGAGAATGGGTGGTAATATGCGGGGACTTCAATGCGCACAATGAACTATGGGGGAGTCAAAAGACGGACATTAAAGGAAAAATTGTAGAAAAATGGGCACAAAAATGCAACTTAGTTTTTCTAAACAACGGAATGCACACCCGGATAGATGACAGAACAGGCCACACATCAGCAATAGACCTATCTCTATGCACACCAAGATTAGCAGGCATTTCTGATTGGCAAGTTGATGAAAGCGACCCTATGGGAAGTGACCATTACCTTATAAATATAGAAATACAAATTAGAATACCTCAAAATAAAGCGTCCTTCACACCAAGATGGAAATACGAACAGGCCAACTGGATTAGGTTCAAACAGATAGGTGACTCAATCAACCCAGAAACCATATATCACCGGGACATTGACACCTTTAATGACAAATTAATAGAAACCATTAACACAATGGCCCAAGAAACAATTCCTAAAACTAAAGGAGTAGCACCCAAACCCACGGTGCCCTGGTGGAATAATGAATGTAAAATAGCAATTAAAGAGAAAAAAAGAGCTCTAAACAAATTCAAAAGAACTAAAAATAATAGGGACTTTAACTACTACAAGGAAAAGGAAAAAACTGCCAAACAAACTATTATGATAGCTAAACAAAACTCATGGAGAGAATTCTGCTCAAAACTAGATATTAACACAAAATCGAAGGAGGTGTGGCAAAGAATTAAAAAAATGAGAGGCAAAACTAAATCAATAACCCCCAACATACCTGGACAAAACAACAAACATAAGGCAGAATTATTCGCAAACTATTTCGCCAACATGTGTAGCAATACCAACTTAGAGGATAAGTTTAAAAATCATAAAAGGCAATTTGAGGAAAGCAACTCTGACAACATAAAGGAAGCAGGAAATAATGACGGCCCACTAAACCTTCCGTTTACAGAAGCCGAATGGAGAAAGGCCCTCGCCGGCAAAAAGACCACATCCCCCGGGGAGGACACTTTGGGGTATGAAATGTACAAGAACCTACCCAAAAAACTTGTCACAATTGCACTTAACCTCATTAATAAAATATGGGAAACCGGTACCATACCTATAAGATGGAAAAAGGCAGTAGTGGTCCCGATTCTTAAGCCTGGAAAACCCTCAAGCGATATAAAATCATACAGGCCCATATCACTAACAGACAATATATGTAAAATAATTGAAATTATGGTAAACAACAGGCTGAAATACCATTTAGAAAGCAAAGGACTACTAGCTAATACACAGAGCGGGTTTCGCAACTACCGAAGCACAATAGACCAACTCATGAGACTAGAAACCGCTGTCAAATTAGCATCTAGAGAAAAATTTTAAAAATCCAGATATGTTACAGCCATCTTCTTAGACATGGAAAAAGTATATGATCTAATGTGGACTAAGGGACTGATAAGTAAACTTAAACCATACGGAAGAACTGGCAATATATACAAATTTATTGCTAACTTCCTAACCGATAGAAAGATACAAGTCAGACTAGGACAAGACTACTCCGAACGATACAAACTGGAAAATGCCACGCCACAATGAAGCGTAATCAGCCCAACTTTATTTAATATAATGATAAACGACCTGGAAACAGCGGTAAAACCCAACCACCTTGACTTATCCCAATTCGCCGATGACAGCGCCGTATGGAAAACTGGCAACCCGGCCAGCAGAGAAACGACCAAGCACTTACAAAAAGGACTAAACGATATAGGAAATTGGACAGATAAATGGGGATTTAAATTGTCACCTCTAAAAACAGTAGGCATAGTTTCCCCCCACCCACTCCAAACTTAACCCTAAAGGGGGTACCCATCAAATTCGAAAAACAAGCGACACTCCTAGGTATGGTATTCGACCACGAACTCACGTGGGCAGCTCATATCCAAGAACTCGTAACGAAGTGCAAACGAGACATCAACCTCCACAGAAACCTCAGAGGGGTGAATTGGGGGGGTTGATCAAAAAACACTCGTTACCCTATATAGAGCACTTATAAGAGCAAAATTGGACTACGGTTGCCAGGTATATGGAGCGGCGAACGCCACGTTACTAAAGAAACTAGACACAGTCCAATCAAAAGCGCTAAGGGTATGCACCGGCGTCCTAAATGGTACCCCCACACAAGATATCTTAATAATAGTAGGAGAACCCCCGCTAGACCTAAGGCGGAAGGAATTGATGCTGCGATACTCGACTCGAATATCAATACACCAACCCAACCACCTCACGCTACAAGCCCTCTTAGCATGCGACAAACCATTCGATACAAAAGGAAAAAATAAAAAATACCTAGTGGGAAAATAATTATAGAATTAAAAAGGAAATTTCAAATCGCAAATATCAACCCAGAAAAAATAAGGTACTACCCAGACCCCCCGTGGACCTGTCCCACACCACAAATAGATCTTAGCTTACGTAAACTAGGACAAAAACAAAATGACCCGATAGGACTAAGAGCATCAATACTAACGTACATTGACAACAAATACGAGACATACACGCAAATCTTCGCAGATGGATCAAAAACCAAAAATCCAAATAAAACTGCAGCAGGGATAGTGATCCCAAAATTAGATGTCACCGTTGGAAAAAGACTCCCAGACCAATGCGCTATATACACGGTAGAATTCATGGCAATACTAATGGCATTAACATACGTCAAAACATACCCCACAACTAAGGCAGTCATTCTAAGCGACTCTTACAGTGTACTACAATCGTTAGCAACGGACCAATCCAAGAGCAGACCTAATATGATTAATCATGCAAGATCGCTACTTAAAGAGATTGAAAAAAACAACAAACACGTTGAATTCGTATGGATACCCTCTCACATCCATAATCCCAGGCAATGACAAAGCAGATGCAGAAGCAAAAAACGCCACAAACGAACCAAAAGCCCAAAATATAGCATACAGCGTCACTGAAATCAATAACATGGGACAAGATCAATGACATGTGGCAAGAGCTATGGGAAAAATCGGATGCAAACAGTCTAATACACACGATGATGAAAAAAGTAAGTAGAAAAGTCGAAAGTCCGACCTTCAAAAATCCATACGATATAACAATAATAAATAGAATAAGAACAGGTAAAACACTATTGGCAGGATGCGCAGGGAAACACATAAAAAGGGGACCAACTGAAAACTGCCCCTACTGCCCAACTCCAGAAACAATCGCACACTTAATAAATATATGCCCCAAATACAACCAGGAAAGGGCCGAACTAAAATCTCAACAGGAACAAATAGGAGAACGGTGGACATACCCGGAGTTACTTGTGGCAAAAAACAATAACATAGGAATGACCTATAATAACATCATGACATTCATTAACAAAATAGGCAAAAGGGGACAAATCTAAACCGAATGAAGGGTTGGGTATAAAGAGAGACCATGTAAAGAAATTAAAACCAATAAACCTAAAAGATCGAACCAAAAAAGAAAAAAACCAATCAAAATATTACAAATCACTGTTTGGGAATTGTGACGGCCGGCTCGGGCTAGTGGGTTCACAGACTGACACCGCCGCTCATAACCCGAACAATAAAAACCAGATAAGGACGAATATTACAAAATCACTGTTTTGGAATTATAATGGCATGCTAGGCCCCGTAGGTTCAAAAAAAAAAAAAAAATATAAAAAAATAAAAATAAAAAAAATATACATTAAAATAAATCACAAATAGCTAAGCTAAACAAAAATAACAGGTAAATAGCCAAGTGGTCAAAGCGAAGGGAAACAAAGGCAATCAAACCACCTCCCTCGAAGAAAACATCTCACGGCGAACATGGCAGTATCAAAAGGACGAGAAGACCAAAACAGAAACGGACACGGGATAAGGCAGAAAGAGCTGAAATAAAGAAGAGCAGGAAAAGGCACAGAATGAAGTTAAACGTCCTAAGGCAGTAAAAGAAGAAAGAACAGGACACTTGCAGACCTTGGGGAATGAAGGCAGAAACAATGAAAAGAGTATGCCTCAAATAATCAAACCACCCCCACCCCCCAGTATGAAAAGAATTGCCTTCCCGAAATCAAACAAAATAAATAAGGCCACCCCCCCCCACATCTACTTATAAGTGTGAATGAGAAAGTGAGCGTGAATGTGTGTTGTCGGGATATGTGGGAAAAGCAGAAAAACGAACAAAAATGTCTATAGCCATCACACAAATATAGCATACACACTCCCTACCCACCTTTTTTTTCTTTTCTTTTCTTTTTTTTTTTCTTTTTTACAAACAAATTTTACCACATAGGGCTTTCATTCTGACCCACGAAAGCCCTCTTTTGACCAACAACTTACTGGCCCTGAAACACACTGATTGGTTTAAAGCCACACGTACGAAATACTTAACCAAATTGAGATCTCCAAAACAAAATAAAGGGCTACTAAAAGCCTACTAGATGTGAAAAAATTTCCGGAAAATTCAAGTACGCAAAGTACACAAAATTTAATAGACCTTACAAAAGATAGGAAAATTCACAACTCAGGAATATCTGAAGCGTATGTGACAATCACATGTTTGGCAAGATAGTACAGGAATAGCCCAATAAATATAGGGAACTGGGCATTGATTGCAACGAAAATTTAATAATACTGCTGCTGGTGTGCTTCGGTTACTGCCTGAAATAAGAGAGGAAGGAGATGCAGGATGCAGAAACAGACCACCAACGGAGTACAACGATGGAGAAGGTTGCAGCGACGAGAGCCTGGGCGGGACCTTTTGGGGCACCTGGGCTTCGGCTTGCTTGCTTGGGGGCATTGTATAAGTTAATCGCTAAATTCAAAAAGTACACAAACGTGTACAAACTAAACAGTCGCACATACCGAAAGGTGCACGTGACTTTAATCCAATGAATGAATGAAATGTGTGCTAGAGGGTAGGGTTAGCAGTTATACTCCCAATTATGTTTGTGATGAGCAAAAGCAGCTGCACAAATTTGAGCTTTTAGTTTGGTTCTGGTAGGGTCAAAGGATGCAGGTACATTTTACATTAATTTTTTACTAGAAATAGCTATTTTCAATATTTTTCTGCGACAAGGCAACTAAAAGAATCAGTATGTGCCTTATGCATGAATAAAGTTCACTAGTACTATAACAAATTAGCATACTTTTCATCACCCCTCTACCATCAAGATTTTTTTATATTTACCTCTGTAGCAGACACAAATAAAAGTCGGCAGCTCATTTGCAGACTAAGTTACGCATATGATCTCCAATGCTCATCTAACTGTGACAGGCAGTCACCAACAAGCCAACCTATTTCCATGCCTAACTCGAAGTAAATCTGAACCACATTATAGATTTAGCTTATGTGTAAATTTATAAATGCTAGGCTTGTGATAATTAGGTTCATGCCTTCTACCTTAAAAATTAGAGGGATGTCAAAATACGAAACTATCCAGTGAGACCTATGATGTTAATTTTAATCCCTATGGGATTTGTGACATAAAAAACCCAAATGCTTTATGTATTAAAAGGTAACTAATGGGGGCAGGATCTGCAGTGAATCAATGGTTAGTATGCTAGACTCCTGATAAAAATGTTTGTGTTAAAATCCTGTTATCAAGTCAACCAGGTTACCTACTGCAATGTACCCTTGCCTTACTCCAATTCCCTCAGTACTCAGTAAACAACTAGTGTTGCTGTACATAACAAAACCAGTCCATATTGATTTTACATATTTTACTAAATCCTGACAAAAATAATTCTCTAAATAAAGAATGATTAATATGTGATGGTCTCGCATGTAATCAAACTCTTCCAAGCTTTTAATGATATGAACCGATTTATCAATGTTTATCAAATTTGCATGAAAAACTATTTCTTATTTGTCATCAAATATGTTCAATGTTTTGATCATATAAGCATTTCTGCTACATTAAATCAAAATAATCTTTTTGTCAGATATAGAGCCCTTATAGTATTTGCAAGGTCAACCAATCAGATGCAGAATTTGAGTTTAATATGAATGAATATTTTTTTTACAAAATTGCTCTTTTGCTATATCTTGATGAAATAAATCTATTCACCAAGTCTGATGAAATTAATGAGAAATAGTTTTAAGAGCAGTAGCAAGAATGGCTAGTGAGATGTAGAACCACCACATTATATGCATAGATTTTGCTTATAGCCTCAGACATACAAGCAAATAATTAAACAAGTCAGATCTAAATTGGATCATAAACACTGTTGTGCAAATCATAAGAAACTCTGCCAATCGGATGCAAGGTCACTTCACTACCATACCTTTATCACACTCATAATAAGCATCATTGTGAAACTTGACTCTATAAGCCCAATGGCCAAGCATGATCAAACTTGAATCAGCAGTAGTGGTTATAACCTCATGTATTTGTATGCATCTTCACTTCTTCAATCTAGATCTCATTTATATAAGCATGTATTCTACGTTTAGTAAAAACTGCACTACATGTATAAATATTGCATGCGGTGGTAACATACTCAGATGAAAGATCACCTTATTATTATTAATGGTTAACACTCATCAAACTTCAAGGACAACTTAATGATTTTAGCCTATATTGTGAAAGTATGGCTTTTAGGCTGGTTAAAAAACTCAACTAATCTTATACATGATCACATGTATATACTTGGATTTTCCTCATTATTAGATTTATCCAAGATGTTGATTTAAGCCCAAAACCAAGTTTTATATAAACAAATTGATCAGAACTATGGACTCCAAAGTAGCTAATTTCTTACTGTTGAAAGACAGAAGGGGATGTGAAATAAATAACACACTCTGGACCATTACATAAACCCACTTAGCCTTTTGACCAGTTGAGATAAAATATCAACAATAATGTTAAATAAGATTGATAAATTATGTTTTCTCACATTACCTCTAGCCCTTTTCAACATGGATGGTATTTTTCTTCCACATATGTCAGCTCTTAATTAGTGGCCCTTTCCCATCATGAATGTTGTAGGTGAAACTCTCAGAATTAGGCTTTTTAATTTATATCTGTAGAAGAAAAAAACTATTGGTCTGCATATATCAATGTCACCATTTCTGTATTAGATTAAAATACCATATGTGTGTGTGTGTGTGTGTGTGTTAATTTTAGAATTTAAGCAAACTTGTCTCCATGTGTTTATTTTAAAACTGATGATGATAACACATAACAGGTTCAATGGATAAAATGTTATTTCTTACTTCTTACAACTGCTCATTATATCTGAATTTACATTCAATGTTTGTTTTAATTAACATATTTGGGATATTGGGCAAATTATTTATTTTGTAGTTTATCATTATATCATTTACCAGTCTTTTATCATTCAAATATGTAATATAGTACCATTATACTGACTTCATATTCTATATGATATCCCAGCAATACATATTAAGCAGATAAGTGCAAATAAAAATGTTCAGAATGTAAAATTTACTCCAAGCTCAAAGAAGATCAGCAAAAGATAATATCCAACAAATTACCAAACAAAAAGCGAAGTTAACGCAGTTACCTTTATTATGATGTCTCCAACACCAACGGTACTGTACAGCTACGTCTTCTGAGTTTTACCGTCATCTTGTCTTTCAAACCAGAATTAATTTCTTGAGCTCTTACAAAATGAAGAAACTTTTAAATACTATAATTTAAGCAGATTCTTTACATGCCATCAGATAAATTATGGCACAGTGTTATGTCTGTCAGCAAAACGCAACTTCACATTTGGACGGCGCGCTGTGTGGGCATCGCCGACACAGCAACTGACATGAATTCTCTATTAGCAGACAATGATTCGGAATAAATCCTTCGCAAATCTAACATTCTCGATTTTTCATAGTTCCACTTTTCACTGTTGCATCTGTTTGATTGTACAATTGCTAATGATGTTCAATGAATCAACTTCAATTCATCTGCTGTCTGAAATCCCGGTTCAGTTGGTATTTTCTTCCGCGCATGATGCCGTGTAAATAAAAGATACGGTCGACATTCAAAGTGGTTTAGGTTAATTTATTATTTTTCTTTATTAAGGTCATTTGCAGAAAGTGTTTCGCTAGGGTGAGAAAAAAAAATATAACAAAAAGAAAACTTTCTTTTCCAACGCTAATACTGTATATATTTCAATTTGTGATTGATGCTATAAATAAAAAAAAATGATAATAAAGCATTTTAGCCCGTGGCTTCGGCACGGCACTCGTTTTTGTGGGTTTTTTAAAATGTTGTTAGTGTTGTTTTGGGGTTGTTTTTTGTGTGTGTACCACACTAAAAAACATACCAGGTATTAGGCCTAACGTAGGAAAAGAAATTATCCTCTATTTATTACTATTCTTACTGTCAAATGACGCAAAAGTGATCAAATTGCTATTAAGATTTTGTTTTGTATAACACTTACCGCTCGTTTTCCTCGAGATAAAGCAGCCACTTCAAAATGATTATAAAATCTGTGACAGATGAAAAACGTGGTTTAAATAATTCGTAATCGCCTGCCTTAAAATACTGTAGGAATTTGCTAATGTATTTCATGGCCCTCGTTTGAATAGATACCAACGATCATGTATATCGACCAAATTTTGTATATTCCTGCCCACAATCATGTATTTTGTATTAAACCGTATATTACACGAGCGCTCTGTGGCAAACTCGGGGAGGGGGGGGGGGGCGGGTCTCTATTATACCCAGAGGCGTAGCTATGATATTTTGCGCCCGGGGACGAACTATAAAATTGGCGCCCCAGCCCCCTCCCCGTTTAATCACATTTTTGAATATTACCCTTGTTTACTTATTATAATGTAACGTTGTAAGCCTCATTTTGGCGCCCCTGTACCTTGGCGCCCGGGGACATATGTACTCCCCTTCCCCCCCCCCCCCCCCCCCCAGCTACGCCTCTGATTATACCTGCTGTATCAGTTGAGAAATATATTGAACAGATCAGGCCCCAATACTCTCGCTCTGAAAAACATTAAAATAATTATATGCAGAATATCGGTAGGTCTCCCTCTTGCCAAAAATGTCAGCACCATATATATTTTGCAAGTAATGTAATGGGTATAATAACACACACACACACACACACACACACACTTTTTTTTTTGGGGGGGGGGGCAACGGACAGATGCCCCCATTTCCCCAAAAAAATAAAAAGTATTTTATATTTGTGTATTTCCCCCTCAGATGTGTTCTACGTTTTATTAAAACAAAATTTTATATAAAAAATTTAGTTTTTAGAATTTTTGATGGGGTATTTATGTTTCCATAGTGTTATCTAAAGGGTTGTTCGTCCGAGTCTGGTTTCCCTCACCTTGCTCGAAGTTCATTCCCTTGAAATGTTTTGTAACCTTTGCTATATGTCGCCTAGGTCTCAGTGTTTGCTATATGTAATGGTGTTATATTGTGTGTATGCTATATTTTCTTTATGTTTGAGACAGCAAGTATAGATCAAATATCTTTCCCAGTTGTATTTCTTCCTTTATGATGTTATATTGTATCTTTTAATTTGTTTTATGGTTTTCTAATTTTGACGATGGAATGGTGTACTATTTAGATTTTGTTTAAAAAAATAATTTCCTATTTTATTATTCGAGTGATAATATGTGTCGTTCCTCATAATAGTCTTTAAAGATGTTGATAGGTAGGTTACGCTCGATCCAAGGTTCACGCTTCTTTATTCTCTATGTGTTTTTCCTGGGTCGCGTTAGGCCTCCTTTATTTAGTTTATCTGATTATGCTTTATTGAAAGATCCAAACGTATTTATGAGACCACATTATTCTATAGTGGTCAACCATGCAGTGCGGGAGAAGTTAGTAGGGTTTTAAACTAAGTGTTATACAGTATGTATTTGTGTCTTTATTTTGTCTGTTTATGTTCTACATTGGGTGTTTTCAAAGACTCATGATGGGCCTATGCACTTCACTGAGCCCTGTGACTTAGCCCCATGATGTCATCGCCATTTACTCCCCCCTTATATTTTCCCTGTATCCCTTCTTATATATGTCTTTAGAATTTTCTTTCAGAGAAAGAAGAAAAAAAATTAAATTACAAAATTCTTTTATTTTTTTCTTTCTTCCTTTCTTCCCTTTTCTCTTTTAAAAAAAAAAAAGTTATATGGGTTTCTTTGAAATATTTGAAATAGAATTTGAAATTTTCTTTGAAATATGGCTGTTGTGGGGTGCGAGGAGGGGGTATGGGTATGGCATCAGCTCGCAATTGCGCTACGCGACCCTTCGGTCTGTAATACCTATTCCTCCCTCCCCCTCTCTCCCCCAATTCCAACATCAATTGCGTTATATCAACCTGACGGTAAGTATCTATTCGTCGTAAGACGTACTGAGTTCTTGTTGTGGTTAATATTCTTATTTTTACCACGTATCTTATTTAAAAATCTTTATCACCTGTCCACAGGATATCATCGTAGTTACTATATAGTCTATACATTTTAGAACGATTTTGTTTTCGTAGTCTAAATCTATGAATAAAATGTTATTTTTGTTATACTTATATTTTTTGCAAATTTTCATTATTAACTTTATCCTATTATGTTTAGTTTTATCACATTGGACAATCGTATGTAGTTTGGTGAAGTTCGCTGTTTTACATAAAGGGCATTTCGGCATTATCCTCAGCATACGATGTTTGATTGTTTCTTCGCCTGTTAGCCAGGTGTTGTGCAGGTATTTAAAAATTATACTTTGTGTTTTGACAGATCTTATTTTCCCCAATTTTTCCAATTTTTTTGTCCAATTTACACCCTCAGTTGTCCTGCTCTACTCTACATTTTATATTTTTGGTTACCTCCTCCCTAATCCAAGCGTGACTTTTACTTATTAAATTTTGCATAAATCTGTTTTGTCTCTATATTTTAAAATTAGTTCTCATATGTTTGCGTGGCACTTCGATTTTTTTATATTAATTTGTTATTTTTGTATATCTCTGGTCGGTTTCTCAAGGTGAAGCCGAACCAGTAGATGTACGGTGCTTCTCACGCTGTAGCCGGGTCTGAGTGCATTTTTTTTTTTAATCTATTGATTATGTTAGTTAATTATAGTAGTAGAGGGCTCGGCAACCCCAAGCCCCCTCTACTTTTGGCCCTATATAATGTCTCTTTTTTTACATGATGCATTTTATGATTCCATATATAATCTATTATTTCGTTGTCTGTTTTGTTTAAAATTGTATTATCCATATCTATGGATTTAATTATGTAGTTAATATTTGAGTATAAATAAGTCTTGGCCACTTGGGCCCGCTCCATGATAGGTAATGGCGCCATGGCCAGATTTTCACATTTTCTCTTATTTTATTGATAATATGTTCATAATTTTCTACAGCTTCTTTTTTTTATTACCAAAGTAAACCCCTAGAGCCTTTACAGTGTCTCTCAGTAAGTGTGTGTGTGTGGGGGGGGGGGGGGGCGATAATCCAGGGTGGTTGCCCCTCCAGTTAACTATTTTTAAGATTTCGTGCTTGTTGTGGTTTATTTTGGAACCCGACGCTTATAGCATTTCCCCTCTCTTCTAAAGATGTTGCAATCATATGCATGTTAGAGCATTTTTTAATTCTTTTTTAGGTTTGGTATTTGTATGCCTTGTATAATCAGGGGCGGATTAAGGCTCACTGGTGCCCTAAGCACTGACAAATCTTGGCGCGCCCCTCTTTTCCACGTACACCTGAGAAGATAACCCTAGGGTGTACCATGATCAAGAAACAGAACATCATGATCAATTTGCACTAGTTGTATCAGTTTTTTTTACAAATCTTCATTCTTTTTTCTTTCTTTCTTTTCACCCTTTTCTCAACTTTGTGGTGCCCCCTTTGGCCCTGGTGTCCTATGCACGTGCTTAGTCTGCTTAATGGTTAATACGCCCCTGCTTGCACATCTGGGTTGTTTCTTATCGTGTGACGTAGGATTTATATTGCCATTACGTATTCTAGCATTGATAGTGGACATCCTTGTATCACTGATCGTTGTATTTCAAATTCTTTCGTGCATTTCCCGTTTAATTATCCCAGTGTGTAGGATTTTGGTCCATTTTGGAAATTGGGTCCGAAACCAAATTTTTTAAAAACATTCTTTATACAGTTTTGTTCAAATCAGTCGAAAGCTTTCTCCTGGTCGAAGAGTACCATAGCACTCATCATACCAGTTTCATTTATGTAGTTAATTATAGTTTTAATGTTTAAAATATTGTTTTGTATATCCCTCCCCCACAAGTTTGATTTACATTAATTATCTTGTTTATCCTACCCTTTACTGTATTTGTTAAAATCCTACTTAAAATCTTATAGTCCGTGTTTAAAAGTGATATAGGCCTCCAGTTTTTAATCTCGTCTCTATTCCCTTTCCCTTTGTATATAATTGTGATAACTCCCTCCCTCATAGATTTAGTCATTTTATTTTTACTTAAAACTATATTATTATACAAAGCGTTTAAGATCGGCGTCAGTTCACCGTGGAACTTTTGGTAGAATTCCACGATGAGTCCATCTTTCCCTGGTGACTTTTGTGAGTGTTGATATACTTTTTGTGATTTCTTCATCTGAGATGACATCATCACATTGGTCTCTATGTACTGCTGATGTCATCTCACAGTCGACATTTTTTAAGTAGCTGTCGATTGTGCTGAAGTATATGTTCTGTGTGGTGTGTGGTGTATAGTTCTTTATAATATTTGGAAATATTATTTAGGATATCTTCTTTTACAGTATGGGTTACATTGTTTATTTTGATATTGTTTAAAATTGTATCGCCCCCTTTTCTAAATTCTTCTCGCTTATATACGTTTTTTGCCTCGTTGTAGATCTTTGTAAATTTTCCCGCCCTTATTATTCTCCCCTGATTTTCGTCTTCTTCAACGATTTTAATTTTGTCTGTCAATCGTTTTTTTTTTTTCTTTCTCCATCGTCGTTTGTTGTTTTGCTTAGTTCTAATTTGAGTTCGTGTTTGTCTTTTTTTTCTGGGGTTTTTCCGCCCTCTATTTGAGTACTGAATATTTATTCCTTTTATTTTGTTTTTTAAAACATCCCAATCAATTATTATATTACTATTTTCTTCATTTTTGACGGTTTCAATTTCTTTTTTTAATTATTATTTCGACATATTCTTTGTCATTTAAAATCTTATTATTTAGTTTCCATAGTCCTGACCCACATTTTTCTATTTTTTTCATTTTTAGGTCAATAGTGAGCATGAAATGGTCTGATAGCTTTTGGTTGGTTATTGCAGTATTAATATATATTAATGGATCATAAAAATTTCCGTAAAATTTATCAATCCTGCTAGACTGGTTTAATTTATAGTTACCCAGTTGAAATCTCCCCCTATGATTAGATTTTCCATCGAATATTGTTGTAGGTAGGTGTATAAGTTTTCTTTAAAATTAGTTTCTTATTTCTATTAGCTGGCATGTACACATTTATAATATGCCAATTAAACATTTTAACACGTAGCAACCGTCCCTTAAAAAATTCCCCCCTCCTCAAACCTTTCCCAGCTTTTTAAAAATATTATTGTTGCAACCAACTCTAATATCATTATTTGCAAAATTGTTGCATATCTTTATTGCGTTAAGTTTGTCTTCTACTAAAATTTCGAACTCTGGCTTAATTCTATAGTGTGTTTCTTGTATCATTATTACACCAAAGTTTGTTTCTTTGGCTACTTTGTCTGCTTTCGCTTTGTCTATCCCATTGCTGTTGATAGTAGCGATCCGGAAATTTGTTTCTTCCATTTTTGCTTTACTCCCAGGTGCCGCATCACTTTTATATAGAATTTAATTGTATATATTTCAGTTAAAGTTATTATATTCCATTTGTTTTTGTACACACACACCAGCACGCTCGACAAAGAGCGCTTCAGTAATATACAGTTTGATACATCCTACATGGTAGTGGGCAGGAATACATATATTGGTCGTTATCCTTCTCGACCGAAGTAGTAACATTGTTCCAATGCTAACACTCGACGTCCTCGATTTGTGCTTCATCGTATTTGCAGTCTATACACTTAAAGTTACAATGGAAAAGTGTACATGAACATATTTATACCATAGACAGAGCCTTGAAGTACTACTTTTTTCGGTCTAAAACTGTCCCCAAAAAAAAAGAAAAAAAACCCAGCATGTAATAGTTCATTTCGATACAGTTGCACAGAGCATTTGACGTTCATTTTGATGTCAATATATATTGATATCGATTAAGTGCGATTTGTTTTCACAGCTGCTTTATTGCTGGTAGTGCTTCTGTTTTCAAGTTCGATATATAATATACCCATGGAGCAGTAGTAATACAGAAATCAGAACAACAGCCATCATCATCATCATCGGGAGTATTATTATCGTATATGTTGGTCACATCGATGATCATTAATAAAAAACGGTTGAAATATGAACAATATTCCATCTCTTCAAATAGCAAATAACTAAGCAAAGTGTGTGTGTGTGTGTGTGTGTGTGTAATTTTTAACGTAGCTTTAAAAAAAAATGCAATCATATCGCTACCATGTCTGCATTGTGACAGTTTATAATGATGTCTAGCAATGTGGCATCATGCCACAAACATACAGCATTTTGTCCCACCCAATCACATTATCCTCACACCAATATCTTAATGATGGGCGCCAAAAGAGGCAGCTGCTAGTACCATTTTTATGTCTTTAGTGTGATTCGGCAGGGGTTTGAATCCGCGACCTCTCGCATCCAAGGCGGACGCTCTGTACAGACACTGCACCACCTGAGCGATCGCTTAGCAAAGAATGTACGATACTGTTTCCTGTTGTTCATAACAACTCGACCTGGAGACCCACCTGACGGAAAATGAAAGCGCATTATAACGTTATAATATACGAATCCGGAATTTTTTTTTGATTATTATAATTTTCAAGAAAGTTAGTGCCTTTTAGCATTTGACAAAGTGTGCTTGCAGTTGCATACTAAGGGGAGGGGGAGTTTACAACATACTTCGATGCTGACTACTGATTTGAAGCATAAAATTAAAACTAAACAACAGCATAACATGTTTATATATCTTATTAAATACGTCTTCATTTGTCTTTCCGTGCGCCAAAATGCCTTCCTACACGAACATGTTCCATATAGGTAAATAAGTTGTACCAATCGTAAACAACCACCGATTTCGACATATATGATATCAATTTATAGGTTTCTCATCAGTTTAAATCGATCTGTGCAAAAAAAAAAAAAAAAAAAAAAAAAAAAATAATTAAAAAAAATGTGTGAAAATGAATAATAAAAAAGTTGCCATTTGCGACTCATTGTCGCTTGCGATTTTACCCATCTTCGTATCCTTGATGCTTCCATCCTTCCCGTTTAGGGATGGTAGCACCTACTTGGATGCTAATACTATAGATTTGAAGCATATAATTAAAGCTGTACAACAGTAAATAATATGTTTATGTATCTTCTTATTAAGTACGTCTTCATAATGTATGTTCGTGCGCCCAATGCCTTCCTCTACGAACGGTTTCGATATACACGAATAAGTCATACCAATAGTAAATAAACACCGATTTTGACAAATTTCATATTAATATATAGGTTTCTCATCTGTCAAACTCGATCTGTGCCAACAGACATGTGTGAACATGCAGAATACAAAAAAGTGTACTTTTTACTGAATATTGGGTTCGACTTTACTGATCTTCATATCCTTGCTACGTTCATATACCGTTCCCGTTCTGCGATGGTAGCACATACGTCCATGCTAATACTATAGATCTGAAGCATAGAATTAAAGCTGTACATAATTATAAAATATGTGTATGTATCTTATTAAGCACGTCTTTATCTGTCTTTCCGTGTGCCTACATCTGACCTATACGAAAGTTTTCCATATGGGCGAATAAGTCATACCAATCGCAAAGAACGATTTTGACACGTTTGATATCAGTTGATAAATTTTTATCAGTCTAAATAGATCTGTGCCAATATAAATGGGTGAAAATGCAAAATAGAAAAGTTGGTATTTTTCACTCAGTATCGCTTGCAACGTTACCGGTCATCGTATCCTTGCTACGTCCATCTGCCATTCCCGTTTTGCGATCGTATCACATTTTTTCGATGCTAATTCTATAAACCTGACACATATAATAAAAGCTGTTCAACGGTAAATAATGTGTATGCGTCTTATGAAGTACGTCTTCATTTGTACGTCCTTGCGTTTAGTGCCTTCCTAACCGAATATTTTCCATATAGGCGAATAAGTCATACCAATCGCAAACAACCAACGATGTTGACAAGTTTGATATCAATTGATACGTTTCTCATGATTCTGAGTCGATCTCTGCCAATAGACATGTGTGAAAATGCAAAATAAAAAAGATTGTTCTTTTTACTGAATATCGGGTGCGACATTACCGATCTTCATATCCTTGGTACGTGAAACTACCATTGCCGTTTTGCGATTGTACCACATATTTCGATACTAATACTATAAATTTGAAGAATATAATTAAAGCTGTACAACAGTAAATAATATGTGTGTGTATCTTATTAAGTACGTCTTCATTTGTCTGTCTTTTCTCCTAATGTCTTCTATACGATCGTTTAACAAACAGGTGAATAAGTCATTACAATAGTAATAAACACCGATTTAGCAAAATTTGATATCAATTGTTAGGTTTCTCGTCAGTCTAAATCGATATGTGCCAACAGAAATGTGTGAAAATGAAAATAAAATAGTTTGTATTTTTGACTCGATATCGGTTGCGACTTATACGTGCCTCTACCATTGCAGTTTGCCACGGTACCACATATTTCAATTTTAATGTTATAGATCTCAAACATATAAGGAAAGCTATACAACAATATATAATATGTGTATGCATCTTATAAAGTACATCTTTGTGTGTCTGTATGTCCGCTCAATGTCTTCCTCAATGAGCGTTTTCCATATAGGCAAATAAGTTATAACATTAGTAATTTTTTAAAAACGCGATTTAGACGAATTTGATATCAATTGATAGGTTTCTCATCAGTCTAAATTGATCTGTGAAATATATAAATGTGTGAAAATGCAAGTAAAAAAGTTGATATTTTTTACTTGGTGTCGCTTGCGATATTACGGATCATCAACGGATCATCATATTCTATATTCTACCTACGTGCCTCTACCCTTGCCGCTTTGAGATGGTACCATATAATTCGATGATAATCATTTGAATGTTAGTGCTCCTAGATCTTTACAACACGAACGTTTATCTTAGAGTCGAATAAGTCATACCAATCGTAAGCACACACAGATTTTGACAAATCTGGTATTATTTGGTAGGTTTCTCATCAGTCTAAATTGATCTATGCCTACAGAAATGTGTGAAAATGCAACCTAGAAAAGTTTATATATTTTACCCAGTATCCTTTGCGACTTTACCATTACCAATCTTCATATCCTTGTTACGTGCCTCTAGTATTGCTGTTTTGCGATGGTATCACATACCTCGATGCTGATACTAGTGATATGAAGCATATACTTAAGCAATAAAACAGTAAAATTTATGTGTATGTATCTTATTAAGTACATCTTCATTTCTCTGTCCGTGCGCCTATATCCGTGCAACATGATCGTTTTCTATAAGGCTAAATATGTCATGTTAATCGTAAAAAAAGCTACAAAGATTTGGACCTATTTGATATCCAGTCATTGGTTTCTCATTAGTCTAAAACGACCCGTGTCAATATAAATGTGTGAAAATGCTACCTTGAAAGTTGCCTTTTTTGTCTCGGTATTGCTTGCGACTTACCGATCTTCATATCTTTGCTACCCGCTTCTACCCTTGCCGTTTTTTGATGGTTTGTATATAACCAAATAAGTCATGCCAATTGTAAAGAACCACCGATGTTAACACATTTGATATTAGTTTATAGGTTTCTCATCCTCCAAATCTTTCTGTTTTTAAGAAACGTTTTTCTAATTCAACTAACGGGTCATCACGCTAAAATTACGCTACTGACAAATGTCACCTTAATATCCTACATACTAAACTTAGACAAGCAGGTAGTCTCCTGAAATCCGACCTTTACATGGTGAATTTAGTTAACTCTTTCA
The DNA here is from genome assembly GCA_028554795.2 of Sinohyriopsis cumingii. Taxonomy (NCBI): domain Eukaryota; kingdom Metazoa; phylum Mollusca; class Bivalvia; order Unionida; family Unionidae; genus Sinohyriopsis; species Sinohyriopsis cumingii. The sequence goes on along the minus strand of CM068828.1, from coordinate 152,112,007 downwards.
CGTGTGCATGTGCTTATGATAATGAAGAAGTTGAACACTTTGTCTATTGCCCCTTACCTAATGCCAAAGATCCCAGCTCTTTCGCTCTACCTTTCAATACACTTCTTGGTTAAGTCTAGCTTTATCATTGAAAAGTGACGTGACTACTCACCTACAATAAGATGTCTTTCTGCTTGTGTGATGACCCGTTAGTTAAATTAGAGAAACGTTTCTTAAAAATAGAAAGATTTGGAGGATTTCGGATATCATCAGGCAGAGAGTTCTAAAGACGAATCGTATATGGTAAAAGGTCGTGTGAAAATATAAAGTTTGGTTGAGATTGGTGTGATACTTTGAGAGTAACGTAGACGATAATTAGATGCCTCATATCTCCTTTGTGGAAGAAGTTCGTTTAAATAGTTAGGTACTTGAGTATTTATAATCGAATACATAATGTATAATCTCTTCCTTTTCCTTCGTTGTGCAAACCAAGCAGTTTCCGCATAAAGAGACTATCTAGAAGAATTAATGGGTATAGATCTGGAACGATCCGTGCATCTTCCATCTGATTTTCCCCCCTTTATTCTGATCTTTCCGAATCTTCAATAGAACAATTATCCCAGACTCCAGAAGTATATTCTAAGGTTGGACTTATGAATAGTGTATATAATTTAGCTGAAGTCAACAATTAGTCTGCATTTAGACGGTAGTGTTTTATCTCCTTTCTTATACATCGGTATGTCATACGCTAGCTTGCACTGTGTTAGGAACACGCTGGCTGGGAGTGATTTATTTAAATGTATTTGCAATGGAACATACATTTCTTCAACTATACTTGTACAAGTTTATTACTTATTGGATTGGTTCCAGCGGTTTTGTTTAGGTCAAGACTAGTTACTACATCTATAATTTCTTGTTTATATATAATGATGGCAGAAATAAAAGTTTCATTTCTAACTTCAAAATGCGGTAACTGTTTATCATAATTTTTTAAACGTGTAACATATCAAACTTCCGAGTTCAACAGGTCGCACTTCTCCTGATCACTTGTTGCAAATTTAGATGATCATTTCGTACGTTTCAGTGGAGGTAATAGGTTCCATGTCTTTGTAGAATGTACTTGTTATCTCATTATTTTCCAATAAGGTCGAGGATTTGATCCGATGGCAGGGGTTGAACCTGCATCCTTTCGGTCGCAGGTCTGAGACGCTAACCACTGAGCCAATGTTGCTCCTCTTAAGATTAATATACCCATATGATATTTTCCAGTATCATACGTAACTATATGATACGTTTAATAACACCCAGTAACTCAGCAAATGCCGGCATGACGACATATGAATTGAAGGTGTAATGACGAATGTAATTTAAAGTCAATTATGTAACCTATTTTTATGCTTTTTATTGAATATCATTTCTGTCATGTGATACACATAACATAATCTTACATTTAAGTTTATTTAAAATGAAATTTATGAAATTCGTTAAATAGTTTCAATCTTTTGCGACTCTCGTGAAAAGATCCTTCATTGCTGTTCATATAATTTTACATGTCATTATATTTCTTTATTGATTTGCACTTTGGTTACAAAAGAGACAACTTTTGCAATTTAAAACTTATTTCATCTATACTACACTAGTATAGCTCATGAAATGAAGGCAGTTTACTTGGCCTCTAATTCATCTATAGGGAATGATACCTGCGGGAGACTGCTCTATCTGACCAGTGTGTAACTATGGAAACGGTAATTTAGTGACCTCTTCTCCAGCCTCGAGCTTTAGGTTAAGACTGAAATTCGCTGTCTTATGTAATGTTCTGTATCTGTAGTTTAAAGCTGGGAGAATTATACAAAGAGAATAGCAAGTAAACCCTTCTGTAAATGGAGCAAACTCGCACTTTTACACTGTAAAACTAATTTATCTTACAATCATTTATGAATAATTAAAAATTACTGAGTAGTAACTAAGAATATATAAATTCTTTAGATGGAGACCCAAATTTCATTTTTTAAATTATCGTATTTTTTATGTTTACTTTCCAGATACATTTTTAAAAAAATTCTCAAGAAAATATGAAATCTGACAAAAGATAACGAAAGTCTTATTATTTTGATTTTTTGTAAAGAGCAAAGAAAGAAAACTATTAATGACATAAGCTTTCATCATGACATATACACACTAGCCTCCACAGAAGTACCTTTATGACAGTACGGTTAAAATAGAAATAAATATGCATATACAGTTGTAAACTTTCCCGATTTATGACTAAACATTTATACTGTGATAGGGTATTCTTAGTAAGTAAAATGTGTATTATACAATGAATGAATAGGAGGTATTCGATGAATGGACTGCACGCATTTCAGGTGCAGTGGCTACTCAAGATTATTTACTGATGCACAAACTAGTTATAGTTGTCATACTGGTTGTCATTCCAGGGATACTGACAGTCAGTGATTTCCACCTTGTAAAATCTTTCCTCTAGGGCGGACAATAATAATAGTTTCTGAAGCTGATTTTATTAGCAATGGTTTGCAAAATAACAACAAATATCCTTGTGTTTTATCAACTCATTATGGTTCCGCTGCTTTGGTAGAACAAAAAGGAATGTTCTTTATTGTTTTATGAATTTTATGCCCTGTGACAATGGCCAACATTTTGTAGGTCACGATCACTTTGGCATAAACTTATTTTATGCATGGCAGTTGGAAACTACGAAAATCTTCTTAGAGGCGAGCTGTATAATCGGCAGTTACATTGTTATTCTGAAAGAGTTCTGATAACTAAATAAATAAGTAAATAAATAAAAACACCATCTTTTATCATTAAAAGTTGCCAAGTGTTGTTTATACATTGTACGTGGCGTAATTCGTAAGTTTACTCGGCATATTTTCAACTCGGTAACGCCTGGTAACGGTCATACTTTTACCTAAATATGTGGGTCCTTTGAGAGCATCGTAAATGTATGGAGGAAAAGAAATAATTGTATTTTATGCTCATCTCAAAAGATTTGTTTGTATTTCTGCGAAATAGTCATGCCTAACCAGATAATAGCACAGACCCCCCCCCCCACCACTGTAACTACAAAGCCTTGAGCAAGTGCGAAGTTACCAGTTAATTTTATTGTTTGTTTCTATTTTTCAAGTTGTCTTCGTGTGTGCGCGCGTAAATTGAAAGCTTGTTATTACCAGTCAATATCGTCAATCATATTTGCTCCATTATTCCATGCAGATAAGAAAGGAACTAATTTTGTGTTGAATTTGTGCCCCCCCCCCCCCCCCATCCCACCCCGCCCCGGCACGGTACAATAAACAAACACTTGATTGAAAATAAAATAAAAGAAACTAACCTTGCATTGTTATAATGTATTCCTTCTTTTTTCATCATGCGAAATTTACAGAACAAAATATATCAACGAACTCCGTAAATGTAGCGGATGCCGGCATGCGTATGCATCCTTACTGTGTGTGTATCGCTAATGTCAGAAAAAAAAATATCGCAAAAGAGACGAAAATATCACCAGATTGCTTGAAGGCGCCTGCCATTCACGCATGATAAGTTTCAAGGTGCAAACGGACCAAGATTATATTGTATCCAGGTTAACTATACGACGATATCTCGCAAATAAAAAAAAAAAATCATTATTTTAAAGAACATACAATGTGAGTGCAAATGATAATCTTTCGCAGGTATGAGTTACGAAAGTATCATGGGGGGGGGGGGCACCAGACAGATGACCCCCACCACACAAAAAATAAAGTGTTTTCATGTACTCTTGTATACCCCAAGATGTGTGTGCTTGTTTAAAGTTTAAAAAAGGAATTTTGATCAAACTTTTAGTTTATAATTAGTCCTAGTGTTTTCTAAAGGGTAGTAGTCTGAAACATGGGTCTTATTCCCATTTTCAGATTTCATATCCTTGATTTTTAGTGATCTTTGTCAAGAATTTTCTATGTTCCGTGTATGCTATGTGTATCAATGCTATGGTGTGTGTATGCTATATAGTCTGTGTGTAGGGACAGCAATACTATGTCAAATTTGTCTCTGTTGTCTTAATATATATTTTTCTATGGACTTTTCAAATTTATTTGTTTGTCCTGGTATAAATTTAGTTGCTTTTGAATTAATTTGCAATTTAGAATTCCGGCGAGATGAACGGTATACTACCATTTGAAATTAAAATAAAACCTTTTGTTTTATGTGATTGACTATGGTGTGGTGTTTCTCACATTAAAGTCTATTTTCAAAATGAGGTAGGCTGTATTCGAGTCAGGGTCCGCACTTTCTTTCTTTATTTATTTGTGTTTCTCCCGATTCGAGTTAGGCCTCCTCTCTAGTATTTAATTTATAATGTAAAAGAAGTAAATATCCAACCCAAAACCCCTTAGGAAGCTTTATACATTTACTGGTTTGGTTTTAGCATGAAAAACATAAGTGACATCTACAAAAATAATAAACTGGTAAAAAGACTAGAAACAACAAGGACCTTTAGAAGTATAAAGGAACTTTTATGTAAATATAGGGAAAATGAGGAACTTTGGGGAATTGAAACTAAGGAAACATATAATTGGATAAGGGAAAATTTAACCTCTAAAATTAAAAATAAAGTAGAGGAGGAAATATCTCGGTTAATTGGGACAGACCTTAGAGGTACTGGACCAACATCGGCTCTCCAAAAATACAAAGCTTGATATTCAGATATCTACACGACATATGCATACATGTAAATTATCTCATGTGCAAATGTGCGAACTTCACAAAATATCATGCGATGGCACAGTGCGAGTTTAGGAAACAAGACAGGATACAATTAATTATGGAGATATCCAAGAAATAAAAATACAGAAGAAACCAAGTTTTATATCAAGACGGCAACTTTAACAAAACTTTAATAGGAAAAATAACAGATAACATAACTAAAACCATGATGGCGTGTGACCAAGTCATAAACATAAAAAAAATGAATAGGCAAATGTTTTTGTAATCCTTTCAAATTAATTAGAAAAAAGAACTTCTAGGAAGATTTGTGAATGGGAGGGACGGGGCTGCAAAGGGTGAAAAGAAGGGGAGGGAGATGGGGCAATGGATAATCTCCCCTTAAAGGGGACCATCACAAAGTGAACCCTTGCCCTCATACCCCCACCCCGGATTGGAATCTGCTGTAGCCGCCACCCTTTTAGATTCTTATAAATTTTCCTAAACAGCTTCAGTTTCTTTTTATTATCCATTACAATTAAAATTAAACAATTAAATAGACTTTAATTATATTACGTAAACTATCACAAATCCTAATTATCGGGACAGAGAAACTATATGGGAAAAGAACGAGATAATGACGTCATGGGGCTATGAAAGAGTCGGGAAAAACACCACATATAGGAAACTTTACATACATACACGAAAACAAAGGATCTAATAAGTCTCTCTTCTAATTCTATTTGCTCAAAATGTGCAGCTCTCGCACTGCACGGTAAATCCCCACTGTGTGTGTGTATGTGTGTGTGTGTGTGTGTGTGTGGGAAGAACAACCATTTTTAGAGATTTTGGCAGAAATCCAATAAATAATTTGAGACGGCCTAACTCTAGGTGGGAGAAATACAAGCAAATAAAAAAGTGTATGGACTCCAACTCGAGTACAGCGGATTTCAATTTACAAATCCAATATGTGAATAATGACACAATATATTTGCACACAGAACACATTAAGTTTTTTTTTCTTAATTAAATTATAATACACCGTTACTTAGCCAAAATTCAAAAATATATTAAATAAATAAAAATAAACCTTTTCTTGATCCGATTATAAGGTCCTAAGATTACTGGGGAGATTTGGGAAAAAATAAAGGCTATCCCAACATGGAAGCAAAATATAGCATACACAAACTATAGCATATATATATATAGCACACACGGGATATAGGCAACCTCTAGCCAAGGTCAACCAAGAGTATAGCGAAGGGATTTCAAGTCAGGTGATGGAAAGATAGAAACCTATTCGGAAAAACAACCCTATAGATAAAACTAGGTTTTAAAAGAAATACCCCGTTAAAAAGGAGAATTAAATTTTTTTGACCTAAATTCTTTTGCATAATATAAAACATACAACACATGGGGGTGGTGGTGGATAAATACACATAAAACACTATAATGTTTTGGAAAAGTGGGGTGGGGGGTCTGTCTGGTGCCGGCCCCCCCCCCCCCCCCCCAGTACTTCGTCTTGTGGGGATAAATGTACGTCATTTCCTGCTGGCGTCCTCTATAGGTGGAAAATCGTATCTAAGTAACAGTGATGTATACTTTTATTTCGAGAAATTAAATTATTTTTTCTGTACACTTTATAGGTTTTTTTTGGTTCTTTTTGTTAAAGTATAACTACTTTTAATCATGTTATGCAAATCTGATGTATAAAGAAAAATGTTGGTGCATGGCCGGTAACTTTTATACGTCATGGCAACGGAAAATAAATTCTGCGCATGCGCATTTTGTGTGGGAGCACCAAAAAAAAACCCACACAAAAACAAGCAATCTACTAAAACAAGCCATTACGTGAGAACTTGGCCTGAAAAGAGCAAATATAGGTACTATAAAATATTGCTAGTCTCGGATTTGACAAGCCTTAGTTTTTTATGCTGATGAAACATTTTTCAGTAGAATTTTTGTTCCTACAGTTTAAATGCCTAATTTTACTGTTTATAATCATACATGTTCAAATGTACTGGTCACATATAACAATATCGTCGAAATATTAACTGATACCATGCTGGATTTATATAGAATGTCTAAATAATCATAAAACTAAAGGTGTAATTGATTATAACCAATATATATTTTTTGCAATAACAAGATAATGAGATCCGAACATTGACCAAACAGTACTTAGAGAAATTCAATATCGATTAGTTCATCCTCAACCTCCAACTGATATACTTTATTGCAAGGGGTAAATGGTACCGTATTGAAAGACGTGTTAGGAAAAAGATACCGTTGTTAAAGAATATCCTGACCGACTGAGATCTTAACATCGTACATCATAGCTGCAAACAGTGCAAGCCAATATACACATTTGCATTATGCTCACGCAAGAAATATTGTATCAACCAAATGGGTTTCTTGACCGAGCGATGTCAAGCCCTTGCGCGAATCCCGCTACGAGTCATAGGTTTCCCCGATTCAAAGGAATCCTGTACAACTACTTCTGCAAACTGGAAAGTCCAACGCGTCCAATCTATCAGTAATGTTACTCTAATTAATACATGACCACAAATCCCAACTTCCCAATTGTATGTCAATGTCACAACTGCAAAGCTTCTCTTCGTTAACTTTCCGTAACTTACCGCCAGTATTTCACGCCGTGAAACTACACAACTCAACAACCTAATACAGGGAACCGTTTTTACTACGCCACCTTAGGCCTTTTAAATCATGATTTTTAGCTTCATTTCGCCTGTAACTTTGTAACATATTTACCACCACAGCAACAATAAATGGCGCCCGCCGACGGCGGAACAGTCCTTTTCTGTTGATTCCATTGTATAATTTACCAATCTCCAGTCATAAATACTGCACCTGGAGTCACACGATCAATTCACGCAATTAGATTTGAATAGGGACTACTGAGTGACAGGGATACTCATGCGGCTCTTACCTGAATTCACCAAAAGTAAACCATGTCATCTTGAAACTCACTTACACTTCACTCCGTAACGTTTGCCCCTAGTAATTGGCTAATTATTTTGGTCTAAAGACTATAATCCCAGCACCGACTTCCCATATTCAAGCAAGTATATAAGGAATCCTTAAAATGGAGAGCGGTAAACAAATGCGCATACTCCAAAATATATTACAATATTATACATACCTTGGAATTTTATTAACTATTTTTGTTTACATATTTTCATTGTACTCGTGGATGGGTAATGTGATTTTGCGTTCTGCCTTGCTTATAAAATGTATTGTCTTTGGTCAACAAAAGTTGATTTAGAGAGGATAAGAAAAGAAGTTTTGTTAAACGATGATGGAATTAAATAAACACTGGGGACAATATCGTACGTTGCACATAAATCGCAGAGATTAATTGAGATTTTGCTTAACGGTCAATCAGTCCGCACTCGAAGTAGGGAAATAAGCGAATAGTGCAAAAGCCGACCATTGTCTGATAATCGACGTACATCTGCCACAGCCATATATTGTAAAAATCCCATTACTACAGGTAAAAAAGAATTAACTACAACTGCTTCTTTGGGGCGTCATGTGTGACCAGTGTATATTAGTACTGTGTTAGAAAAATATTGCGACAAACCAAAGTAAAGAAAACAGTCACTTTTATCAATCAGTCCATATCGTTTTACAAATTATACTGAATAACTGACTTCAGTAGAACTCAGAAGAATGTATTCCTGTAAGCACATCACGATTGCGGTGTTTGTACATTTATATAAAGTGGGATCATTTTACAAGCAAAGTATACATTTAAAAATTAACACTACAAATGAGACAACGCTTAAGTACATACGGATTATAATCGTGAGATGGCAAAGAATGGTTCATATGTTGAGAGGTAACCAATACACCAACAAAATAAGAGTTTGTAAGAACATCTTATTTCCTTCTTAGATATACTTAGCCATAATGCAAATTGTTTCCTAATATGAAACATGTAAACATATTCCGACCATGCTGGAAACAAAAATAGTAAATTTAATTTAGTTCAGCGTAAACTGTAAGTTAGTTCTTTCCTTTTGGCATGGTGTCTGAATAAAAAAGTATATTTCTCAAATTTGCTAACCACTACACTGTCATTATGTAATTAGATACCTAATTGATGTACCATGGTTGTATACATATATCTATAAATATATATAGTTTTGTGGACATGTACGGTTGAATAATACCATCCCGTGTTTGTGTAGGGAAATGCGTACATCACAATCGCACTCGTAAATTTGAATCAATACCATCTCATGAATGGTTAGGGGCCGTCCATTTAGTATGTACGCATAGAAGGGTGGGGTGGGGGTAACCCAAATGCATAGGCTTGAGCATGGAGGTATACTGATAATATATGTACGCATTTAAAGGGGGGGGGGGGCGCTGAAACCTCGAAAATAAGTTGTATAATACGTAACCTGTTCGACTTGGTTCAGTAGGCTTTTGCATTTTAGCGGACATAAGACAAACTTGTCCCACCCAGTCACACTATCCTGACACCAGGCCGACTAATCCGAACACTAACCTCTTAATGATCGGCACCAAAAGAGGCAGCTGCTAGTACCATTTTTATGTCTTTAGTATGATTCGGCCGGGGTTTGAATACGCGACCCCTCGCATCCGAGGCGGACGCTCTATAGACACATTGCACCATCGGAGAAGTCGCTTAGTAAAGAATGTACGATACTGGTTCCTGTTTTTCATGACAACTCGACCTGGAGACCTACCTGATGGAAAATGAAGGCGCATTATAAGGTTATAATATACGAGTCCATAAATACATAAATATTTTTTAAATTATAATTTTCGAGCAATTAGTGTCTCTTAGCATTTAACAAAGTCTGCTTGCAGTAGCGTACTAAGGGGAGGGGGGTTACAACATACTTCGATGCTAATACTACTGATTTCAAGCATAAAATTAAAGCTAAACAACAGCATATAACATGTTTACATATATTATTAAGTACGTCTTCATTTGTCTTTCCGTGCGCCAAATACCTTCCAACACAAAGATTTTCCATATAGGTAAATTAGTTGTACCAATCTTAAACAACCATATATTTCGACATATATAATATCAATGTATAGGTTTCTCATCAGTTTAAATCGATCTGTGCCAAAAAAAGTCGAGAAAATTAATAACAAAAAAGTTGGTATTTATGACTCATTATTGCTTGCGACTTTACCGATCTTCATATCCTTGATATGTGCATCTACCCTTCCCGTTTTGCGATAGTAGCACATACTTGGATGCTAATACTATAGATTTGAAGCATATAATTTAAGATGTACAACATTAAATAATATGTGTATGTATCTTATTAAGTACGGTTTCATATGTCTGTTTGTGCACCCGATGCCTTCCTATTTGAACGGTTTCCATATAGGTGAATAATTTATACCAATAGTAAACAAACACAGCTTTTGACAAATTTCATATTAATATATAGGTTCTCATCTGCCTAAATCGATTTGTGCCAATAGACGTGTGTGAAAATACAAAATAAAAAAGTTCCACTTTTTACGGAATATCGGGTGCGACTTTACCGATCTTCATATGCTTGCTACTTTAATACACCCTTCCCGTTTTGTGATTGTAGCACATACTTCGATGCTAATATTAGAGATCTGAAGTATAGAATTAAAACTATACAATATTATAAAATGTGTGTATATATCTTAATAAGCACGTCTTTATTTGTCTGTCCGTGCGCCTAGATCCGACCTATACGAAAGTTTTTCATATGGGCGAATAAGTCATAACAATCGCAAAAACAACGGTTTTGACACATTTGATATCAGATGACAAATCTGATTTTAATTGATATGTTTCTAATCATACTAAATCGATCTGTGCCAATAGACATGTGTGAAAATGCAAAATAGAAGGTTTTGTTCTTTTTACTGAATATCGGGTGCGACTTTACCGATCTGCATATCCTTGCTACGTGAATCTACCATTGCCGTTTTGCGATCGTACTACATATTTCGATGCTATTGCTATATATCTAAAGCATATAATTAAAGCCGTACAACTGTAAATAGTATGTGTATGTATCTTATTAAGTATATCTTCCTTTGTCTGTCATTTCGCCTAATGTCTTCCTATACGATCGTTTTCCATACAGGTGAATAACTCATAACAATAGTAAATAAACCCCGATTTTGACAAATTTGATATAAATTGATAGGTTTCGCATCAGTCTAAATCGATCTGTGATAGTAGAAATGTAAGAAAATGCAATATGAAAGTTTTGGTATATTTGACTCTGTATCGCTTGTGAATTTAACAATCTTCATAACCTTGATACGTGCATCTTCCATTGCCGTTTGTCTCGGTATCACAAACTTCAATGTTTATAGTATAAATCTGAAGCATACAAGGAGAGCTATACAACAGTATATAATATGTGTATGAATCTTATTAAATACATCTTGATGTGTCTGTATGTCCGCCCAATGTCTTCCACAGCGAGCGTTTTCCATATTGTGTATTGTTCCACTTCCTATTTTTACACTACCTAATTTTGACCTAGTTTAATAAACACCCATTTCTACAGAGGACACATCTGTCGCAGCCTCGACATTTTTTTACACTTATCAGCATTGAGTCACTCGGACAAAAAGATTTGTCAAAAGTCATATCATTATTATTAATGAAGTGAAACAAGGACACATACGATGAAAAAAATAATACATTTCTCCAATTCACTTTTTTCCAACCAGGAAGTCCTCTTAAAATCTTTACCAACTATTCTGACAAGGCAAATACAATTCGTTCCATACCAATCATCCAGTCTGCTACTCAACATGTGTTAGCTATGTGACTCACAGCTGATAACTGCATCTCCATCACTTTTTTAGAATTGTGTTTTGTGTTTTACGTGAATATGTCATTACTGATTTTCTGAGGTGGTTCTTGGGTATTTTACTTTGGAGTAATGAACATGAAACACACGTTTATGGTATATTTCATAAATAAATCAGCATCCTCTACATTACTGCTAATTTAAATAAAATTACGTGTATTACTATTAGGATTTTTCTCTCAAAAAAAGGCAATTTTACTTTAATAGTAAATTTTCAAACGTCCATTAAACTAATCTTGATATTTAACTTATTTTGACAAATTAATTCTTTCTAAATGTCTTCTGTCTCCTATTATTTGCACTATTAGAGAAATAAGTTATGAAGTATGCAAAACAGTTTTGTACCTTAAACAGTACATGTACATTAAAGAATTGGGGTTCTGCATATTCACAATGCCATTTAATTATTGCAAGGATGTTGTACACTAAATCCAGTATTCTTTTATTATAAGTAAACAATTGTATTATTATACCATCATGATTTTCCCCCAATTTTATTCTTTCAGCTTTTCCAACAAAATATCTGTTCCAAAACAAATTTTTTGATAAATATAGGAACAAATTCTGAGTAAACACCATTTTTCTTTTGTTGTCGTTGTTAATGGTAGACTGAGAGAAGAAAATGCAGCAGCATATAATATGAACTTAAGTGAAGTTATGAACTTACTAAGCCTGGATTTAAATAAATGGTATCACTTGTATTTCTAATGACAGCCACAATCCTCTTAGTTTGGGCTCAAGACCAGCAATAGTGAATAGAGGTATTTCGAAAGACATATAACAGCTCACTCATTATAATGTTACTAATTAGCATTATTGAAAACTTCTTAGATATCAAAATAAATAGTATATATGTATGGTGCTTGTTGGCGACATTGGCAGATTATTCACTCCACATCCTGGTTCCCGGGCAGTTTTGATCTCTCACAATAATAATCACGGGCATAGTGGCTCGTTACAAAGAAAATCAACAGATTTGGGTTCTAACCTGTAACACTATTAACATATTATATTGTTACAGGTTAGAACCCCATCCCTTGATTTTCTTTGTAACGACCCCCTGTCATCATGGGCAGTAAATTTGAAACATACTACTTCCGGGTCAATCTATTTTTAAGGTGCAATATATACTAGTACATAATGGGAGGTAACTCAAGTTGTGCTATTCAATTCAATTCATTAATGAAAAAATGGAAATAAATAGGTAAAAAGGCAATTATTTATTTTGCAGATGAATATTTATCGAATATTTAACATTCAGCAGCGTAAATATGCATTTATTTTATTGATATTTGTGGCAAGAGTGCAGAAAAGGACGACGTGCTTCGTGGGCAGATGGAAATCTGCCCACGAACTTTTATCTGCCCACGAAACCGTCTGAGGACGACAAAACTGCCCACGACCCACCTTAAATAATAGTATATATATATATATATATATATATATATATATATATATATATATATATGAGTGTTTGTGCTTTCTATCTATATCGGTGTTGCTAGGTATTTGTCATACAATTAGAAAAAATATCTTGTATGAATACATTATTAAGACTTCTAATTCTTTTTTAAACGTACGAACCCTGATTCCTATCCAGTACCCAGAGCTGGCTGTGATATTCCCTAATGCTCCCGTCCTGGAATAACTGGCTTGAACTGTACACTTAAGCTGAAAATATGCGGTCATAATAAATAATTGATATATATTTACATAGACAGATAAAAGCTGCAAAATGCACTTAATTTAGGATCAGCTTCAAAGATGTTAAATTGCATCTGGTCATAACCGTTCCCGTTCTTGAAATGATACAAAGGAAAACCATTTCGAAAACTCAAATCGCGGTACCATTCTGAGTTAATTTTGCATAAAATAGTCTTTCACTGAAATTCACACGTTACAACCGGCATTTTAAAGTCTTTATGGTGTAGTCTCCAAACGGTAGAAATTCTGCGTGAATTTCAGAGGAGACTGAAATATGACACAATCCTAATTCCTCTAGAAATAAACCAGATAGATTTTACCTAGGACAACAAGATTAATTTCCGTTGAAATTTATTGAACTGTCTAATTTTCTCAAGCTTATGTATGTTCCGTTTTGAACCAAGCAATGTACACAATACATGGATATTAGTAAAACTGATTGGTGAGAACATGCCCCATGTGGTGTACTGGCTTCGCAACCTTGAAAGAAAATAGATTTCGTACACGAAGCTCCGTATCAAATTAATGATAATATTTTTAGCTGTGTTATTGACTTCTAGTAGAACATAAATGGGCAGTAATATAATATTTAGGCTGGAAAAATAACAGATTTCTCAATTTCACTGTGATTGTTTAGAATTTATGGAAACCGAAATTGCATATATGCATACATATAGTGTTCAGATTTATTAATTCACCAGAACCCAGAAGCTGACTTAGGTATAACATTATATCACCGTCACTGGTGATACGGTACTTCAAGGGTTCACCTGAAGGCCAAATGTTCGACTTCATTCTTCCTCAAACATAATAGATAATATGAAGTCAGAGACGGACATGGCTGATAATAAATGAGTTGAAAGTCAACTGCATGGGGTATTCCATATTTCTCAAATGGCACCTGGAATCAGCCATTTGTGACAGAATGTTTTCCTTATGATCATTCTGATAAATGCTCCTTTCATCAGATATCATTGACTGGCTTTTTTGCACTGCCGACGAGGACATATGATTTACATCGACACAAATAGAAGAAAAAGATGACGATGATGTGTTCGTTGGTAGGATCACTAGAAAACAGATTAATTATGCTTTATCTGGAAGTACCGGTTCATATTTGCGGAAAGTTATCAGTAAAGTTCGATTAATGTGTAAATACTTTGCATGCTTGACAAGGACATTGTGTAGTCTCAGTGTTCCTCTGCCTTGTACATGTAACCATTGTAAACAAAATCTGTCGCTTGCTTTGAATGGCAGTCTCTAATATTAACATCGTTACTCTAATTTACGCCATTTTGTCTTCGATAAAAGTTCTCCATTCTGCTGAGGCAATGTTATTAAACATGTTTCATTCATCGCATATTTACTAAAATGAACGCAATATAAGTTTTCACCTTAGCATTCTGTGAAAAGGGTATGTTGTTGCCATGTTGGATTAATATGAGCTAATCAGGGTCATCCAAGCTTGTTCCAGACCATATTGTTGGCAAAGCAATTATTGTTTTATATTTCTGTTAGCGAAGAAATGTATTATCTATTAATTTCAGAATTGTATATTAGCGACCTATTTTATTAAAAATTGGCATAGCACATTGAAAGTCAAGATTCTGTATAATAGGCAGTGTATTAATATGAGTAGCCCACTTAATAAATCTACATGGTAGATACAAACTTGTCTGAAGCAAATGGAAACATGTGTATCATTTTCAAAGTTAGTCATGAGAAGACGATACATATTGTCTGTTTTAACGTTTTATTGTGGATATATATATAGGGTCCTTACATCATATTTCCGCGGTAATCACGGTTCAACTTATGCAAACAAGCCTTAATGACTATAACACATTTCATACAGTGTCCTTAAAATGATTAACTGATGAAGTAATAGGTTAGTACTGATTAAACATATGCTTTGCAATTTAATATAAACGCCGCTTTACGTTTTATCGAGGATTGCGATAATGGTAGTAGTGAGAAATCAAATGAAAAGGTAACATATAAAAATGAAATTGAAGGTCATATTATAAATCAAGTTTTGACTTTGTTATATATCCTCTTGTTTGATATATATTCCAAGTGGCATACATGGTTTCATCAAGTCCATAAAAATAATACCATAAGCGAACGTCCTCCGTAAATAACGCTTTACTTTCACTGACAACGCCTTGCAACAATGTCATTCAATTTTAATATATTTATGCATACGCATATCATATCTAAGACCGCATGTTATTTAACAAGGTGAATTGAATAAATTATGTGTAAATGAAGGAGGTAAAAATAAGCACGTCTGGTTACGCATTGTTGGAATGAAATTTATGTTTCATTACCGTTGTACCCATCTTATACCCGGCTCCTATAAACTCTTTTTCGCTTAGGTTGGACTCATTAATTCTTGAATATTCCATCCGTTCACTTGTCTTTATAATCATATCATTTGCATACCTGAAACGAATAAATTCAAGCGGAATAAAAGCTCGAAGAATATAGTATTGCAACAGAACATTTTTACTTCATTTGACATGTGACTGATATACGTTTAATGGGATAACATTGCGACTGATATACGTTTAATTTGATAACATTGTGACTGATATAGGTTTAATGGGATAACAATACGACTGATACATATTGAATGGGATAACAATGCGACTTATAGGCTTAATGGGATAACAATGCGACTGATATATGTTTAATGGGATAACAATGCGACTAATATATATTTAGGGATAACAACCCTCATCGCCTCCTTAACTTGATTGATATATAAGAACTCGTGTTCAGCACGTTTGTATTTCTTCTTCGACGTACTGACTCTCTATTCGTAATCTCTCAAATAAAAGGCTTTGGTCGAAGACGTGGTACCTAACATCTTTATAGTCTTGAATGGGTTGATAATACAGCTTTAGTGCCATTCATACATTGTTTATAATATCATGAGCGTAGAATGACATGTAGTGAAACTCAATAACATTTGCGATATGGCGACGCCTTACGTTTCTTCGATTTAAATTGCATGCAAAACCAAACAATTTATCTAAGAAATGTTTCTTTCCCTAAATTTAGTAAACAATGCACACAATCGTTTACGACAATGTTTAATTAGGTTTCATTTTTAAATATCACGTAAGAGAACATTACCATGATACTGTATATAGTAAAGATTCTTGTTTGCTCTCCGAAAAAATGCACACGAAATCAGTGTAAGGCTTGTTTATAGTTGCATTTCCTCTCGCTGACAGTGTCTGATTGAATTTCAGGTCAGGTACGACCTGTATTTCTTTGGGCTTGTAGCCGGGCGTTGTTTGGTTACCTAATGGCAAGAAATATTAATATTGAAAACGTCATCATTTTCATTTTCATGAATGTATGCATCAACTACTGTTTCGTTATCAAATGTATTAAAAATACTAATCCTCTGCAAGTGTAACAAGATCAAGTGAGAGTATACACTGAGCTCGATATTGGACTGGTATAGTTTTTAATATAGTATATTAGTTGATTTTCATGTTAACCTTCGGACTTTGTCAAAATTAAATTATATTTATCCTTCCTCGAAAATAGTCCCCTATCAATTATTTTCCTCATTTCTTAAAAATCACAACGCATATTTACTGATAACAAAAGATAAAATACGACTTCAACATATCAAATTCAAGCAATTTTTTTTTAAAACAATATTAAACTCGTTTATATATATATTATTTATATATGAATTCGCAATTAATGATTAGAAAGCAATTCTGTGAAATTTGACTATTAAGAGATATTTAAATGAAATACTGGATTTTGTTTCTTTAATTCGGTACACATTGGTATGAATATTTTAGTATACGTGGTCGTAAATTGCTATATTTATAATTATTTGAAGTGTTTCATTCCGTATCCGTACGTCAGTACCGTGATTGCTTTGAAGTTGTGGAGCAACCATGTCCTCTATCACGTTATTATTTTTATATTATATGTTTTTCAAAAGTTCTAGCTGCCCCCCGCCCCCCCCCCCCCCCCCCCCCCCGTTGCATTTCACTCAACTCTAATGCACAGTTTTGGTAGCTCGGTAGAAGTTGCCAATTGTATGAAAACTATTTTATGTTATGGCTACAAAGTAAAACGTTGACAAGGTCAAGCTAAATGAAGTAAAACGAAATATCGCTATCATTCAATACTTATGAAACGGATCAAAAGCGAGGTAACTTTAGCAAAAGCCATGCAGATAAACCTTCTGAATTTGATTTACTTTAGAAAAAAAGTGTCTTTTATGACGAATACATTTTGTTTATCAAATATGTAATTTTATGATTTAATGTGTTTGTAAAAGACTGTGTCTCTGTTCATGCGCCTTGAATGCAAATGTTGCGGCTACTGTTTTGCTTACCTGGATTGTCTTCAAAAGAATCTAAAAAGAAAATTGATTTAACTTAGATGAACCAGAGTTTATATATTTTGTTTGGCAAAAGTATTTGTAGCCTGACAAGGTTTCATTAACGCGTGCAAAATAAAGATTACCGAACAAATCAAATATAAATGTTATCCCTATACTGAGTATGAACTAGTTCAAAATGGTATTAATTTTCAAATGTTCTAGCGGATAACCACTTTTTAGACTGTATTTGGTTCCAGCAATCATTTTAAAAAAGACGAATTCACATATTGTAAAAGATAATTGCAATTCGCAAAGTATGTAAAATGAATGAGAGTCCACGACGTTTTGCATTTCTCGCGCAAAGTATGTAAAATGAATGAGAGTCCACGACGTTTTGCATTTCTCGCGCAAAGTATGTAAAATGAAAGAGAGTCCACGACGTTTTGCATTTCTCGCGCAAAGTATGTAAAATGAATGAGAGTCCACGACGTTTTGCATTTCTCGCGCAAAGTATGTAAAATGAATGAGAGTCCACGACGTTTTGCATTTCTCGCGCAAAGTATGTAAATGAATGAGAGTCCACGACGTTTTGCATTTCTCGCGCAAAGTATGTAAATGAATGAGAGTCCACGACTTTTTGCATTTCTCGCGCAAAGTATGTAAAATGAATGAGAGTCCACGACGTTTTGCATTTCTCGCGCAAAGTATGTAAAATGAATGAGAGTCCACGACGTTTTGCATTTCTCGCGCAAAGTATGTAAATGAATGAGAGTCCACGACGTTTTGCATTTCTCGCGCAAAGTATGTAAATGAATGAGAGTCCACGACTTTTTGCATTTCTCGCGCAAAGTATGTAAAATGAATGAGAGTCCACGACTTTTTGCATTTCTCGCGCAAAGTATGTAAAATGAATGAGAGTCCACGACGTTTTGCATTTCTCGCGCAAAGTATGTAAAATGAATGAGAGTCCACGACGTTTTGCATTTCTCGCGCAAAGTATGTAAATGAATGAGAGTCCACGACGTTTTGCATTTCTCGCGCAAAGTATGTAAATGAATGAGAGTCCACGACTTTTTGCATTTCTCGCGCAAAGTATGTAAAATGAATGAGAGTCCACGACGTTTTGCATTTCTCGCGCAAAGTATGTAAATGAATGAGAGTCCACGACTTTTTGCATTTCTCGCGCAAAGTAAGCATTATGAGTTGGATAAGAATCATATGCAAGAATAAAAAAAAAAAATACGTGTTGGCACTTCTCAAAGAAATATACCTTGGACGAAGTCAAATCATTGAAAACAATATTGGTCTGCCGTATCACGCATTTAATTTTCACTAAGGGTCACTTCTATGTAAAATCTGATAAATACAGGACAAACTATATTCGTACAACAATTCATTCTTGGTGTAACAGTCAATGTAATCTGGGCAAAATTATAAATTGAATCTATGTAGACAGAGAAATGTTTGTGAAGGTAACATTATTAGATTGTGCAATTATTATAAATCAAAGCGTCCAGCGCTTGCGCATTTTCAACCAAAGGCAGTACACTTATACGGCCTGATCCAAACGATGAATCGGAACGTTTGACTGAATGCTCGGTATTGACATGATAATTCTTTTATAGCATGCATGGACACCATTTTATTCTAAAAAGAGTTATTTGAATTGGTTTTGGTTTTATCCAGTGGTTAGGTGGTTGCTACATACCAGTAATTTAATTATGCAAATAACAGTATGTTTTCCTATTTAAATAGAGGAGCATCTATCCATTCCTCGAAGTTAAGTAGTAACACCGCATTATGGTTATGAAAAGCGGAGGAAATGGGAGCTAAGTGCCTTTCCCAAGGACATGGCCAGGCAGCTGACCTTGATTGACCTGTGTGTTTACCAAACCATTACATTTGCACTAAGAGTTCACCACTATACCAACTGAGCTGCCCCTGCCTAATTTGCCCTATATGTTATCGGCGAGAAAATATATATCCCACCTTCCACTTCTGTTGATGGATTTACTTATGCGGTTGTTTATTACCCTCTAAAACAAAAGGACATTAAGTCATCTAAGACTATGAAATAAATAATCAGAAGTGACATGATTTCCTTAATTAGAGTGTGAACCGATGATTTGAACCAAATACTATTACCAGCTCTATATCGATCTAAACTAGGGATAATACTCCTAAATTTCTACACACAGGTCCAATTAAAAAAGAGTTATGGAAAATTACAGGAACATAAACTGTGTGTTTGCTTACCAAAACAATAACCACTACTAATGCTGTGTGTTGGAATCAGTTTGTACAAGATATGAGTACTGCAATTCAGCACCCATATAGTATTTTCCAATACACAGTCTGAGTCGTACCCAACTGTGCAAACGGTTCGTTGAACAGCACCGTCAGCTACTGATGGAATTGAACCTTAAATATATATTTAAAAAGAAAAAGTTTTATAAAATGTGTAAAAGCCTTTTCAAAGATCAGGGAATAATAAACAATGAAGTCTGTCTAAAGAAGTCACTCAAGCGACAAAACTAATTTCTCATTCTTGGACGTCTTTGCTTAATAAAATGACTAAAATTGTATGTATTACGAAGCACATTTTAAATGATACACGTATTGCAAATGTGATTTTTGTATCACCTTATTATTAAAATGTATGGATTTTCATGTATATCCGATCAGATATTTTTCGTACTCTGCTATAAACATTGATTACTCACATATGCGTGTCTTTTTTCAAAATATCAATATACTTAATTAAAGAGTCTGTTATCTGGGTGGGGGGATTGCACTATAATGATTTCTCAAAGAAATTCATTCCTATTTTGTCTCTGATTTTGCTTGGAGATTTGCTGATCATTAAAGATTGTAACATGTATTTAGTACAACAAAGCATTAAAGCCAGAAAATAAAGGAAAAATGTGTATGGAGTTCATCACCTTGGCGTCAGATTACGAAACAAAATGGTGTGATTTGCCAGGTTCCAGAAATGTTATTAGCACCAAAACTTCCCTTCATTTAATTTCAATTAAAAATTATTTATGAGACTTTAGCTAGGTTTTCTGACAGAAAAAAGATAGTGTTGGTCCATTTAAACTAATAACTTAAGCACTCGACTTTTTCAACAGCATCTGCAAATGAAGAAAATATAAAGGTATCTAATTAGTGACGAAATACTTATAATAACATCAGAAAAGAATGTCATCGGTTAAAATATTACTTTTGTAATTTTGTATAATATGCATTCATATAAAATTAATGGGTGCATGTAAACATTTAAATAAGTACATATTTAAAGAAAGCAACGCAATTTGTTCGGGCTGGAGGAAGTTGCCCATTTTATAGATGAGTAAAGTTACCTTTAGAGTAGATTTTGTTTTAAAAAAGTACATTACTATACATATTAATTTGTCATGTAAAGTCATAATTTTGCATGCATTTACTGCAAAAAAAGACGTTATTTTTATTTTTCTTCGCCATCTGGTATTATTAGTGTCAGTAGGACACACTCTGATATTTTCGGTCTTCCGATTCGATGGCACCAAGGTTTAGGTCATACGGCAGTGGCACCGTAACTGTAGAAATGCTTAACCTTAACCTGACTTCGCAAATATTGTTAGCAAATTATTTGTCGTGTGCTATAGAAAATATATTGATTTGTCAGTTCAGCATGGGCAGCTATGTTAAGGGATCTGTTATTGATACTGATCACCTCATTTGTGAAGAATAAAATATTTATTTGGCTTTGCAGGACAAAATTGCTTAATTCACCATTCTCAATAGTTTCAAAGTCATGTTACAATCGTAAGCCAACTTTGATACTTTCTTTTATTCCATTGTGTATAGATAACTGCTACATATGCGGTTTCGAAACGGGTCAATAATTTCAAGGTTCTCTTACTTGACGTTAAGTACACGAAAAGTGAAACACTTTTTCTCATACTCTTTATATAAGGAAAACTAGTTTGATCATGATATAGGGAACCATGGCGTTTAAAATGTAGTCATTTACTTTTTTGCAGTGAAGATGAAACGATCGCATCATTTCGTGGGGAACGGATAAAAGAGTATGAGGCAGAAACGGGATTTGCCACCTCTCACAGTAGCTGAAGTCTTGGTTCAAACTGATGCCAGCGATTTTGAAGATGACATGAGTGAGCTCGAATCCAGACCCAGATAGTCTATACTCAACCAAAGTCCAACATTGCCACCAGCAAACCCTGAAAAGCACTACCAAATTTGAGAGAAGGAAAAGCGCTCCTTTAGAACCACAGCCTACACATACACAGTGAAGTTGAGCTATTTCAAGTCCGACGTACCTTTAGACAAAGCAGACGAGTTCATCACCGATGTAAGATATTCTTTGTTAATCACTGAAACAGCAATGTGGAACCAAAGACGACGATGGTTTGAGACTTTCCATTCATCACATCAGTTTCACAGCAGTCCAGCAGATTTGACACCTTCCAAAGTCATCTAGAAGATTCAATACGTGCAACAATCCAAGGAACCTTTCACATCACAGGCGGAAAAGGGATACTGTTCGTAACACATGTGTCTGTTCCCTAAGAGATAGTACGCAAAAAGGTGTTATTGGTGAACGAACGGCTTAGCAGCAAGCGTAGCCTCATTCAAATTAATACGACTCAAGACCAGTTGTGTTTAACCCGTGCCATCATGGTGGGACGAATGTATACGAAAATGGCGACACGACAAAATGTAAAGAGACTCCAAAGGTACGTCAGACTTGAAATCGCTAAACTTCACCGTGTATGTGTAGGCTGTGGTTCTAAAGAAGCGCTATCCCTCGATCGGTCCGAGCAAAACAAAACGAAGAGAAGCAGAACTACTGTTACACTAAGCGGGAATATCCGAAGACACACCCTGTGGAATTCCTGAAATGATACAGTTCCAAACCTCTTAGCTCCACGATACACCTTGAAAGTACACCCTCAAGAACACGGAAATTACATTCACGTTTATTATCATCATTAACATTTCGATGCTATCACCAGCATTGCCCCATTTATGGCATACAGTTATTATTGTGAGAAATGTGACTATGGCTATAACAATCAAGAGCAACACATTGCGATTGTGGATCAAAATGCTCGGCATGTTTGGCCTCTCAACCCTGTCTGGACGAAGGACAATAATGAGTGCATTGCTCTGCTTGTCAGCGAACGTTTGTCAGCCCTACATGTTATCAACACCATCTGAAGGCGCAGGGTTCACAGAAGAAAACTGCTTGTCAACTGTTGAGATTGTGCCCCACTTGTGGACAAAGCATCCATACCAACAGTGTCAAGGCACAAATTGTCGAGGACAAAAGAGATGTCACATTTGTCATCAAATCGTCGACTCGGTACGCGAAAGCTACATTGAAAAATACCACTCCAAACATAAAGGGGAAGATGACCGGAAGAAAGATAATTTCAACTTTTTCGATTTTTAATGCATGACAGAGATCGAGTTTAACGATTGCTTGTTTCATGGATGTTCCCTCTCCTATCATCAACATGAAACGAAAATTGGTTTTTACAAAGTACCATGGAAGACTTGTACAAGGAACCTTGTCACCATATCCGGAAGTTATAACAACAAGGATACCAAGTGGTGGAAATAGTAAAACAAGAGCACGATCACCGTGTGAAAACTGATCCTGAGTTTAAACGCATCATGGAAAATTACAAGGTGGTGGAACCACTGAACCAGAGGGACAGTTTGCACGAAGGAAGGAGGAATCCCATCTGTTTGCTGTACCTAGCCGACGAGGAGAAAGGATAAGAAACCAAATACTTGGACGTGTGTTCGCTGTATCATTACGTGTGCAAATATTGCCACTTTGCAGCAGAGAATCCTCAATTGCTGACGGAACACATCGACCTGGACAACATTTGACAAAAGGAAGGATTGATCAAGTGCAAAGTCGTGCTTCACACCGACTTGTACAATCCTGTTTTACCGTACCAATGTCAAGGAAATATGTCTGTCCTGCCCAACGGTCCTTCACCCATGCAAAAACAACTCATTCAAACTGCCTTCAAAAATATCATTGGTACCGTGAGCGATATTTGTCTGAATGTCTTGAAATGCACAATACCTTGTTTCCATATCAGAGAAAATGCTTAGCCAAACATCGACACGTTGATCGCCCAATGGTCCAGAAGACAATACCCATACAAAAGAAAAAGTTGATGGTGCAACGCGGAGGATTTATTTTAGGACTTCTTGTCAAAGGAATAGCGGCAGCCATGCTGGGAGGACTCCTGGGAGGTGTTTTACCCATGGGTCCCAGATAAAATGATCAAGAAAAAAGGGACGTCACCTGTGGAATCGAATGAAAGGACGAAAACTGGCTGTATTGCGTTACATAGGATAGATGAAATATGATCGTAGGCAAGAACATCGGACCCCAATATTTGCCCCGCCCCCATCTTCATTGGACCGAGATGTTCCAGTTGCAGCACGAATTCCAATCGTCCAATGCCTTATCTAAAAGATTTTAAGGCCCTTATTAAATGTCCATCACCGTCACTGGCAACACCACCACCTTCAGTAGTCACGACAGGCAGTGTCGCGAATGCCTGTGGAAGAAGAGGTTCAAGAAGTTTTTCAAACACCGTCAACAGCTCTTATTCCTAATAAGATTGCAGCGTCTTTTTTGACCCCATCCCCCATTCCCCAACGAGAAGAAATAAAACGTGGGTAAACATGATGATGTCCACTCCTCCTCCAACAGAAGTGAAAAGCAAAGAAAGGAAACCAAAAATAAAATGGAAAGAAGACCAAAGCCATCCCATTACCACCTCTACCAATGCCACCACTACCCTCGACGTCTACTCCAGTGGCACATCGGAGATGTATAGCCGTTTCCAAACCACCATTTCGCACCATCCAAAGTACCATCAGCAAAGAGTGGGTATCTTATTAAAATGGAGAAGGTGTTAGGCAGCATTTACTATGACCCAGCCTATCCTGTAGGTTATGCAGGAGGTCAGAAATTGTATCGTGCTGTCAAAACCAGTCTGAAAAGTCTCCTTTTCTCTCAAGTGGTTACAAGAACAAGCCACGTTCTATTTACACAAGCCCATTTAACGGAAACATTCTCGAAGTCGCACCCGAATGGAGGGCATCGATCATCAATGGCAAACCGATTTAGCTTATATCTCTCATTTGGCCTCCTACAGTCGTGGTTACAAATATTTGTTTCGTGTCTTCGACGTCTTTTCCAAATTTGCGTGTAACGTGCCATTGAGTTCCAAATCGAGCAGTGAGTTAGTGCAAGCCAGCAAACTGGTGGCAAAACAAAGCGGTTTACACCCTCCCCGATGGCAAACCGAGAAAGGCACCAAATTTATCAACCAGCCTTTTGAAAACGAATTAAAGAAACGAGACATTCATTTTTTCACCATCGACAATCCCGAAACAAAAGCCACTATTGTGGAAGGTTTTCAACGCACCTTGAAAGAACGCATGTTTAAACATTTTACGCATCAACACAGTCTCAAGTATATCGACGTCTTACCCCACTTGTTTAAAGCGTACAAACAATCTTTCCATCGGATCATCGGGTGTGTAACCCCGAAGGAAGTGACTCCCGACAGCGAAGTGACTGTTTTTGAAAGCCTATTTGGTATGTCCCCGACGGTGGCTGTCTCCATGAAATGTGGAGTGTTGTGAGCCTGATTTTAGTGACGAGAAGAAGAATTGCTTGAGATCGTACTTGTACGAAGCCATGGGACAGTTAGGAACCAACACCAGTCACGGCATTATTTACGATGATTATGGCGAAGGTTACATTTTGTGCGACCTTGCTTTCACTCCAGACCAAGGCAGTGGCGAGGGACATTTCTACCCTATACAATCCGACCAAATTTATGCGGGACTTCAGTTTGCCGTAAACAACACGGTGAACGTCATCTTGTGTGCCGAATGTGAGATTACCATACAAAATCAAGAGTTTAAGAAAAGTCATACCAGATTATAATGGGAGGATACCGTAGAAACAGAATCCCAAGACAAAGACGAGGAGGACATAGTGATGAAGTCCAGATGGTCAGAACAAGAACAACATTTAGTCTCCTGTTATGCCAAACACCTGGCGAATAAAATTACGGAATTGATCAAAAAAGATTGCTATAGATGTCACAATGATCATCCCAGTCTAATTCAACACGATAAATGTCTGATGATGAGTTAATAAGAAAATTTCGACGAGTATCTGGAGGACGCTTAGGGTCTCATCTAAGAAGAAGCTGTGTTGCATCGGTGGTATAATGACTTGCGTGATCATACCAACCTCCATTGATGACCCTAGCAGCTTCGGAAAGTATATAGGACCACAACCACACAACCCTACCTGCTATCACTGCCGGGTCCAAGAAGACTTAGAGCATTTTTTTAACAACTGCCACAGACTTAAAAAGGAAAGGGCTACATTTTAAGTTAAACAAAGTATGATTGGATCCCCAGCCACTTACCAATAATTCTTGATGAATATAAATCCAAATATTAAAATATCATAAGTTTCATACACGAAGAAAATTTTATTTAAAAAATTCTAAAAAGCAAATTAAGACCAGTCATAAATTATTTAAAACCTCACTGGTTGGGAACTTGGGAAATCAGGATTATTAACTAGGGAACCCAGATCAGTTGTCTTTGAGCGTCCAAAAGGACCCGAAAGCTTGGCAAAGACAACTATCTGGAACACAAATATTACATGGGAAAAAAAATCTAAATATCTCATCCAGAAAAATAAATAGCAATCAAAGTATAAATCAAGTAAATCAAAACTAAATAATAAACCCAATAAGAAGTTCAATAAATATAGAATATCAAGCTTAAAGAAAAATATAGGAAAAGAAGTTATAATCAAGTTAAACATAAATAAACAAAAATCCAATTAATGGCTCACTAAATTTAAGTAAAAACTGAACAATTAAAAATAGCATCCCAAATTTATCAATATAGGAAAAACAAGCTAATTAGAAAAGGACCTCCTGGATCAGGTGTCTTTGAGCGTCTTCCTAACACCCGAAAGCTTGGCAAAGACACCAATCTGGAACCTAATTATGACTAGCCTGTAGTTCTAATTATCTAATTAATCAGAAATAGAACCTCAAACTTTAAGTTAATTATACAAATACAAAAAAAAAAAAATTAATTTTAAATTATCAAAGTAAAATTTTAAATTTTAACAAAAGAAAACATAAAATAAAAAAATTATTCTTTTTTTCTCTTTATATCTCTTGAATCTGTCTCTTAAACAACATCGTAACACCTTCGCATGAATTAACACCTCTGTGAATCCACTGATTCAACCCAGGTGACAGCCATAAAAATACAAGTACCTAGAATTACCAACATGACCCAAAAACTAGATAATCTAAGGTGGTCTTGAACCCAGACCATCATGACCGTCCACACTAAGTGGCTCAACTTTAACTGATGTAGGAACCAAGACCCCAAAGTATGATATATAAAGTGGTCTAAACTCCAAAGACCATCAGGTTCTGCAGCACAAGCCTGCAAAACAAAAACTCAGACTTAGGAAATATAACCCCAAATTAACACGCATAAGGTGGCCTAGCTGCAGCACAACAAGCACTGATAGACCGCTAAGACTCTAAAACCAGTACCAACCAAGGTGGTCTCATATACCCAAGACCATCAGGGCCCGCCACACAAGTTGGCATTATCAAAACCTATGGCTGTCAACCTGGGTATCTATCGTTAACCAACTCTAAACAGCACAGAGTTATCCTGAAAATTAAACAGGACGACACTTTTAGAAAATAAACGCTGGAATCTAGAAAGGCCCAACTGTGATATGAACAGCCCCCAACCCATAAACATTACCTCATCTACCACGGCCGGACATCCAAACACCACGCGTGCAGTGCACGCACAAAACTAGCAGTATACACGAGTGAGCGTTGGGTCTAATTCCACTCGTCTCAATCAGCAAAACAATGCAACTTAAGTAATGAGTGCGCGTTGGGTCCAATCCCAGTCACTTCGGCCATTCATTCAGATCGCTAGGAAGTAATTAGTACCTCGATCTGACAGCCTAAGTGTTCCATGAACACATAACATCCTGGGGGATGTGGGTCTCCTTCCTTCCCCCAGAAGCAATTAAATAGCACGCCGTGCGTGCAGAAAACAGTGATACATGCTCCACTGGAGCGAAACTCACTTTAATCCAACTAAGTAAGTAGGTAATTCGCGCCATTCAACATTGAATAATCTAAGAAGATGGATTCAAACACAACGGATGAAATAAAGATGTTGCTTGAGGTCGTGGACAGTTTTTGTGATGATAGAAGAGATGCTGGTCAAATTGAAAAGGGATTACTATTATTATAGCCCACATCGAGTCAAAATGGAAATAAACAATTTGAGAAAGTCTAAGGAAACACTAAAGGAGCTGATACAGGCCCAATATTCCCCATGTTAAATTTCCATTGACGGTATACAGTCCTAGGGGTCATTAAACGTATTGAAGCTAATACAGCCCAACGACCTTTTTGACAGGGATTTTCATTGACGCTAAATATCCCCCTATCTCTACTCATGAAGATGATTTTTAGATCTGCCATCATAGTTCTTAAATACTATGCCTACGCCTACCACTAGGAGTATATGCATTTTTTAGAACGATTCAATAAAAATATACTTCATACAAATTATTCTATGGTCCCAAAAGGATGCAAATATCTCTCATTAAGACTTTAAATAAATTTGAAAGTCTGGGACTACATGCAATTTAAATTTTACCAATATGCAAAGGAAGATAGCTTACTACTGAATATTATACTTAACACGCTGGACATATGTCTTTCTTGCTGCTATCTGTTTCCGAACGCTAATATTCTTATCACTGATCGTCAAATGATGCCTCATTAAAGATGACCGAACTCATGATAGCTACGTTACCCAAGATGGACATGTATTTATTGCACTAGAGTACCAAGAGTGGAAAATAGAATATCCCTAATAGGTATACAGAGGTTAATAACAAACACTTCGTTTATAACTATGGAAGTGCGGATATAATAGGCAATATGATAACATGAATACAAAGTCCTATAACACATGACTCGATCCTAAAAATCACAGCAGATTAGAGAACAGTCCAAGTAATCACTCTAAAGAACACAAAGGGAATGATGGTAACTTATACATCATATTTAAATAAACCAAAAGTGAAGTTACGCATACGTTCCACGCCAAGTTGAATTACTTCCCATTAACACCCGTAGACCACATACATGTCGGTATCTACTAAAATTGATCTCCAAAGATCGTGAAAACAAATTAACTCATATGTACGACAAAGAGGCGTATAGTATAGTATCAACGCTTGACATTCGACATCAGTCATGGTCCTCGATACAGATTCAATATTCATCCTGTTTGAACAGAAGAGATAATGAAAATTTCTTTCATCCAATCAATATGTCATTGATACTAAATTCCCGACAACGCACAAAGGCAAATAACAATTCTGAGAGTAAATTTTACAAGTTGTACACTAACTATGCCTTTGCATGAATACTGAAAATCATATAAAACGGAGGACTATAAGAATAACTACTGACACTGATTGATTTGATAAGTACCAGTTTCATCCCAATTACAGGGGCTGATCGACCATTGACGAGAAAATTGTACTGGTTGAAATGAGCTGATAGAAGATTACTGCTGATAAGCCCAACTGCGCAGAAACAAAGTCAATGGGTTATCGAAACTCTTCATGTGGTCCTTATACAAGGGTGCTTTAAACCAAGGTATATGAATATGTTACAATTACTCATGGCTGACACTGATTAGTTACTGATACGCACTGAAACGAATTAATTTAATAAGGCGTTGGTTACCACCAACCGCAAAAATGATACTGTATCAAAATCAAATTCTACAGGTGAGTAAAATGTGCAAGGGATATTTAAAAATGAGATGAATTATATTTCATATTGGACAATTCTTCGATTTCGTATCCAAAATATATGCAATCCTTAAGAGAGATCAGAGCACGTTTTTTTTTAAAAAAGGTGTTAATATGCGTTTGATTAGACAAAATATACATTTAACGACTCAAAATATTATTTCTTCAATGTTACACAGTACGCTCTCTATAATATTTGTGGCTGCATTTCTCTTTACCATTGTGTCCATGTATTCCAGCTTGCTACATAAGCGACTAGATAAACATATAATTTAATTGCCTTCATTTATTTTCAACGACAATCTGTATCGAATAATTTTAATTGAGGGACAGTATATCCAAGGGATCTATCATGCTGCCTGGACTTCATTTGTTCATCTCGTCCATGTCGTCCGCGCGCCAGGTAACATACGTGTGGGAAATTAGAAAATTTAATTACAGTCGTTTTGGAAATTAGATGGTAAATTAAAGAGAGTAGAAAACATACTAAACTTTCTCGTACGCTGGATACGAATAGCTATTGAATACACAGAGTATATTAATCAATGGTCAGATAAAATACAAGACGGATTATCTGGGTTTGCTAGTACCAACGACGGGAAAGTCAAAACACTAAAGGGCAAGCCCACTCTGCTTAGTAAAGAAAATGAATTTTAAAAAATGCAGATTTGCACACTCTTACAAGAGGTGAAGGGCATGTGCTAAATACAATTTTCGAGGCACTAACTCACTGTTTGTTATTGATGAAGCTTGAACCTCAAAACTGAAACAGGCCATCAACGTAACCAAGTTACACACTTAGAAAGGTTTCAAAGTTATAATTTACCCAAAGTATTTATTCTAAACGCCAGACGACAAGGTAAACCACCTGGATACAATCTTCTTAGTTTTCAATAATTGGCACTTTATTGATTTTGTTCCCGCATCTCTCTAGTCGGAAAAAATATGTTTTCAACAGAATCTTTGATAATACAGTCAAATACACGATGTACATTTGAAAACTTAAAATTTAAATATTTTGTTGGTATTTATCTTTCTAAGTAGTATATATTAGGTAATTGAGAACTGGATTACTGATATTGCATATGATCTAGATAAGCCTTGGTGTACACCAGATTTCTTTACGATTAGAGAAAACAGAAACAATGCGCAAAGTGTCATTATGTTTGAAGAGCTATGACATCAGTGAATACTAAGTTGAAACTGAAAATAAATTGTACTGTGTACCCTAATGCGCTTAGAATCATCTCAAAAGGTCAAACGTAGGTAACAAGAAAAGTCAAATAGTCTTGAATACCTAATATAATTGATATTATTAGCCTGCACAAGTCTTGAAAACCAGCACGACTTTCCAATTAACGAGATGTACGGCTCCTACACAAAACGTGCAGCCCTTGCACTGACAAAATTATCTCAATTTCGAACAATTTCGGAAGTAAAAATAGAGGCAAATAAATGGCTCTTGATGAGCTAATAACAGTCATTTTAGAGTCATCCACTAAGGAGTAGAAAAGCGGAACTGAAAACAATTTACAGAACAACGAAATAATCGAGACAGATAATGTTTAGCTTTACCCTTCATCTAAATGGCATACGCTGTTCCACAGCTGTACATAAAAATGTTACTACCGTCAGTTGGCATTCTCCGGTTTTTGACATAGTACCATTCTTCAATAAGGAAAGCGTCACTTACATATGGTTCATTTTTACCACAGATATAGTTTGTGCCCCTTCTTTCAAGGTCGTGTAATGTTCTAATGTGGTCGCTGCAATTTTGTGCTGTAGAAAAATGAGGTAAAACAACTTACATTATCGAAAAAATGAAATGAATCGTAAATCTTATATATTGCTTGACTGAAAATTTTGGAACAGTTCTCTAGTGTGCCTTACCTAACTTCTCACGGGTATCGCCCCGTTTTATCATTTTTATAACATGGATACTAAACATAATCTTTCATATTTGATAAAATAGAGTCAGTTATATTTTGAAAGCATATTATAATACAGGTTCGAAAACTTGTATATACAGTAATTTCAATATGCCCTTATTTATGTCATATGAATAAAGAGTGGCTGTATGGTCAATCGCTTGGTTGTAGTAAGGTTTGTTTGGATTGCGTGAACGCTTATACCATTGACTATCAGTTTTATTAGTGTTCAATAGCCATCCTAAACGTCAATCATCATGTACAAAGTAAATTGGGACTAAAGTGATCATGATGAAATATTGGTCCAATTTTGTGATTTTATTTCGAGTTTTTATTTTTAAATATTTAGAACTTACATTTTATGCTGCACTACTTATTCACATTTTTACTCATGCCTTTGCAATAAGTACATTATATGCAACTATGGAAAATACTTTTCTTCCATGATTTCAAATAAGGAATACTATAATTGATTGATGGAAAGCATATATGTACTTGTGTTTTATTTTATTACAACATTATTCGTATCTTCTGCTTCAGATTCTGTTATCATTATCTAACCCTATTATATTTTAACGAATGAGTCACATACTTTGAGTAACATAGGAATGATAGTATTATAAACAATATGTTTGATTCAGTAATTACCCTAAAACAGGTGCTACTTCACATAAAATACACGCAGCATTCAATCGACTCATTTAATTTCTATACCCATTCACACGTAAAATATAATGTTATGTTTGATGTTATATAACGTATAGCCATTAAGAAACAGATGGTTGAGTTGTTGCTCTTGAATGAATATATTTATTAGTGCTACAGCTGTTATTCTCATAAACGGTCTTATTTTGTAGGGTATGATGTATATTGGATGAAAATATACATTTGGAGTTAAAATGATGCTAATGCCAAATCGTTGGTAGTAAAGCAAACAATGTTGATAAAATGACTTTCTTTAGTTGAAATGGAGCAGTATTAATGTTGATGCATTAAAGTATAAAATTATATGATTCAAAATTAAACTGTTATAAGTGGTACTTATGGAAATGTATGTAATTAAATCTTCACAATATTTAACCAAAGTCAGTTACGCTTCAAATACGGTTGGCATCGACCTACTTTTACGCAACAAGCTCGGTGATTACAGGAATACAAGTATGTATACAGGATGCAAACCAATTTTGGTCATTGGGTATATATACATATGTAATTTAAGAATTATCACGTATACATGCATTTCACAGTGACCTGATCAAGTTTTAAGAGTGATATCAATATATGTGTATGCTACTGGCTAGTCTGATGACTGTAGCTTAAATATATGTTGTGATCTAAATTTATCAAATACAAGTTAAAAAACTTTATTGAAGCAGGGAATGTGAACAACGACTGTAATGAGGGTGTTGTTCTATTTATCACGAAGGATATCTTTCCCATGTTTTATGATTCTACGTATATAGCAAAATGTTTGCAAGATGAATACAAATATTTGGACATGAGCAAAACACAAATGCTTAATATAAGCCGATAGAATATGAAATTTAAATCGTAGTGACCTTCTTTTGCCGTAATAGCGGTGTGGTACTAACGTACAATTTAACCAACGTTAATAAAATATGCGTGGGAGCAAAGTAGAAGCAATGATTGAGAGTTACTGATGATGTATACAAGTATGTGCCTTTCTCAATGGTAACGGTGTCATCGACGTAGCTGGCAGTCAAATAGCTCCTTTTTAATTCGTAGAGGTGTGCAAAAAGGAGTAAGGACAAACGTTTATATAATTCAGACGATATGAGATTCATTCAGGTAATACTTACCATATGCAATGGAAGAAGACAAATAGACAACCAAAGCAGTTACAAACAGTGTAAACGTTACGGATGCCTTCCTCATATTTGGCAACAAAGACCTGAAAAATTAAACGGTTTCGATAAGAATGAGAAGAAAATCATACAAGATATTTTCTTTTCTTACGTTAATATCAGATGTAGTTTATCGTGTTGTAAAAGCAGAATTTAGTCTTGAAACAAAACATAGAAATCTAAACTCACTTTTCAACACCCAAAAACCTCACCCTCTAATTTATACATTTTTTACAATTTCTACTGTATTAATAGGCAGATCATAATAATGATAAGGATTAAAAAGAGCAAAAGGTTTGGATGACCTAATCGCCTCTAATAAATGCCATCATTTATATTTCGGAAACATTGGCACCTTTTCTGAAAGATAAGCAAATGTGATTCAGCAAATCAAGCATAATGTTTTCTGTGTTTATTTGACCAATTTTGATTAGGTTGTACATGGGAAATAATTTCGTAGGGATTCAAATGGCGTTATGTTAATATTTGTCTGCAAAAATTACTTCTATGCCTGAAATATAATAGTTTCCATTTGTTATTTTCTATCTCATAAAGTGGTCATGTTTCTAATTATAAAGGTAACTAAATCAAGGGTCGCATGGCATTAAGATAAAAAAAAAATATTTTGTACATATTTATATAACTTTC
Source organism: Sinohyriopsis cumingii (assembly GCA_028554795.2). Lineage (NCBI taxonomy): Eukaryota > Metazoa > Mollusca > Bivalvia > Unionida > Unionidae > Sinohyriopsis > Sinohyriopsis cumingii. The sequence goes on along the minus strand of CM068828.1, from coordinate 152,077,988 downwards.
ACATGTGAAAATATAAAAATAAAAGAAATATTAGCAGGTTCGTCACGTGTGTGCGTGTGTGTGTGTGCCTTGTTCTAATAACGGATACTGAACTAATATCATCTCTGTTTTGCCAAACAAGCTACGTTTTCTTAAACTATGTTACACAGGAGTTATAAGAACATTTCCATTTTTCTTACTTTGCTCTCGATCACTGATAGTTCACCGTCCTACTGAAATCGCCGCCAGTTTCCGTTACCCATCGGCGTGGAATGATATTTTAAGAGAATCTCAAATAAGAACATTACAATTAAATCTCAATGTTTGGTCTCTCTCTCCCTCCCTCCTCTCTGTATATCTCTATGGTATTTGTTGGGAATGAACAAGCGCACACTTCTGTAAAATGCTAACCGAGAAGGTAAAGTAATTGGTTCATACTCACCAGAGTTCTCAGCAACTAAGTCGTAGATCATGAATCAGTAGACCTAACATGAGACAAAGTTTATATCAGTCTTGCCTTTAATGGAACAAAAAAAATGATCATTTTATTTTATTGGCTTTAATTGTGCCAATAGCGATCCCGACAAATAATGTAACACATAATGGTCTATTTTTATACTGTCTTAGTTAATAATATGCAATATATACTATTCTGCATAGACTGGCTTTATGCCAGTAATGTACATTTCAAGGCTTCCAGACCGATTTCTTTTCTTCTGTTAGGCATTCTGTATATTTTTAATTAGAAACGTATCTACCAGGGGGAATTTCCTAGAAATATACTGTAATGGTTACCAAATCTTTTACATCCGCTGCACATTTCTTGGTAAGGGCCCCGAGTGGCCGAGTGGTCTAAAGCACTCTCCGTTACGGATCATTGCCATCTCACCTCTGTCTGCGTAGGTTCGAGTCTCGGATTCGGCCAATGTGGATATGTGAGAAAGCTTGCCAGTAGCTTCTCGAGGGTCGGTGGTTCTTTCCGGGGTTTTCCCGGGTTCTTCCTCCACCATTAATACTGGCCGCCATGTATAGCCTATCGTGTGCTGAAAAATGGCGTTAAACACTACAGCAACAACAACATTGCTTGGTATCATATATCATTTGCAGCAATTCGACTGAGACCGTAATAAACTATGGCACTCATTAACATACCTGGAATGCTATAAACGTCGTGCATGTTTTCTGTGTATATTTCGACAACATGTTAAATCGTACCAAAGGGTTTTTATAATTTGTATATGTTCGTTATATGTGTTCGCAGTAATTTACATTTGCAATTATATCCGTATTCCTTATAAAATCGTTTACATAGTGTAAAAAGCTTTTTCTTGAAACCATTTGTCTCCTCTTACATGTATTAAAATTACCTGGAACAACAGCCCGTTTTATAAAACTGAAAATGGGGGACGGAATCAGAGTGAAAAGATAAAAGCCTAACAAAACATTAAGCCTTTGATTTATATTTGGAAGTGGAGAATGTCATTGCGTAAGAAATACTTAACCTGATTTCCTCGATAAAAGAACATTTCAAACAGACCTGTAAGTTCAGTTCAGAAAAGGTTCTGACGATTCACTTAGTTCTTAATTTGAATTTCCGATTTATGTATTAAAGGAAAATATAAAGAACTATGACAATTATTTATTAACAGAGTAGGGTACAAATCTGGAATTCAATGGACTGTTTGGGTAAAGATGAGACTATACAAAATGCGTTAAGATCCTGTCATTGGTGATAATTCAGCATATACATTTCCGTTTCTAATTTCCAAATATCGTTATCACTGCTTTCAACTTCTAGCTGGACTATGCATGTGCACCTAAACGACAAGCCTTATCGGAGTAGTGTGTAAGCCAGTCTAGTGATACAAATATTTTGGTTTTGTTGGGCTTAATGCCATTTTTCAGAACATGATATGCTATACCAGGCGGCCGATATAGTCGTAATCTAGTTGGAATACATATGTATGTCATTTAGAACTAGAATAAGATTTTTAACACAGATTACCTCTTTAGAAATGGATTACAAATAAGACACGCATGCCCCTACCATCTTTAGTCGTGTCCGTTTTCTCGGTTCTATCAAGCTATGATATATTGTCCAGAGAATGTATGCTGCAAAACACTATCCTACAAATACGTCGAATAGCAATATTAAAAGTTAAGATATGTTGAATATGGAATTAATTGTCTAACTGCAGACCTTAAATTAACTCGTCTGTTGGCGATTGTAAAGTGTGTGAGTTAACAATTATGTGGGATGGAAGACCGCAGGAACGGGGGGGGGGGGAGTCAGGGGTGATGCCTGGTACCTTGATCAAATATAACGCTTAATGGTATCAATGAGTCTACAGAAACTTCCTGATCTAACGAGGAGATCAAAACCTGGCACTGAAGGCACAGGCGACCCTGTGTTATCATAATAGTTGACATTGTAACTGTGATTATGACAGAGCTTTGTTTGTGTTACCTATACTCAGCAAGATAGCAAGCAATATTCGAATGACCTGTCAGTTTTGTTTGACCGTTCACTATATAGCCTGATATTTTGCTGAGCTGTTCTCCTGCTATGTTTTATTATAGTCTGAGCGCCATCGAGTATAGTTAAAAGTGTTTGTATATATGTATGCAAACGTGCACTAAAGACAGGGATGGTATAACTCACAGCGGATAATGCGAGTTTGAAGTTATACGCTTTTAAATGTTGATGGATAATGGACGTGATTGTAGCGAATATGGATATACATAAAATATAAAGAAAATGTTTTAAGTAGGGTTGTAATTTTATATAAGAGATCTGTTTACGCGGGACTGGTACGGTTAGTAATAAAGGTACGGTAAAATAATTGCCATCACTTCGTGCTATTGCAGTCGACCCTAATAACCATCATTAATTGTTATTATAAAATAAAACTGTCATACAATGCACTCGTGACACAGAGAAACTAGCCTACCCTCTACGAGGTTGCATTGACATTTGTTTTGTTTTAATATAATATTTATGTAATTAATAGAACTTAACTGAACATCATCACAATAATGACTATATAGTGCCAGTTAAAATACAGTATCTAACATGTTTCATTCTTCTATCCTACGTTATGACATATTTGTTCTGAAAAATGTGGAACTTGCATTAAAAATGTATGTCCACATGAGACAATTTGTGAAACTGCTCTCTTTGTATTGAACAGTAAATACTGATCTGTTTTAATTATGTTATGTCTATTTTCAGCAATCAATATCAAACGCTAACCTGTCATGATTGGAAATAAATAAGAATATCAATATTGTTTGTAGTTCGTCACATTTTCCCTTAAATAATTCCATTTCGATGTCAGAACCTTGTATTCCTAGTGCAATTCATTTACAATAATGTTCTCATACAAACACTCCAGATCACTGACAAACATTTACAAAAAAAAGTTCTGCCAGAGATTTGGACCTACACTAACACGAAAAAGAATTTGTAGAAAAAAATCAAAGTCTATTGTCCAGCGAACATCACACATGATTTTATATTCTGATATATATATATATATATATATATATATATATATATATATATATATATATATATATATATATATATGATATTCTAAAACAAATTGTCATTTATAATATTTTTACACTACTTTCTTCAAAGACCCGCTCGCCAGGGTGAATACAAAACTTTACTTGAAGAGGGTGAAAATAATCTGCGTTATCTATTAGGATAATAATAATACTAATACTAATGAGGTCGTTTTATAGAGCGTAATCTTCTGAAGCTATAAGCGCTTTAAAACATCGGACAGCACATATATACAGATATGATTACACAAAAAATCATGAAATTAGAAAACAGAAAACATATTGAAAATATTTAAGGTAAGGAAACATTATTAGGTCTTTAAGTCTGTTCTTACAATCGAAATAGCTGAGCGCTCTTAAATGAGATCATTTGGTCTTTGTGTCTATGTTCGGTGATAAATTCATTCCAGGTTGCTGGGCCCTGGCATGCAAACGAACGTTGTCCATATGACAGCTAAGGATATCAATCAGTCGAAAATGTTATTATTTGGCGTTAACCCAGCTATGCTTATTAACTATTGTTATGACTCCTTCAAAACAAGGACACGACCTGTCTCAAGCATTACATTTATGAAGATATATAGATAGGCATTAGTAAAATTTTCATGTCTTTGTGACATTTTCATTAAGTGTTCTGTCATTTTATGTGTCTTTCCTATTTTTAAAAGTTGTAAAACATTTAACGACGTTCTCCTCAGTTACCTGTGAATTCAGTATGTTATCATTGTCCTTCAAGTCTATGTCCAGATTTTCGATATTACTGGACATATCATTATACATTTTCTCATTATAATCTTTAAAAAAGAGTCATATAGCGTACTCAGTTTAATGCTTGAATTAGCACGATATTTGCAATTGACAATAATTGTAGAGCTTTGGGTATATGCATCATATATATATATATATATATATATATATATATATATATATATATATATATATATATATATATATATTTCGCTTATAATGTTTACGTGCACCTTAGACAGTTAAACTTATTCCTTTTTGAAGGATTACTTTTATAAATTATTCCTTAGAACTCAGGAAAGTCTTATCAGCGGAATAAAGAAATAATTTCGATGTCCTGAAACAGACATCATTATTGGCATATTGTCTATGCAAGTTTTATCTGATTTTGCCATCTGCAAACTTGTATGTAAAGCGCTTACTTTGCCGGTATGAATGTATTAAATAAAATATATTTCTTCTTTTAATCGCTAAATTATATTCTTTAACGTCATTATAGTTGTATGTGAGTCCTTCTGATTGCATATAATACCAGCACATTTGGTGTAGTTTAAGCAGCGAATGCCCATGTGAACAGAAAGAGTCACGTTCGCCGCACTAAGTTGTCAACGAATCTAAGAGCTTTGACTGATACAAAGGAAAATGAAATAATCCATGGCTGAAACATTACGGAAAGAAGGCGCTCCTGGCTTTTATTATCACCGCAGCTTCCATTAAAGATGACCGTACCGGTGGCCTAGTGGTTATAGCGTCTGCCTCTGTTTTCGGAAGTCGTGAGTTCGAACTCCGACTAAGTCACACCAAAGACTTATGAAGACGTATAGAAAGCTACTAACAGCACCCTCGCAAGGCGCCCGTCATCAAGAGGTTAGTGTTATGACTAGTCGACCTGGTGTCAGGTTAATATGATTGGGTGGGACATAGTGGTACATGTCTGTGACATGATGTCCCAGTGTATATAGCAATATGACTGAAAAATTCTTAAAGCTAGGTTAGACATCCAAATCACACACACGCACACACAAACAATGTAATTAGGGTGTTTGTTTAACAACTTCTAGTAATCGTGTACACTCATTATTAAATATTTTATGTTGCGAGCTCCTTTTATGTGCCAGAGAATATATTTTCATGAGCAGATGGGAAAGTATAAGAATCGTGCAGTGGTCCATTAAAACGAAAATGACGGGATACAAAATCATCTATTTCTACATTGTAGTCTTTGTGTGTGTTCTTTCGTTAATATATCCCATAAAAACACGTACTTATGTGAATTGCAAACATGTGGTATGTCTGACTGAAACCAATTTAATTCGTCTGCAGTATTACGTTAGGATTCGGTATTAGGGCAGGAGACATAAACAGCACCATTGATTAAGTCATTTTTCAATCTGGAAAATGGACGTCTGACTTTTTAACATTAAAATGTATCCTTTTTCAATTATGATTTAGTAATATAACGGGAAAGTGTGCTTCTTAAAATAACCTTTGTGAAAGGAAGTCAAATTCATGCAAGCTAATATGTCAGATGTGGCAGATTTAGTTGCGTTTACACAAAAAATATCAAAAACACGTGTATGGATCACATGTATGCTGCTTATTGCAAGCACATGTACAGTGTGTCCTTTTGTTTGAATTCGTGGAATTAGTTTCCGTACATGTGTCCTTTACAGATGAGTTAACACAATTGAATGCAAACTCGACGCTGTCATGGCGGTATTTACAACTCTAGTGCTTCTGGTGATTGGCTCACCAGGTTTTCCCGTGGGTTGAATGGGGTAAATGCCACTCTCGCACAGGTCCACATTTCTTGCCCGTGTAATGGACTTAGTTTAGGCTCCTTCTGTGAAAACCTGAGGACGTTTAGTTTTCCATCTCGATAGGCTGGAGTGCCATTTTTTCATGGTTATAATAGGGTGGTGGTGGCGTCTTCTACCTCTTAGTTCAAGAACAACACAACAGGTTGCTGACAGGAAGTAGGTCGGCTTCGCTCATGTATTGGGTTGCAATTTCAGCATCTGATACGTAAGACGATAATGTATCATCGTCATTTTTATTTGTCGATAAAGCTTCGGTTACCCTGCAATCCCTGACACAATTAAAAATGTTGGAGGCTAAAGGGCGAAAGCTTACAGAGCTATCTGTCTCTAATTTACTACGTCGTATTATATATCTCCACTTAAAACATATTTATGTGGACCAACGTATGTACAACGAGCATCTTCACTTGATCAGCGAAAGAAGAAAATACAAAAGGCAGTTGCACAGATTACCAAGCTCTCGATTAATGTGTTATTGTTCTAACATGATACATAGCTTGAGCAAGATCCATAACTTTCTGAATTGTACAAACTCTCGCTAAAGCAGCAAATATCAGAAAATAATTTTCTTGTAACCTACAACTATGTTTTAACTAGGTATAGAGCTACAAAATATAATATTCCAAGTGACGATTATCTGTGTTGTATTTCATGCTATTCCTTTTTATTATTCAAAGATGTTCTGTATAATCAGAGCCTGTCTCTCTCATGTGAATTTAGGCCAATACTTTTTTAAAATCGATATGTGTAGTGTATACCCTAACTATCTATACAATTTGCATTTCACTTCATCCTTTTCCGAACTTTTTCGTGATCGATAGGCATTCGATATCTACACAACATGCATACCAGTTTGGATTCCATATATAGTGCATGCAGTGCATTAAAGAAAGGATGGAAACAGGTGAACTTCTATTTATAGTTTAGGAGAAATGAACTGAATAATTTCTCACGCGATATACTATAATATATTTTAGAGCTCTATTGTGTCAAGTGCCCGACTTTCATTGTGTTGTTTTTTAATCTGATTACTTGTTTATTAGTTTTTAATTTATTTTAATTCCATTACACGCTATTGTAACGTAACTTTGTTTACTGTTTTGATATTGGTCAGTTCATTTCTGTCTGACCTGTTATGTTTTTATATCACTAATATATAACGCGCTATAGAAACATTGTGTCTAGTTTCTTACCTTGGTTACGAACCAGTGATAGTTTTAGTAAACATCTTGTTATATTTTTTATTCTTTCTCATAGTAAGAATTACTAAGTTAATTCAATGCCATTCCTGGACTACGTGATGTTTACCATGCACCAAACTTCCGTTTCTAGAACGTTGACCCCCATCCGAGCATCTGTTTGCGTCGTAGTTATACTTATTACTAATGTTTCGGGAAAGAATAGTCAGTCGTTCCTAAACACATGAGAAGTCATTAATTTTCGTTCTTACAAGTTTTTGAGCTAACTATTTAATTTTCTTCAAATTGTTTGGATTTCGAGTGATTCTTTTCCATTATATACTAGTGATCTAAATTAAGATTTGGTCATGGACATTTATCAAAATTTATATAGAAATGAAAAATTTGAATCATATTTTCTGTGATTCAACAAGAGACTGTTGACAATGCTGCACTTCACAGGTTACAAAAGACGTCAACGTCTTCCATTTTGGATCTCACATGGATTCGAACTCAGTTTCATTCAGGACTTTTTATTGATACGACTTATATGTTTAAATTATTGGATTACCTTTGGATTTGATTCATTAAACCTTACGATCCTTTTTGTAATTTTCCATTTGATTTTCTTAGGAATTAAATTATTTGGTAAATTTTGCATAGCTTGTTGCCCGCACTATTTTCTGTAACGTTTTGCAAGAGTCTGGACACGTAAAAGACAATTGAGTGCTCTTCCTAGGGATATACGAAATATGACTAAAATACTTCAGAAAACATTGTTTTGAAATTTAAATTTTCTAGTTTCAGAATTTCTTTAAAGCCCAAGTATTATTTAACATTTTAGAAATTACAGCTCGATTCCTTGAAAAAGATGAATTGATTCAGCTTACCAGAAAATATGATCTTTCTCAGGCGAAAGGTTCCTTAACAGAATAAGACATAAAAATATTTTGATCCAGTGTTTGGGGCAAAAGAATGTTTTGGATAAAGGTGCTTTGGGTTTGATCAGTAAGTCTGTATCATACTTATACATAAACGTAAAATAATTAAAATGCAAGATGTAATGAAGAGTTAAGAATATTGGAACTTCAGAAAGATAAAGAAAGAAATTGCAGTTGCAACTGAAGAAAGAGAAGAAACAAATTCAATTACATAAAGAAGAGAACCAAATTAAGTTGCAATTACAGAAAGAGGAGAGAGAAATAAAAGGAATTACATTTGAGAAAAGAGGAGAAAGATAGAGATGATAATGCTAATGCAAAGAGAGAGGGAAGAAAGGGAATCTCAATTTAGAATAAAAGAATTATAACTGGCAAGTGAAAAACACATTCTCCCTATACCTACAAATTGAAGGTTTGACGTTGCTAAGAATTTTAAGTTATTCCTCTATATTTGAGATACAGAAATAGAACAATATTTTCAATATTTTGAACAGTTTGGCAAAGTTTGAGATATCTATGCATCCCTCTCAGTACGTGAAAGCGCTGACTATGATCTGGTTAAGTAATGCATCGTAAAATGTTATTAGTCAATCCTTGAGGCTAATCGGGAGAAAAATCAGGAAAATACAATGAAACTTAGCAAATTCCTGTCGACTTTGCAAAAGAAAAAGAGCAGTTATTTGATACGTGGTGCTTAGCCAAGACGTTGATCAAGAGCACTTGTCATAATTGAAGAGGTTAAGAACAGTGTCAATAGTGACATTACTTCTCATCTGCATTAAAATAAGATTGAAACCTTGGAAAATTCTATTGAAACCTTGGAAAATTCTATTGAAACCCTGGAAAATTCTATTGAAACCTTGGAAAATTCTATTGAAACCTTGGAGAATTCTATTGAAACCTTGGAAAATTCTATTGAAACCTTGGAAAATTCTATTGAAACCTTGGAAAATTCTATTGAAACCTTGGAAAATTTTGCTCGTGCTGCTGACTAGTATTGCTTAGCTCATAAAGTTTCTTTTGTAAATAAGACTTCCTGTCCGCAGACGTCTGGCAGAAAAGTATTTTAGCCTAACACTAGCACTTATAAATTTCAATCGGGCAGAACATTTAGAAATCAAGCTTCTGATAAGCTTGATCAAATATTCTTATCTCTTCCTACGTTTACCGTTTGTAAAAAGAAATTAAAGGCTATTTCTGATTGCTACAAATTGAAAACTAAGCATCAGATTCAAGACAGACCTATTCCAAATGCTCTTAGTATTTAAGAGGTCATGGTCAAGGGCATATATTGAAATCAATATATTTATTGGGTCTAATAAACCCCAGTTTGATTGTATTATCGAGAATTATGAACCACTTACATCGAAGGGTTCTATATCACTCTTGGATGATTCGGCATATGCCATCCATATTAAAATATTAAGGGACACAGGAACTTCTCAAAGTCATTTACTAAAAGGTAATTTGCATTCTTTTATGAGGAATCTTCCTTTAATGAGAGTGTTCTTAGGGAGTAGAGTGCGGGTATGTTAAAGTTCCACTCCATTATGTAGATTTGTCATCAGACTTAGGCTCAGGACCCGTGACAATTGGAACAGTGTATGCTTTACTCGTTTTGGGCATTCATTTGTTACTAGGCAACGACAGGGCTACAGATAAGTATGTGCTTAATCCACTTGTATCTGACAAGCCTAGTTTGGATGAGAAAGTCTATCATATAAAAAAGAATTCCACGATTTATACCCAGATTGTGCAGTTACTATAGCTTTGGCAAAGAAAGGTAATGATGAGAATGATGTTGATCAGGAAAGTATTCCTTTATCTGACATATGTTGGTCACATTCACTCTTTGTTTGGATCAATCAAAAGGTTTTCATCATAGTGAACCGCGTTTAACTACTCATTCTCTTTATTCTATTCAGGGTGATAAACGATAATCACTTGTCGCCGAATAGGAAAAAGATCCAGTGATCTCCTGTTTGCTTCAGAGGGCAAATAGTGAAACTGATCTGACAGACGTACCTGTCCATTATCTCATTAATAATATGATTCTTATGAGAAAATGGAGACCTCCTGATGTATCTGCAGGTGACGAAAGGTCAGTGAAATATCAAATTGTAGTTCCAACATTGTACAGACAGGACATTCTTAGTCTGGCACATAAAACTAATTTGGCTGGTCATTTAGGAGTAAATAAGACTTATCACAAGTTTTTTAATCACTTCTACTGGCCAAAACTTACGAGTGATTTTTGTAAATACTGCAGATCTTGTCATACCTAAGGCTCATCTGCAACCTATTCCTGCAATTATCGAACCATTTAGCAGAATAAGGGAAAACTACGTCGGTCCCTTACATAAATCCGAGTCAGATAAACAATACTTGGTTACCATAATGTGTGCGTCAACAATATTCGAAGAAGCAATTCTTTTGAGGAATAATCAAAATAAAACAATATTAAAAGCTTTGATAAAGTTTGTTTTAATCCATCTGGTATTCCCAAATCTGAATGACGCTTGGTGTCTCATCTCAGAAGAATCAGTGTTGCATCAGTGGTATAAAAACTTGCGTGCTCATTCCTCCCCTCCATTGACTACTATGGAGAAACATCGCATCGAATCTTTCTTCGCACAGAGTACAAAGACGAAGCAAAAAACTGTTTTCTTGACAAAGAGTTTCAAGCGAAAATTCACGATTGAATTGATGAATTATCATTTTTGCGAAATAGGAATAAAATAAACAAAATGGATGCCTGGCAACTTCATTACCTTTTGAAACACAGTTCGTACTCCGCTTCTTGTAGTCCCGTAGCGTGCGCTAAAATTGAACTTTCTCATCGCATACCGAAAGACCATCAAGCTTATGTCATGAACAGGGGCGACAGTCATCTCCGAAAAACCCACTGGGTAGCCGTCTACGTCCTCCGGGATACATGTTTGGAGTCTTTGGATTCCTGCTGATTGTCCCCGTTGGAAGACCGCATCATCGATTTTATGAGAAAAAATGCCCAGAGGTTACGATTCAATAATATGAAATTACAAAGCACATTTTACATGGTGTGTGGTCAATATTGGTTGTATTGTCTTCATCAACGCAGTCTTGGTGTAAGATACTAAACGGGTGGGATTTGGGATTTACAAAAGAACACTTCTGATGGTGATACAAATACAGTGTTTAGTGACAATTGACTTGAATGAGAAAAGAATTATGATTAATGCGTGCATATAATATTCAAATATTGGAGAAAATAACATAACTCACACGAACTATATAATGAAAATACAAATATGTGACATATAACTGTGGTATTTTACTCATATAGTAAAAATGTATTTACTCAAATAGTGAAAATATTGAAAACAAAGGGACAGATGTATAAAAATATATTCACAGTCCCAAAAACACATTGTGTCATAAAACCCCCAAATATTAGCTCAGGGTTAAAAAATTACATGTATGGAGTTACACACTCCGTCACCAGCACACTTGGCTACCAGTCCCACTGGTCAATCAAGCAGTCAGTATTCCAGGTTGGTCAATCAAGACATCTGGTTCAACAGAGTGTTGTTAAATTGGACCAAAATCATAAACCAGAGTTCTGACAGGCATTGATAGGCTATATTATAAAAAATCACATCCTTAGACGGTGGCTGTTTACACACTTTATCGACTAAACAATCCAGATATTAATTCTCTTTTACCGATGCGGGGTGCAAGCGCACCCACACACGCGTTAAATTGAATGGCTAACATTTTTTGAAGCATGTCAAGGAAATAGATTGACGGAATCACGAATTTAAAAAAAAAAGCGAATGGGCAGAGCGTGATGGAGAAAATGGAACCTGCATTAAAGAAACGTCACTGTGTTGGGAATAAATTACAATATTAGTAAAAACAATTGCCACCGAAGCGTTGCACGATTGCAGCAACTATTAACCAAATTGTACATCCATAATGATAGTTTACCACAAGGCTCATGCGTTGGATTGCTTGTGTAACAAAATTGCCGCCGAAAAAATAATAATATATTTTAATACAGTAATATTTTTGAGGAAATTTATAATATTAGTAAAAGCGATGCAGTCTCAGTCTAGCTGCTACAGAGTGATCCTCGATCAAATGGATCCCCCATACGAACTGGGAGCTATGTTTGATTAATTTGTGCTACCGTCGGGTAAACTGTTTCGAAAAAATCTTTCCATGATCAGATGAAACAGGTAGAGCTAAAATACACCGACGAAGTAAATGTCGTAGATGAGCTGTTAAATAATTGCTTTATAATTTCGTCTTTGGCTGCTCACGTTGCCAGGGAAAACAAATTCAAGGAGTCCGACCCCGAAAGATTTCCCGAGCACATATAGCGTTCATGTATCGCATTAACATATGGAGCTATCTGGAAAACTAAAAATAATCCCGCTGATGTAACTTCTTTTGATATGGTAACTTGTTATTCTTCTAGTGTTCTTGAAGCTGTTGAATCTGAGTCGTATTTCTCGAGGATTTGTCATCCAACACACGAAAAGAAAAGATTTGCAATAAGCGGTCTTTTGCTGGTGGGTCTAACTAGATTTGCCGTAATTGAATTATTTCACTTTAGAACAAACGTTCATCCAGTTATTGTTCTTGAGTTGGTCGTAATTTTTATAAAGCAGATCTGGAGTTACAACTCACTGACTGCGTTGTTAAAAGCAATGGTGGTTGGGGTCCAATGATAATATTGAGATACGTGCGCTGACAGTGACAATAATTTCATATAGGAGACACAAATATCTGCCAGAGGACGACTATATATATATATATATATATATATATATATATATATATATATATATATATATATATATATATATATATATATATATATATATATATACATACATATATATATATATATATATATATATATATATATATATATATATATATATATATATATATATATATATATATATATATATCGTTTGCAAAATATATGAAGAGAAAAATTATTAGTAAGTTTAATGTTCCTCATCGGAAAATCAGAGCCGCGCTATATAAGGTTTATAGTTAGCGATTCAATTCAGCGATGATTTTTTGAGCTTCATAAGGGAACAATTTCCCGAGTTGACAGTTCCACTGTTATCGTCCTGCTGATACATATATTCAAGCATTTCTGGTAGCGATTCCAGGTTCGACGACCCTGTAAATGTTCGTTCTGAAGGATAAAGTTTCCGTTCCCTTCTAGGTTGTTGTGCAGGCTCTAGTACAATCATCATGTTGATCTCTAGGATATGCCGTAAAAAAAATCAACTAACATTTTCTGATACCAATATTTGGATTGTGGATGATCTCTTCGAATTGTAAAATTTAGTGCCTCTGGCAGTATCGGAAGTTCCAATAAATATATCAGCTGCACAACGTGGCCAATAATTAACCGCAGGTAATTACACGGGGATCCTTCATTAAGTCAACCGAGTGGCAGTCTCGGGCTTGGTAAATAATAAATACCTGGCTATCAGCAAGATGACAAAATAAAATTAAACGCAAGTTTGATCTTTATGTTGAACTTATCATGAGGCTGAAAGAGCGCCAATAGTCAGTTTTGCTTGCTGAACCAAAATAGTGTCCTGTCGGTATTTTCCTAGTGACACAGGACAATGTACTGTGGACATAATCGATAGTAGTTTCAGCCAAACACACTATAATGTCACACTGACATCCCTTGAGTGTAAATGAGGTCAAGGATCTAGTTCAATTTGTTTGCGAATCCATGCTGTTAGTAATTGTGTATTTTCAAGAATTACTTGAAATTGTCACGTACAAATCCACGTTGAGAAAATGTTGAATCTAATCTGTAGATTGCAGGCCTGCCAGTAGATATTACCTCGCTGAAAATTGTAATTTGTGGTTTCATTCCAGGCGGAATCAGTTGCTCTATTTCCATGATCCTCGTGTTCACCAGATTAATATAAATATCCGTCACGTTGCTGCTAGTTGAGCCGCTTTACTTGGATGTTTCTTCTCGATTGCATCGACGGGCTTCATAGTAATTTCAAGCGCGAGTTCGCTTTTTAAATGGCTATTACGCTTGGCAGTCTTACAATCCATGAATTGTTACAATCGCGACTTCAGTTGCTGTCGTAGTCGATATCGATTGTTTTTCCTATATCTGATTACAACGTCAACAAGTATTTGTATGTGCGAGTCTGTACTTTGCATTTACTTGATGTGTCAGTGATATTGTTATTGAGTAAAGCCACGATATCTGCCTGATGAACATTTTTGGGAGTGCTGACATTAAGCAGTCCATGTTCAATCGTTTGGGTGGTGGTAACTAATGACCCGCCCTCACGGCTAACTTATCACTCATAGCCGATCTTATCATCCAGCTGGCAACTGAAACCCTCTTATTTTTATGCTTTATCAACTTCGGCAAGTGAAACTAACTTGATATCAACAATAGGTCCATGTTGCAAATCGTTAATTTTAGGAACGACTGCATGGGCGTGGCACGCTTGAGCAATCGCATTCACTGGAAATTCGCCTTGTTTTGGTTGACTTTTGCCGTCAATTACGATTTCAATTCGTGTTCCACAACACAGTAATTATAACCCAGAAAATGTTTTTCACACGGATACTCTACCCAATGGAGCTACTGGTAATGTATCGAGAGCCGCTAAATAAGACGGCGTAGGTACTGTCTACACAGAATGCTCGCAAACTTAATTTTTTTGTGCCGCATTTTACACACCTGTAAACGCTCGCCTGTTATTATTTGCCGTTGTTGCTCTGAATCTAATATTAACCATGACTGCTTTTCATCGACCACATTATAGATTCATGATTATAAACAATACATATTACTATACTATGTAGGCAATTGACTTTCAGCGACACGAGAGCAAGCACCCGTCCAATAACATCCTGCATTACCGAATTGTATTCGAGCCGTTGTCACCGGTCATTCTGCGTTGTTGTTACTCAACCTGATAATGAGATGACTCAAAATGTACAAACTTTATTTCGTAGCGCCATCCGCAGACGACCAACGATGAAATGAGGTCCACAAGGAATCAAGTGAAGTTCCAAATGATACTTTGCCGTCCGATTAAGGTGTTGGTGAATTTATTTAACCGTCAATCGAAGATCTGGATGGTAGCGCTAGTAATCTTGTGGTTTACGACGATGTCATGCTTGACACACTAACGAGTACAGCTGGCATATTTTCACGAGGCAGACATAATCACACCAATGCAATTTATGTTACACGGCGGCACGCTCAGATTCCCAAAATGATCAGAGATATGTGTAATGTTATAGAAAGGGCGTTGATACACATACACTGCGAAATATTCATCAGCCATGCTGTCCCGACGACAGGGGAATATATAAGTTTGAAAAAGTCTTTGCATCTGTTCAGATAACTCCAGATGGAATCATTACACTCAATTTACAAAATCCTGCAACACATTGCTCTCCATAGAATCTTTGACTGGACACTCCGTCAGCGGATATGCTAAAATGCACAACAAACTATGTAAACATGTCAACTTTCACGGCCTATACTATATGTTCGCATCCCGGTGGAGACAGCATTTGGGGCGTACTTGACCTTATTTTAACTCTTGTCTCGGGTTTTTGTGGCTCTTCGGTTTTTAAAAAAAAGACTAACCCTCGAGGATTTCAAACGTAAACCAAGATCATGCTAACCAGCCTGACATAAAAGGCTCGGATCAACGTTTGGTAATTAAAATGTCATAATTTGTCCTAGCCCCGGCTGCAGAATCGGGGCTTTGGGGTTGGGGGAAGGGGATAGGGGGGTAGGTTGGTCACCCCCACCTCCAAAATGGGTCGATTCCCTCGCAGCCCTCTGCTGCTGAAGATGATGATTGGACCCTTTCAAATTATTTTCATACAAAAGATACAAGTCACTCAAGCAGAGTTCTAACTCAGCAAGGCTAGAATGTCATCTTTCTTACACTGTAGCGCCATCTACACACTACACAGTGTACCATTTTTAGAGTCGAACATCGTATTAAATTGTCCGTTAATACCAAATGCACTTATGTTAAATCAAATTAACACAGTTATTTATTCTTTGTATTATTGCCTCAATAATCTAAACTACAGAACTAACTTTAACAACTGCCATGGACACGTAGATTGACGGATGTCAAATATGATCCAATAACAGGTTCTAAACAATTGGTGGTTCCAAATTGTAGACATGGCAATATACACTACAGTCCCATGAATACTGGTGACATATTGATAACAACTATACTACAAACTTATATGGGTTGTGTAAGCATCTCTCTTCATTATCTGCCGTTTTGGGTTGGCCGTGCATAGGTCGACAACTTACCCCTGCAAACATATAAACGTGGTGGGTCTAGATAACTTGAGTTCACACCGAATTGCCTTGGTAAACCTATGCTAGTAGTTATTTGAGACATTAGGGAAGTGAGCTTGGTGCCCCAATATTATTAGAATTTCCAAATACAGGAAACGAACTGTATTTATCCAAAGGATTTAAGCTGTCATTTAGATAAGGTAAAGCGAAAACTATGGTTAGAAATTTAATAAAAATGGAAATAAAAACCAAAACCAAAAAAATCTATATTAGTAGATGGTTTTGTGCTACCTGCAAAACGATATGTGATGTGTTGTGATGTGATTTGGATTTTTAACGTAGCTTTTAACAATTTTTCAGTCATATCGCTACGATGTCTGCAATGTGGCAGTTTATAGTGATGTCTAGCACTGGGGCATCATGCCGCAGACCTGTAGCATGATGTCCCACCCAGTCACATTATCCTAACACCGGGCCGACCAGTCCTAACACTAACCTCTTAATGCTGAGCGCCACGCGAGGCAGCTGTTAGTACCATTTTTGTAAGTCTTTGGTATGACTCGGCCGGGGATCGAACCCACCCCCTCCCGCATCCGAGGCGGACGCTGTAACCACTAGGCCACCGGAGCGGTGAGCAAAACGATAAACGGCTTTGATTCAGAACACTGTTAATGGTGATATAAATACAATGTTTATTGCTGAATGACATGAATGAGAAAAGAATTAAGATTAATACGTGGGGGCATAAGATCCAAATATTGGACTAATTAACACAATCCGCACGAACGAAATAATGTAGCACAAATGTGAATGACCTTGCAGAGTAAAAGGACAACAGGTTTATGACGCACAGTAACTTCAAACGGCGACAAGAATGACGTGCTTTACTCAAAGTGTAAAAATGATGTACTTTACTCATACAGTAACATGATGAAAATAATGGGACTGATATTATACAAAATATCATAACTGTCCGAAACCACTGGGTATAACAAGTCCAAAAATTAGTCTACGGGTAAGGGATTTCATGTATGGAGTTACACAAAACACTCCGTAACCAGAATACGTCGCTACCAGTCAAACTGGTCAATCAAGCAGTCAGCATTACAGGTAGTGACCGACTACAAATCAATTCCGTAGTTAATCAAGCAATCAAAGCATACCAATCGGTCAGCAACGTCCGATCACCTGCTACTCAACCAGCAGCACACAGTTCAATCGGCTTTACAGCTGATATGGTCAACTTATATTGTCAGCTCTACCTCTAATACCCCGTCGACTCCGATTAGCTCAAACTAAATCTAGCACCTTGTAATATGAATGACACTGGCATATACGGTAACACCTAATGACGTTAGATACGGTAAGTTCTACAAATTACATCATCGGCACAACGTGCCAAAGCAATAAACATGTTCATATATGAACATACTTGTGTCCGATAAGAATCATATCGTACTAAATATTTTTTTAATAAAAAGAAACCTTATAGCTAATATAAATCTCTTGCTAAGTCACATACAATAGAAAATATTTGCATCATACTACGCAAGCCGAAGCTACCAAGAAAATATACAAAAATAAAATTGGTGATACAATAGTTATAACGTGTACATACGAACTTAATAAATAACTCACATACCACTGCAGCTGACGATGTGCACGTCCTTAAGTAGATTGCTTACTGAAAAACGTTTAAGTAGTTTAAAGAGGTAGTCCTACGGTGAGACAGGCATGTATGCCTCCTACATCGTCTGTGCGCTTGATGTATATCGGTTGTTCCCATCTAGACCACTTTGCAAGTGCTGATTGGGATGAACCGATCCCCATGTATTAAAATATCGTACAATATACATAATCATCAACCTCTGGTATCGTTGTACACAAAACTCCGAATCCCGATTACACGTGTTTAATAAACAAAAGGATGAATATAATTCAGTGACACTTCCATTTCGACTTCTCTCATGACATCGTTTAGTTTTGATAGCCAATTGATTAGAACAACAGCTTCCTAACATTGCCCCTCCCCCCACCCATGTGGGTCCGTGGTTGTAGAATTTGCCCGACGTGCCTCACTATGTGTCGTAAGAGGCAACAAAGCAAAATAAATGGAAAGGGAAAATGCAATTCCTTTCTACATCTCAAACTAAACAGCAAGAATTTCAATTCCAAATTTGACATAGTTAATATATTTGCTGATAGTTTCTCTAAAAATTCCTCATCTTCTAATTATTCAGACGCCTTCAAAATATTAAAAACTCAAAAAGAAAAGACACGGTTGAAATTCATATCGAATAACTCAGAAAGTTATAATCTACCGTTTACACCGTTTGAGCTGATGGAATCTCTGAATAAGCCCCACGATACATCCAGTGGGCCTGACGAAATACATTACCAGTTTTTGAAACACCTTCCAGAACCATCATTGACAGTTCTTCTGGAAATCTTAAATGATCTATAGATTACTGGTAATGTGGTCTAAGGTTGACATTGCCCGGGGTGGGAGTGGGAGACAAGCGCCCCAATCCTCCAAAATGCCCCATACGGCCTGCGTCTCTTACTGCCTCTGTCAACTAAAATCCAGCTCCTGGCCTTCGCGAGTGGCTTAGATATGAAGCCCGGCAGACCATATTTTCTACTAACAGGAGAAGGGGTGAAGGCGGCCCACTGGCGCCTTAAAACCAGTTGTTTCGGGTAGATGGAACTCGTAAACCTTGGATGGTAGCTCATCTAGGAGAAGGAAAACTCCGATTCCAAACCTCTGCTGCATTGTGGCTATACCCACTCATGGGAAAGGCTAAGGGAGTAAACCCCGACAGAAAATCCGGAGATGGAGTCCCTAGGGCGGTATGACATTGACTTCAACGTCATTCCGGCAACTCCTGCGACGCCGTTGGTGCCAAGCTGTATCGGCATTCGTCGTTCCCTTGGGCACACCAGCTGCGTGGAGAGGGGGGATCTGCTGCATGGGCAACAGCTGATTCTCCATACCACCCTGCCCAGGCTTCATAGCTTTACTGGAGAAGACACTCCAGCGTCGTTGTACGGCGTCGGCACAACACGAGAAGTAGCAGTTTACCGGTTCTAAGTCAAAGCTCGATTGGCGTAGAGCTTGGCGCCAGTGGTTACTTCTGACGGTGGGAGAGATCATCAGGTCTCACTGGACAGCTACCGCCCGCCTCAAGCTGGGCAGCCCCCAGTCAGTAAGGTGCTGCCCGCCATGGCCTGCCTGCTTCACTGGGTGCGTGGAGCTTAAAGAACCATCTCGACAAGTGGGCCACAAAACTCTGCACCAGGAAAGACTAAAAGAAGAAATGAAAAGACTCCAACTCTTCGTTTTGCAACCTGGAACATCAGGACCATGTGTCCTGGATTGACCACTGGCCTACAGCAGATCGACGAAGCACGGAAGACTGCCGTCATTGACAGACAACTCTCCCGACTGAACATCGACATTGCCTGCCTCCAGGAGACCCGACTGGCTGACAGCGGCACCATCAGGGAAGCCAATTACACATTCTTTTGGCAGGGGAAGCCCTTGGATGAACCTAGGCAGCATGGTGTAGGCTTTGCCGTCAAAAACACGCTAATCGCCTTCATTGAACCTCCATCATCAGGTACTGAGAGAATCCTTGCCCTCCGGCTGTCAACATCCTTAGGCCCGGTCAACATCTTCAGTGTGTACGCCCCAACACTCTACACCACCTACGAGGAGAAAGACAAGTTTTATGAGGCTCTGGATCAGGCAATATCTAGTATCCCCAACAATGAAAGCCTTTACTTACTAGGAGACTACAATGCTAGAGTGGGAGCTGACCATGAAGCCTGGTCCACCTGTCTCGGCTTTTACGGAAGGGGCAAGATCAACGAGAATGGTCAGCGACTGCTGGAGATGTGCTGCTTCCACAGCCTATGTGTGACCAACACTTTCTTCAAATGCAAGGAGATCCACCAGGTGTCGTGGAGACACCCACGTTCACGCCACTGGCACCAGCTAGACCTCGTCATCACCAGGCGTGCAGAACTGGCCAGTGTCCTCCTTACCCGCAGCTACCACAGTGCCGATTGTGACACAGACCATTCCCTCGTGGCCAGCAAGGTGCGAATATTACCCAAGAAGCTGCACCACGCCAAGAAGAAGAGTCACCCACGTATCAATACCTGCTGTGCAAACAACCCAGAGAAAACACAGCAGTTCATCAGCAAACTGAAGGAAGCCCTCACCAAAGTGACACCTGATGACACCATTGATTCCAAGTGGTCCCATATCCGTGACTCTGTGTACAATTCAGCCATCACAGCTTACGGGAAGAGGGAGCCAAAGAATGTCGACTGGTATGAGGCAAACTGGGAGGAGATGGAGCCCGTGACTGAGGCAAAGAGGAAAGCCCTTCTGGCATACAAGGCTGCACCTAGCCCCAGAACACTACAAGCCCTCAGGATTGCAAGGAATAACGTCCAGAAGACCGCCCGCCGCTGTGCAAACACCTCCTGGCTGAACCTTTGCAACAGTATACAGTCAGCTGCTGACAGCGGGGATACAAGAGGAATGTATGAGGGTATCAAAAAGGCGACAGGCCCCCCCCCCCCAGCTACAAGACCGCCCCCCTCAAGTCCAAGACGGGCGAAGTCATCACAGACCAGGGGAAACAACTGCAGCCATGGGTTGAGCACTATCTCGAGCTATATGCATCCCAAAACAATGTCACTGGAACTGCCCTGGACGCCATTCCAGACCTGCCTGTCATGGAGGAGCTAGACACACAGCCCACCCTGGAAGAGCTCGGAAAAGCCATCGATTGCCTTGCCTGTGGGAAGGCTCCTGGAAGAGACGGCATTCCGCCTGAAGTCCTTAAGAGCGGAAGACCAGCACTGCTCCAGACCCTACACACACTCCTCTGCCTTTGCTGGGAACAGGGATACATCCCACAGGACATGCGTGACGCCAACATCGTCACTTTGTACAAAAACAAAGGAGACCGTAGTGACTGCAACAACTATCGGGGCATCTCCCTCCTCAGCATCGTCGGAAAGGCCTTCGCCCGTGTTGCCTTGGCGCGCTTGCAGATCCTAGCCTCCCGCGTCTACCCAGAATCCCAGTGTGGATTTCGAGCCGGCAGGTCAACTGTAGACATGATCTTCTCACTACGTCAGCTGCAGGAGAAGTGTCGCGAGCAGCGGATGCCCCTCTACATCGCCTTCATAGACCTGACGAAGGCGTTTGACATGGTTAGTCGGAGTGGACTCTTCAGACTCCTGCAGAAGATCGGCTGCCCCCCACGTTTGCTTGCTGTCATTATGTCGTTCCACGAGAACATGCACAGCACAGTGTGCTTCAATGGCGCAACATCTGAAGCATTCCCAGTCATTAGCGGAGTCAAACAAGGCTGCGTCCTTGCACCGACGCTCTTTGCCATCTTCTTCTCCATGCTTCTCCAGTACGCATTCAAGGACTGCAGCGAGGGAGTGTACATCCATACCAGGGCTGACGGCAAGCTGTTCAACATTGCCCGTCTCCGTGCTAAGACTAAAATCACAGAGGTACTCATCCGTGAATTGCTCTTTGCCGACGATGCAGCCTTGACATCACACACTTCAGCAGCTGGTATGCTGCCTCTCCCATGCATGTAAAGAATTTGGACTAACCATCAGTTTGAAGAAAACGAATGTCATGGCACAGGACACAGACTCCCCTCCCTCTATCTCCATCGATGGGTACAATTTGGAAGTTCATATACCTTGGGTCTAACATCTCCAGCTCACTCTCCATTGATTCTGAGGTGGGCGGCAGGATTGCCAAGGCAGCAGCCGTGATGGCCAGACTTAACCAGAGGGTCTGGAACAACCCCAACCTCACAGAGAAGACCAAACTGCGTGTCTACCAAGCGTGTGTGCTCAGCTCACTTCTCTACAGCAGCGAAACATGGACCACCTATGCAAGACACGAGAGGAAACTCAACAGCTTCCACCTGAGATGTCTGCGGTGCATTCTGCACATCCAGTGGCAGGATAAAGTACCCAACACAGAGGTTCTAGAACGCGCCAACATGAACAGCATGTTCTCCATACACAGCGAGAGGCGCCTTCGCTGGCTCGGCCATGTCAAGAGAATGGACCCAGGTCGCATTCCCAAGGACCTGTTATATGGGGAGTTAGCAGAAGGTGCACGACCAACTGGACGACCACATCTGCGCTACAAAGATGTTTGCAAGAAGGATATGAAGACAGCAAACATCAATGTCAACGACTGGGAGAGCTGTGCAAACAACCGTTCCAGCTGGCGTCTAGCTGTCAGGCAGGGAGTTCAAAACGCAGAGGAAAAGAGAAGAATAAAGCAAGCTGAAAAGAGAGCTAAAAAGAAGGATAAACAAAAGCCTACTTTGGAGCTATACCATCGTCTCTCGTAGACGGACGGATACCAAGTAAAAATATGTACCAAACATCTGGAAAAAGGCAACAATAAAACCAATTCCCAAACCAGGTAGAGACATCGCAGACCCTGCCTAATATCAGCCTATTGCACTCACACGTTGTGTTTGCAAAACAATGAAACAAATGATCAATTTGCGGCTTGTCTGATACTTGGAAACTAACAATTTAATATCTCCTTTCCAAAGTGGCTTTCGATATGGCCGAAGCACCAATACTCATCTGGTTAGACTAGAAACATCCAACAGAGATGCATTTATCAAGAAGAAACATTTATTAGAGGATTTCTTTGATTTAGAAAAGGCCTATGCACGACATGAAAGTACGAGATACTAAATGGCCTGCACGATCTAGGTCTAAAAGGCCGTCTGCCCTCTTTCATAACCAACTTTCTCTCAGACAGAAAATTCAAGGTACGAGTGGGCTATATTCTCTCAGATCTGCACAAGCAAGAGTTGGGTTTGCCCCAGGGCAGTATTTTATCTGTGACGCTTATCAATATCAAAACCAATAGCATCACCAAGTATTTGACTCCTGGTGTGGATTGCTCGCTATATGTTGATGATTTTCTAATATGTTATAGATCAACACATGCACACGATTGAAAGACAACTACAGTAAAATATAAACAAGATTCAAAATTGGGCTAGTACAAACGGCTTCAAATTCTCGAAATGAAAAACGGTATGTATCCATTTCTGTCAGTTACCACGACAACACGATGAACCTAAACTCACGCTGGACGGAACACCTATTCCAGTTGTTAAGGAAGCAAAATGTTTAGGTAATTTCTTTGACAGAAAACTGACTTTTATTCCACACCTAAAGAACTTGAAAGCTAAATGCTTAAAAGCACTTGACCTACTTAAAGTAGTAACGCACACTGACTGGGGTGCTGATAGAAAAGTGATACTCAATTGATTTAGAACGTTTATTCGCTCCAAACTGGACTACGGTTGCGTTGTGTGTGGTTTAGCCAGAAAGTCATATCTTAAAATGCTTGTTCCAGTTCATCACCAGCAAATAAGACTGGCTCTGGGAGCATTTAAAACAATTCCGTGTGAAAGCCTCCTAGCTGAAGCGAACGAACCGCCGTTATCACATAGCAGAGAAATGCTTTCCGCACTGTATGCTCTCAAATTAAAATCAAACCCTCTGAATCCTGCTTTTTCGGCTGTTTTTCAACTGAAATACAAAACCTTATACGAAAAAAAAAACAAAAAAAATAAAACGCCATACCTTCATTTGACATTAGAATATCATCCAGTCTTGACAGTACAAAAATAGATCTTTCTAAAATTCAGAAAACATCCATCTCCAAAACACCACCCTGGCTACTTAAACAAGCAAAAGTACATTTTACATTACACGACGGAAAAATGTCCGAGACAAACCCTTCTGTCCTCCCCAACTCTTAACATGAACTCCTCACCTAATTAAAAAACTACACAATAATTTAAACCGATGGATCAAAGGATGAGGAAAATGTTGATGCAGCCTTCGTTTGTGGAAAGCATCATCTTTTCCGACTCACTATCAATATCTCAATCACTACACAACAGAAAACTGGAAAATCCATTATTGAAAAACATACTCGTCAAAAATACCGAGCTGAGTGTCTCCCACAATATAAATACAGCTGGTTACCTATCCATATTGGTATTAAGGAAAAGGAAACGACAAAGCGGATGGCGCTGCTAAAATGGTCCTTTTTCTCAAGAACCATCTGATTTTAAAATACCGTATACTGATGATAAACATAGTGTCAGAAAGTCCTTAGTCAGAAGTGGCAGGCGTCATGGAATGATGCAGTGAATAGCAAACTTCGTGCAATCAAGCCAACTCTAGGAGAAGAGAATGGACTCATTCCTACAGAACCATGCGTAAGGAAGAGGTAGTCATTGCAGGAATCAGAACTGGTCATACTTATATCACCCACTCCTAACATACTAAAAGGTGAAGACCCACCAGAGTAGGTTTCATGCAATGAACCATTCACTGTTAAGCACTTTATGATATAGTGTTTTGACCTGCAACCTACGCGCGATCAGTATTGCAATGTGAATGACATGGAGGAACGTTTTTAAACAATAAACATCACTTGTATTATAGAGCTCCTGAAAGCAGTAAATATTTATTCTAAACTCTAACTGTTATGCTATCACCTTGTGCAGTTTTAAGCAATATAGATACGGTCCCGTTTTAAATACCTTTTCATCATTCTTCATTAACATACACCATTTACACCCCCCTTGATCGGGAAGCTTTTTTTTTAACCGTTACCATCTTATCGTTTTAATTTCAACTATTCGGTTTTGATATCGCTGGTAAATATGAGACTTTTTATAATTTTTAAAAGATTATATATATATAACATTTTGTTTGTCGCTAAATAGCCTAACAGTGCTGATCCGCCATTAATATACACTCAATCAATCAATCAATCAATCAATCAATCCTAACATTGTCAGCTAATTATATTGTCCTGAATATATGTCCGAGGAAATAAAATCAAGAATACCATCAATACTCTCTATTGTGACTTTGGTTTTTTTTCTCCAAATAAAGCGCTAACATTTTTATTGTACTTATGAATATGATCTATTGCAGGGCCTCATATCTGTCTATTTTGGGATGTTTTAAGAAGTTCTACCTACAAATCAGTTTATATCGAAAAACATTTTGGGAAACCTGGCCAGACTGATACGACAAAATATACATTGGATCATACCTCCATACCAATAAACAGATCTCACTAGCTTAAAACGAAGAATACAGTGACTCACATCCACATTACAAATAATGGAGTCTTAAAATAGATATAAAGATTTAGTCGATCGATCACAGTATCGGAACAATTAAAGCTAAGAATAGTTTCCAAAGAAAGACGAACAGACAGAGATACTATTAGTATGTTATTATTATTTATGTGTTTGGTGGGGTTGGTGTAATTAGGTAATATTAACAAAGCAATAATAAATGAGAAAAAATGAACCTAAAGTTTCATTGTCAGTAGTAAAGGGGGATACATTAGCGACAATGGGAATTAGCATTACAGACCCCCCTGGGACAGATTAGCGACAAGGGAAATTTAACATGGAGAAAAATCGTGGGTCAGATTAGCGACAAGGGAAATTAACATGGGAATAAATCGTGGGTCACTCTAGCGACAAGGGGAATTTAACATGGAACTATAGTGTGGGTCTGTCTAGCGACAATGGGAAATTAACATGGGAATAGGGGACTGTATAGCGTCAAAGGAATTTAAACAGGGTGGGTCTGTCTAGCGACAAGGGGAAATTAACATGGGGAATAGAGTTTGGGCTTTTGGGATTTTTTTTTTTAAATTTAAATTTAAATTTAAAAAAAGGGGTAGGCAATGGAAAGGATATCTCTTTTCGAGAAATATGGGGGCCCTGAAAAGGGCCTTTGGATTTATGTTAATATGCCCTTAACATAAAAGGCATCTGTGGCATCTTCTTGTCCTCAAGCTGCGTCTTACAGCAGGGCCATACATCAGAGTCCTCTTGAGGCAACCATGTCTCTCTATGTAGACTCTTCGTATCCACAAACTGCTGGTGGTCCTGTGGACAACGGTCCACTTGGATCGGACATACATGAGCATGTCCGTCCTGAACATCATTGAAGACACGAAGGTGGAAGATTCAACGTCAGTCCACATCTTGCGGCTACGAGAATAGCTGAGTGAGTGATTGCACTGAACTGCGCTTATTTATAGGTACAGGTAGGATTGAAACGGATTGAGTTCATTCACCAATCCAAACACGCGTTACAGAATTCAGTCAGCCCGCATCCAATCCGAAGAGAGCAGTCTGTGACGTCACGTAGTCTATATAGATTTGCTAGCGCTTGTGTGCAGTCAATCTATGCGACAGTGATTCAACATGACGGAAACTCAGAAAACGATCCATTGGGGTGCCCCAGCAGGGGAGACTGCCCAAGGGAACCCGGACTTACTTTCAGAAGAGGTACATTGGGATTTTGTGGATTTTCTTACCTCGCAAGAATTTGTTCCGGAACCTTCGTTACCATCTTCATTACCGCAAGTGGAGAATTTTAGACAGAGACAGAAAGAAGAATTGGAGAAATTTATGCAACGACAAAAGGAAGCGGAACAAGCTTTTCTCCTACAGCAACAGCAACAGCAACAAGAAGAGGTAAGAAAAAAACAACAGCAACAACAGCAAGAAGAAGTAGCAGCAAAGAAACAAGAGGGTGAAAATCAAACGGCTACGGTACTGTTGGACATTTTAGCGGAGTTAAGAAGTCTGAAACAAATGTATCAGACTTCTTTATCACGACCGAAGAGAATACGACCTTCCCGAGCTAAACACGCCAACCCTGTGAATAAACCTGTCGTACCACCCTTAGTGATTTCAACCCAATCATCAGAAGTAGGCCTTGGCCGTGGCAAAGGCTTAAGGCAGTTAAAGTTGATTGGTTAAACTCACCCCTACACCAAAATAAAAAGGCCCTTTTCAGGGCCACCCACATTTCTCGAAAAGAAATACAATTTCAATTTGCCAATAACTCAAAAATAAACCCCACCCATTTTACTCTTATAGTACGTGTCTGTGTATGAGTGCGTGAGTGTAGCTTCTTATTTTAAAATCAAAACTCAAAGACACTTACCTTATATCATTCTTGTATTCTTTTATCCATTTTTTTACAATCCAATTCACAATTCACTACAGAACACTTTAATTAAAAGTTCATTGACTTCTTCTTTCTCCTTGTTTAGTCTCTCTGTTTTTTGAATTTCTTCACCGTTTTTTCCTCATTTTCTTCCCTTCTTCTTTTCTTCTCCTGTTTCTTTGCTTCTTTTAAATAGAATTGTCTTCTTTCTTCCTCGGAAGAATCCCTCTCTTCTTTCGAAGAATCCCTCTCTTCTTCTGAAGAATCCTTCTTTTCTTCTGACTCCTCTTGTTTCTTTTTTGGGCAATCTGGAGACCAATGTCCTTTTTCTTGACAATAATAGCAGGCATCTTGACTTTTGTCTTTTTTAGCCCCTGTTTTTTTTCTTTTTTGACGGTCTGGACACTCTGAAGACCAATGCCCTTTCTTCTGACAGATATAGCAAGTATCTTGACTTTTATCTCGAAAGGAAGGAGAGTAGTCCGTCGGCTGGTCTGAAGAGAATTTTCTAATGACCCCTCGCAAAGCTCTGACGAAACGTTCCATCTGGGTAGTCTCTTCCATCGTTGTGCTCGGCTTGAGAGTGAAATGAATAGTGAAAGGACAAGACACACACCCTTTTTATATACGCTGGTTTGCCAAGACTATAAATTAGTCTATGGTGTTTAAACTTGAGTCATTTGACGTTTTGCACTCAAAATGAAACGATCCCATTCATTCGAGAAGAAAGAAGAAGAAGAAGAAAGTAAGAGGCAGAAACGTGATCTATCTCCTCGTACCAGGGCTGAAATCTTGGCACAAATTCATGCCAGTGATTTTGAAGAGGACATGAGTGAACCAGAATCCGAACCCTCTAAACCAAGTTCACCACCCTTAGTCAACCCTGAAAAGTACTATTCCATTCAAGAGACGGAAAAGCGCTCCTCTAGAAAATTTAGAACCACGGCTTACACCTACACGGTGAAGTTTAAAGATTTCAAGGCCGACGTACCCTTGGAGAAAGCAGAAGGGTTTATCACCGAGATGTGGGATTCTTTGCTCACCGCACTCAAGCGACAATGTCAAGCCAAAGAAGACGATCGCTTGACACTATCGATAGATCACGACGGTTTGAAATCCCCTGTTTGGATCGAGTTTAGCAGACCCGCAGAACTGACCCCTTCCAAAGTCATGGACAAGATTCAACACGTGCAACAATCTAATGACCAGTTTGACATCACCGATGGTAAAGCCACACTGAAAATGGCCCACGTCTCTCCTCCTCAAGGAACTGGATGCAAAAAGATGTTATTGGCGGACGACCTTCGCAACACCAAAAAGAGTCTCGTCCGAATTAACAACCCTCAAGACCAGATGTGTTTAGCCCGTGCCATCGTGGTGGGACGAACCTATGCCAACAAGAACGACACGGTAGAATGGAAAAGAACCTGGAAAACTATTCAACGATGCGATCGAGCCAAACAACGAAATGAAGCAGAACTCCTGTTGCAACAAGCCGGACTGTCCAAAGACACACCCTGTGGCATTCCTGAGATGCAAAAATTGCAAGATGCCCTAGCTCCACGCTACACCTTGAAAGTGCACCCTCAAGAAATGCGCGGGTCTCTGTTGTTTCGAGGCCAAGACTTTAAGGACGGAAAATACATTCATGTCTATCATCACGATGACCATTTCGATACCATTACCAGTATCACTGGATTCCTGGGATACGGTTATTACTGTGAGAAATGTGACCATGGTTATAACAATCGAGAGCAACACAAGCATTGTGGATTGAAATGTTCAGGATGTTTGGCCTCTTCACCCTGTCTGAGCGAAGAACCAGTGCCTTGTTCAACTTGTCTGCGCACATTTGTCAGCCCTACCTGTTACCAACAACATCTGAAAACGCAAGGTTCACATAAGAAATGTGCTTGTCAACTCCTGAGATTGTGCTCTACGTGTGAACAAGTCATACGTACCAATAATACCAAGGCACACGTATGTTCAGGAAAGAAAAAATGTCACATTTGTCACCACATCGTGGACTTGGAACACCAATGCTACGTGCAAAAATACCAACCCCCACCAGAGAAAAAGAGGACGGTCACAAGAAGAAAGGCAATTTCATCTTTTTCGATTTCGAATGCATGCAAGAGACTGGCATTCACATTCCTAATTTCTGCGTGGCTCATCGAGCGTGCGAGAAGTGTATTCAAGAACCTATCTTCAGTCATTGCCCTCACTGCAGCAAGATTCCTGGAGGACGTGAAAAAATCTTTCGGGGACCAAACACGTTAGCCGATTTTGCCCAATGGGTCTTAGACCCCATCGACAAGACGTGGAGCCAAGAGGACATCGAACGTTACGGAGATTGTCATCGTCATGCGACGGTGATGGCTCACAATTTCTCCGGATACGATGGACAGTTTCTTCTCAGATACTATACGGAACAAGGCACCGAACGTCCTAAAGTGACTTTGAACGGAGCCAAAATCATTTTCATGCAAGTGGGACAAGTACAGTTTAAAGATTCGATGAGTTACTTGGCCATGCCTTTGAGCCGAATGCCTAAAACGTTTGGAATGACAGAAATGGCTAAAGGGTACTTTCCACACTTTTTCAATACGGAAGCCAATCAACACGCCGTTCTACCCCGTTTGCCTGAGGCTCACTATTACGACCCCGACAACATGCGTACCGAACAACGAGAAGCTTTCTACGCTTGGTACCAGGCTCACGCCTCGGACCCTTTCGACTTTCAGGAAGAAATGCTAAAGTATTGTCGTTCCGACGTGGACATTTTACGGCGTTGCTGTGGAAAATTTCGAGAACTGTTCATGGAACACGGAGGGGTCGATCCTTTGAAAGAAGCTTGCACCATTGCCAAAGCGTGTTCCTTAGTGTACCGCCAACGATTCATGCCTGAAAACACCGTGGCTGTCATCAGTCCTCAAACGACCCACTATGTCAAGCGTCAATACTCGGTCAAAGCCCTACGTTCGTTACATTACCTGTGCGACAAGGAAGACAAATGGATTCAGCATGCCCGCAACGGAGGAGGCGAAAAGACCATCGGAACGTATTCGGTCGATGGCTGGGACTTAGAAAACCCCAAGATCGTGTACGAGTTTAACGGTTGCTTATTTCACGGATGTCCCGTCTGCTACCCTGACCGTGACACTAAAAATCAGTTTTTGCAACGAACCATGGAAGACTTGTACCAGGACACTTGTCAGCGACGCCTAAAGTTAGAACAGCAAGGATATCAAGTGGTGGAAATGTGGGAACACGAGTACGATCACCGTTTGAAAACCGATCCCGAGTTTAAACGCCTCGTGGAAAGTTACCAGTTCATGGACCCGCTGAACCCGAGGGATAGTTTGTACGGAGGAAGGACCAATGCCACCTGTTTGCTGTACCAAGCCAACGAAGAGAAAGGAGAAGAAATCAAATACTTGGACGTGTGTTCGCTGTATCCCTACGTGTGCAAATATTGTCGCTTTCCTGTAGGGCACCCGCAATTGTTGACGGAACACATCGACCTGAAAAACATTCGACAATACGAAGGCTTGATCAAGTGCAAAGTTTTGCCTCCCACGAACCTATACCATCCCGTCTTACCTCACCATTGTCAAGGCAAACTGATGTTTCCCTTGTGCCGTACTTGTGCCGAAACGTGCAACCAGGACCAACCT
The DNA here is from genome assembly GCA_028554795.2 of Sinohyriopsis cumingii. NCBI lineage: Eukaryota > Metazoa > Mollusca > Bivalvia > Unionida > Unionidae > Sinohyriopsis > Sinohyriopsis cumingii. Next base: position 152,046,653 of record CM068828.1, on the reverse strand, counting down.
TGCCATCACAGCCAGGAAGAACGTGCCTTGACGGGAACCTGGGTCAGCGTGGAATTATTTAAAGCTCTGGACATGGGATACCAACTGTTAGAAGTGTACGAAATTTGCCACTTTCCCAAGACACAACAGTACCACAAGGGTGACCCTACTCAGAAAGGCATTTTCGCCGACTACGTGGATGCCTTTTTGAAACTGAAGCAAGAAGCCAGCGGCTATCCTTCCTGGTGTCACACTCCCGAAGACCAAATACAATTCAAAGAGAAATACTATGCACAAGAAGGCATCTCTTTAGACCACATCGAAAAAAACGAAGGCAGGCGATCGTTTGCCAAAGTGATGTTAAATTGCTTGTGGGGTAAAATGGCACAACGACCGTGTTTACCCAAGACGGAATATTTGACAGAACCTTTCCGCTACTTCCAGATGATTCACGACAAAACCAAATACATGAAACACTTGGACGTCGTTCGAGAGGATTTGATCTTGGTCAATTACGAAGAAGATCTGGACTTTGTACAAGACGACCCTTTTGGAAATGTCATCATTGCGGCTTACGTGACAGCTCATGCTCGCTTAAAATTGTACGAAGCTTTAGAACTGTTAGAAGAACGCGTCCTGTACTTTGACACGGACAGTTGCATTTACATCCATCACCCGATTCAACAGCACCCTGACATCGAAGGAGACCGTTTAGGAGCCTGGACAGACGAGCATCCCGACGACAAGATTCTAAGTTTCGTCAGTGGCGGTCCCAAAAATTACGGCTACGAATACCGTGACAAACAAGGAGAAGTGCACACGACGTGCAAAGTGAAAGGACTGACTCTGAATCATCGTACCAGTCGAGTGGTCAACTTTGGGGTATTGAAAGAAGCCTTGCAATCGGGAGAGGATGGAAACTTTAAAGTGACCACCTATCAACCGAACAAGATTGTACGTTTACCCACTCACCACATCGTCAGTCGACCCTTGGAAAAAGTCTATCAAATTGTATACCAGAAGCGAGTGCGACTTCCCAATCACTTCACCTTACCGTACGGTCACGTCGGTATTGGTCTGTATATGAAAAGGAACCCTAGGCAAGATCGATAGTTCATTGTTCATTGAAGTAACTTACCATGTCGTTGACGAAGAAGAAACCAGATTGGTTAGGAGTCAAATGTTGGACATCACCGAGACCAGGGTTTTGAGGCTTGGACACAAGAGGTGGCTCAGTATGCACGAGAGTTATTCAAGGAAAAAAGTTACTTTTCAACCTGTGTTAGTGACGGTGCCAGAAGAACCCGTCACCCAGGACAGGACTGTCGTGGACAGGCCTGAAAGACCCTTTCGGGAGGACACTTGTGTGACCTTACCCCTACTGTAGAACTGGTTAGAACTTTACCCAAAACATGTTGTACAGACACTTGTGTTTATTCCACGTTCATGGTTATCATGTGCCTTTTATTCTTGTACTTAAGCCTTTGGCTTTTATGCATTTTTGTCTTTCGTATTCATGTTTGAAAAAAAAAATTCAATAAACGTATTCTGAAAAAGTATATAAACTCTTGTCTTGTTTGTTTTTTTCGTGTCACAAGTGACATTTCTCACACCATGGCTACCTCTGCTGTCTCTGCTCCCTCTTCCTCTACTGTCAAAGTCATCGACGAACACTTAGATCGTGCCAGTTGGGAGGCTTTGTATCTTCGCCATCCCTTTAACATGCTCATTGCTGGACCTAGCGGTTCAGGCAAAACCGAATTCGTCAAACGTTTGATCGAACATAAACTTCATTTGATCGATCGACCCCCTCAACGAATCGTGTGGTGTTACAAAGAGTGGCAATCGGCGTACAGCCTCTTGCGAGAAAGTCAAGGCGATTCCATCGTGTTTGTGGAAGGCATTCCTAAAGAAGACGACGGCATCGTCTCTGACTCCCGTCAAACCCATTTGGTCATTTTCGACGACATGTTAGGAGAAGACGAAGAAGAAATTAAACTGTGGTTCACGCGCAAAGGGCATCACCGTAATGCCAGTGTCGTTTACATCACCCAAAATTTGTTTCAACAAAGTAAAGCCCATCGCACCATCAGTCTCAATGCGCATTACGTGGTCTTGTTTAAAAGCCCTCGAGATAAATCGCAAGTGCAAGTCTTAGCCAAACAGTTAGGAACGCCTTGGCTGACTCAGGCGTACGACGATGCCACTCAAACACCACACGCCTATTTACTCGTCGATTTGAAACCTACGACTCCCGAGGATTTGCGATTTCGTACCCACTTGTTTCACCACTGGTGCCAAGACGGAGGGCCTGTCCTGTACACGTCTCCGTCCTCGACTTCATTTCACTCCCCATAAAAAAATCTATAAAAACCTCAGACCCTTTTTTGTCTGTCTCACTCTCAGTGCGAACATGACGTCCCTTCAGTCGCATCTTCCCGTCAAATTGATTCGTGCCTTGTATGGCATCAGTCGAGAAAAAGATCCACAAACACGAGCTCGTGTCTTAGAAGCTACTCTCAAAGAAGTCTTACGATGGTTCACGGTGACGGCACGTCAATTACTCCAAGGAATCATTCAGATTCCTCATCAAACCCAACGCTTTTTCGATCGAAACAAAGTCGCTTTGGTCCAACTGGCCGATCCCCGCATCGACACTCAAACCAAAAAACAAATCATTTTGAAACCTGGAGGGAGCGGTACTCTAGGAGGGGTCATCATTCGCTCACTTTTAAGATGGGATCCTAATGCCCCCAAAGTTATCCCCAAGACAAAAGTCCAAGGAAGCCCCAAGAAGAAAAAGAAAAAGACCAGGTCCCCAAGAAGAATAACTTCTCCAGTGGCAGGACCCTCCTCTGACCAGACACCACCACCCCGGAAAAAGAAAAGAAGCCCCCAGAAAAAGAAACCGAGAAAAAGTCCCCAGAAAAAGAAAAGTCCACAGAAGAAAACTAGTCGCAAGAGAGGCACCTCGGCCAGGACGCAACCTTACACTCGCAAACCACGACCTGCCACAGCGGTGACTGTGTCTCCGGTATCCTCACGTTTGTCAACTTCTCCGTTAATGACACCAGGAACTGAAGAGTACTTGGAGACGTTGATCACACCAAGAACTTCTCCGTTGATGACCCCCAAAAGAACTTCCCCAGTGGCAGGACCCTCCAATTTAGCGGCAGTGGCTGCTGCTCACAAAGTACCTTCTCCCAAAATCAAAGTCCATGAAAGATCGGGCATGTTACAAAGTTTACTGGATTTGTCCAAACAAGAACTGGCTCGATTTAGTCCGTTGCGTACCCCTGCACGACGTGTCATGCCTGTCCTCAAACTAATACGACGTCAAGACAATCAGTGGCGACGCGTTCCAGTATAAAAAAGACCTGTGACCAAGTCGGATATCAGTGTTTTTTGGTGCTCCTGAAGACTCAAAGATGTCACCCTCCAGAAAACCCCAAGGAAATTAAAGGAAAGGATTGCCACCACGTTTAGCCAAACATGGGGACATGTTATCTGTCCTGTCCAAAGCTTCTCCACCCCTACGAAAAAAACTCATTCAAACGGCCTCCAAAGAGGTCATCGATACCGTGTGCGAATGTTGTTTGAACGTTTTGAAAGGCACGATCCCTTTGTCCAAACACCAGAAACAATGCTTAAGCAAGCATCGTCACGTTCTTCGCCAAATGGTTCGAAAGGAAATTCCCATTCGTCAAAAAAAGAAGATGTTAGTGCAACGTGGAGGTATTTTACCTCTCTTGTTAGGCCCCATACTGAAAGGAGTCTTGGGAACCATGTTGGGAGGACTGGTGGGAGCAAGATAAAAAGGCCTCGGAAGTTCCAAGATCTCAGAATCGACCCCTGACAACCCCATGGAAGGACGAAAACTAGCTTTAGTACCTTACAAACGATGGATGGAATACCATCGGTGGCAAGAACAACACACCCCGCATTTACCTCCCAATCCCCATTTGAGCGAGATGTCCCAGTTACAACACGAATTGCAGTCCTTGATGGATCGCCAAGATTTGTCCGAAACAGAAAAATCGCAAAAGTACGGTCAACTCTTGCAACGACTGCAACTCTTTCACCAGAAAGCTTTAGACGAAACAGCTCTACCCACTCTGAAAGATTTTAAGACCTTGATGAAAAGTCCAGCACCATCACCAGTACCAGTACCAGTACCAGTACCACCAGTACCCGTGACCAAGACAGAAATAGGAGAAGAAGAGGAAGGGTTTCAAACTCCACCAGAAAAAGTACGCAAGTTAACAACACCACCTACCTCCAGAATTGGATGGATTAAAAAGATGATGGCCACCCCTTCTTCCTGACAAGAGAAAAAGAAAGTGAAGACAGAAGTGAAGACAGAAGTGAAACAAGAACCGATATCCCCCGCTCAGACATCCTTCTCCTCTTCGACACCTATTGCTGGCCGCACACGCAAAGCATTACAATCCAAGAAAATACCCCAAGAGAAAAAGAGTAGCATCCTCCAAGAGTGGGTGTCTTATTAGCACACCAACCAACACAAAAAATGGAAAAAGTCTTAGCCAGCATTTACTACGATCCCTCCCATCCTGCAGGTTACGCAGGAGTTCAAAAATTGTATCGTGCTGCCAAAACGCGACTGAAAAGTCTCCGTTTACCTCAAGTGCAACGATGGTTACAAGAACAAGCTACCTACACTTTACACAAACCCATTCGACGCAAGTTTGCCAGAAGTCGCACCCGAGTGGAAGGCATCGATCATCAATGGCAAGCCGATTTAGCCGACGTCTCTCATTTGGCCAGCTACAATCGTGGCTACAAATATTTGTTTTGTGTCATCGACGTCTTCTCCAAATTTGCCTGGGTCGTGCCCTTGACTTCCAAATCGAGCAGCGAGTTAGTGCGAGCCCTGCAACGGGTGTTGAAACAAAGCGGTCGTCACCCTCTTCGATGGCAAACGGACAAAGGCACCGAATTTCTGAACCAAGCTTTCCAAAAAGAATTAAAGAAACGTGACATTCATTTTTTTACCACCGATAATCCCGAAACCAAAGCCAGCATCGTGGAACGTTTTCAACGCACTTTGAAAGAACGCATGTGGAAATATTTTACGCATCACCACACTCTGAAGTACATCGACATCTTACCGCACCTGGTGCAAGCGTACAACCAATCTTACCATCGAAGCATCGGACGTGCCCCGCAAGACGTGACTCCCGACAACGAAGTGCTGGTGTTTGAGCGCCTGTTTGGTACGTCCCCGACGAGGGCTGTCCCCAAGAAAAGTGGAGAGTTGGCCGTAGGAGATTGGGTGCGCATTGGCAAAACCAAACGCACTTTCGACAAAGGTTACTTACCTAACTGGACGACCGAATTGTTTCGCGTCACTGGACGAGTGCATGGCCGTCATCCTGCCGTCTATAAATTGGAAGACATGAACGGAGAAGTGCTCAAAGGAACGTTCTATTTGCCCGAGTTACAACGTGTCACCAAAAAAGAAGACGACGTGTACGACATCGAAAGCATTCTCGAACGCAGAACCCGTAAAGTGGGCAAACGACGTGTCAAAGAAGTCAAAGTACGTTGGAAAGGATATCCACCCAGTTTCGATTCTTGGATCGACGCTTCGCAAGTCATCGACTATAAAAAGAAGTGACCATCATGCCCTTTCACACAGCAGACGCAGCTACGTCGACCACTCCTCCTTCACCTAGTTCTTCTGTGCAAGATTTACAAAAACAACCCTTGTGGGTGTGGTGTGGAGAACGTGTGCCTAAAACGCAAATCGTCTTTTTCTGCCAAATCTTCGTGGTGTATTGTGTCATCGGGGCAGCCATTGCCAATTTGAGTTTGCAACAAGGAGACAAACAATTGTGGACCATTTTATTGAGCAGTTGCATCGGTTACCTGCTTCCTAATCCCTCCCTGAAATTCACCTCGAACGGGAACCCCGGGAACCTTGTGTCCAGTGCCAGTGCCAGTCACCACTTCAATCACAACCAGAACCCCATTTTGGGCGGAGACACGCCTCTGACGTCCACTAACCCCTCGGACAGCCACAGAACTCTGGAATTATGAGTCACCAAAACCAATTTTACTTAACCTTACCCAGTGACAGTTCCATGGAGGTGTTTCCCAAGAACACGTTGTGCTGTTACACGGCCAAATTACCTGAAGCCATCCAGTTAGATCACGAAGCCCATTGGGAAGTGGCTTTAGTAGAAATGATTCACCCGACCCAAGTCCTCAATGTCCTTCCCAATCAAAATTTTTTTGATGTGGAAGTTCATGACGAGCAAATGCAACATTGGATGGATAGCAATGTCAAATATGACAAGAAAACCCGTACACAAAAGTACACCACCTATCACTTGTTCATTCCCCCAGGCTATTATTTTAGTGGTCAACATTTGGTCAGCACCATAACCTCCAGGTTTAATGTCGTGTTTCTGAAAGCTTTGGAGCATGTCAACAAAAATGTCACCATGGAGTACCACAAAGCAGCTCGTCGCTTCTTGATGAAATTTGAACGAAGTAAAATCCTGTCCATTTTATTTTGTCCTGAATTGTTTGACACGTTGGGCGGAGACATGGACATGAGAAAGACCATGCTCAAGAAAAATGAATTACCCATCGTTTACGACAACGAGTCTTTTAGCAAGTTATTTCGTGCCCCGGTAGAACTGAACCAAGGACTGAATTTGATGTTCGTGTAATCCGATGTGGTGGAGTACAACGTGGTGGGACACACCTCCGTACCGTTACTGCGTGTCATTCCTTTCAAAGTGGATTCTGCCACGAACACTGACGAGGAAGGTGGAAACACTTACCACGTCCACCGCGAATTTGTCCATCCTCACTATTTGCCTGTCAGTAAGTCGTATTTGGACACGGTCAACATTGCTATAAAAGGAGATCTGGGACAAAATATTTCATTCACCAAAGGAAAAGTCACGGTGAAACTCCATTTTCGAAAACGGTTCTCTCACGACTCTTAAGTCATGTATCCAGTGTACCGAGGGGTTGCTCGACAGCGAGGACACGGCTTAGGAGACATGTTAAAATCGGCCTTTCGTTCGGTGGCCCCGGTGTTGAAACCGATGGTGACACGCGGATTGCACGCCTTGAAAGATGCGGCACTGACGCAAGGCAAAGAATTTCTCCAAAATGTCATCATCGACAAACAAAACCCTAAAGAAGCCTTCATGAGGGCAGGCAAAAATGTCTTGCTGCAAACGGGAAAAGACATTTTAGGCCAACGAGAAACACCTATAAATGCCCTGCACGCTACCGAGTCAGGCATTCAGCAAGGACAAGGCAGAAAGAGACGACGAAGAAAACACCCTTTCACCAGACTTCAAGCGAGAAAGACCAAGAAAAGAAGAACCGTTCGAGACTTAGACGTTTTCGATTATTGAGAAAAAAGAGACAAAAAAATGATGCACCGAGAATCTTGCGCTTGTTCCAAGACGGAACTGGATCTGTTTGCCATGCCCCCCACGATGATGACGATGCAAGAATCCCAGTGGGTGGAATTTCACCCCGTCTCCTCACTGACCGATTCCGCTCCCATCGAGTTTGAAATCAAAGGACAGCCCGAAGATTACATCGATCTGAATAGCAGTTACTTGTACCTGAAAGTCAAAATTCTAGATAAGACTGGAGGTGCTATAGACGATGAAGCAGTAGCTCCCGTCAACAATTTCATGCATTCCTTGTTCAGTGGAGTGGACTTGTACTTGAATAACAAACTGGTCAGTAGCAGCATGGATACTTACCCTTATCGTGCCTACCTGGAAAATCTCTTGACGTACGGAATAGATGCCAATAACACTCATCTCAATGCCTGTGTGGTATGGGAAGCTGACGAACCTACCAAGTTTGAAATATTGGAAACTGATGAAAAGAAAGACAACAATGATGGATTTGTAGAACGAAGAAAGAGAATCACGGGAGCCGACACAAGTTTAGAACTGATGGATCGTTTGCATTTGGACATGTGGTTGCAAGAAAAGTATTTGCTGAACGGGGTGGATGTCCGCCTGAGACTGAATCGTAGCAGTGCCGCTTTCCATTTGATGGCTGATAGTGACGGTTACAAAACCAAAATCCTAGAAGCCAGACTCTACGTACGCCGTGTGGAAGTGTTACCTAAAGTAGGAAACGACATCAGTCAGACGTTGAGCAGAACGACTGCCAAGTATCCCATACGACGCGTGGAAGTGAAAACCTTCACCATTCCCAAGGGACAGCGATCCATGATCGAAGATCATCTGTTCCAAGGACAGTTACCCAAACGTTTGATCGTTGGTATCGTCGAGAATACAGCCTTCAACGGAGCTGCCGAAAAAAATCCTTTCTACTTTCAACACTTTGGCGTGTCCAAAATCGAAGTCAGTCGCGATGGCAAGACCTTGTGTACCCGACCTTTCGAACCTGACTTTACCAAGAAGAATTACTTGAGATCCTACTTGTCCTTGTACGAAGCCACCGGACAGTTAGGAACCAATACCAGTCACGGTATTACGTACGAGGATTATGCAGGAGGCTACGCTTTGTGGGCTTTTGATTTCACTCCAGACCAAGGCAGCGACGAGGGACATTTCCACCCTATAAAATCCGGCCAGATTCGTGTGGAAATTCAGTTTAAAGACCGAGACCCTGATGAAACGGTGAACGTCATCCTGTATGCAGAATTCGATAATACCATAGCAATCAACAGTTTGAGAGAAGTCATCCTAGATTACTAGAAACCATGGAAGACTGTTATCCCTCTTTACCTAGTGGAGAAACGTTTAGTGTTGGATTATTGTTAAAAAATGTTAGAGTTCTTGTTGTTTAGTGTTAAGTGATTTTTGAATAAAAAAATGTTGTGTTTTGAAAAAAAAAGTTTGATGTTATATTGTTGGATTATTGTTAAAAATGTTAGAGTTGTTGTTTAGTGTTAAGTGATTTTTGAATAAAAAATGTTGTGTTTTGAAAAAAATGCCTTTGTCTTTTGTTTAGCTATAAGAATGTTGGATTGATGCTCTTTCATTTCTTACTATCCCTCTCATGACACTCACTAAACGTTGCGACTCAAAAACCGTATGGGGGATGTTTTCCTTCACGTCCGCGCTTTGACTTTAAGAACCGGGTTGTTTCCAGTCTAACCATCCATTGTCGACTCATCCTCCTAAGAAGATGTGCTCCAAACTAGCTAAACTCAACGAAGCCTACGTAAATTTGCATAGGGTCAGACACAGTCTGATACCGAAGCCAGAAGAAATAGAGAATGTGAGAATGTTAAAAATCACTGAAGACCTGATAGAAGAGCTCTTCAGAGAAGAAATGAACAGGGAAAAAGAAGAATGGACAGAGAAGTACAGACTTCAGAGACAGCAGCAACAACAACAACAACAAGAGCAGCAGCAGCAGCAACCTGAACCTGACAGAGGCTTTGTCGATTGCCGTATCGACACCAAATAGTTCTTCTTTTCTTTCCGAAGAAGCAGACCTATCGCCAGAAAGTCTATCCTCAGAGGACATCGCATTCTTAGAAACTAAAAAAAGAATGCCATAGCAAACAACAAAAAAAAACAGCCCTTTTCAGGGCTATCCCAATACTCTAGAAAAGAAATAACGATCGATTTGCCAATGTGTGTAGGTAGAATAGTGTGAAAATAAACACTAACTCTTTTTTAAAAAATGTGAGGGTATGTGTTTATGTGTTAGTAAGTGCTTAAATAAGTTGGTATGAATAGTAGATTAAAATCATGGTTTTTTTTGGGTGTTTGAGGTGTATATTTGGAGTTAGATTGGATTGCTTTGCGTATGTGGATAGTCTAATGAAGTGATTTATAAAAAATTTTAAAATAGTGATGGGTAGCATAAAAAAGTGAGTGAGTGTTTCTTTTAGGTCCGCGCGTTGTTGTTTTTGGTCATGATGTAGGTAACATCAATTTTATGTTTTTTAGGGGGATGTTTTCCTTCACGTCCGCGCTTTCACTATAAATTGAAACTCGCTGGGGCAGTCTAGCTACCCTTGTTGATTGATCAACACCAAAAATGAACACGAGACTGTCTAAACTGTTGGAACTTCATGTGCATCTGGAATATGCCAGGCGCCTGTTGAATGAACTGGCCGCGGAAGCCATTGTGGAGGAGGGAAGGATAAGAGAGGAGGAGGAAAGAAGAAAAAAAGAAGAGGAGGAGAGAAGATATAAAGAAGAAGAAGAGGAAAGAAGATACAAAGAGGAGGAGAGAAGAAAAAAAGAAGAGGAGGAGGAGGAGAAGGAAAAGAAGAGAAGAAGAATAAATTTCAGAATCCCAGAGAGCGAAAATTGGGATTCTGAAGCGACATATCCTGCCTCTGCTCTCTCCCCCAAAAAAGTAAAAAGTAACTGGGGGATAAGATGTGTATGTGGCGCCAGGCCTGGAAGGTGCCACCATTAACCAGGTGTCCATGAAGTTCCAAAAAGACAGCCCTTTTCAGGGCTACCCAATACTCTAGAAAAGAAATAACGATCGATTTGCCAATGTGTAGGTAGAGTAGTGTGAATATAAACACTAACTCTTTTCTAAGATAGTGTGAGGGTATGTGTTTGTGTGTTGGTGCTTGTAAGAGCTCAGGTATGTTTGTGTGAATAGTAGATTATGGGTTTCTTTATTGTTTCTTAGCGTATGTGGAGAGTATAGTTTGGGTTTTGTAAGCGCTCACGTACGATTGTGAGGATAGTAGATTATGGATTTTGTTTATTGTTTCTTAGCGTATGTGTTTGTGTGTTTGTGTTTGTGTGTTTGTGTTTGTACCCGCTCACGTAAGATTGTGTGGATAGTAGATTATGGATTTGTTTATTGTTTCTTAGCGTATGTGTTTGTGTGTTTGTGTTTGTGTGTTTGTGTTTGTACCCGCTCACGTACGATTGTGTGGATAGTAGATTATGGATTTGTTTATTGTTTCTTAGCGTATGTGGAGAGTATAGTTTGGGTTTTATTATATGAAATGAAAAAGTAGGGGATGTTTTCCTTCACGTCCGCGCGTTGTTTGGTCATGATCTAGGTAAGATCAATTTTACGTTTTAGGGGGATGTTTTCCTTCACGTACGCGCTTTAAGTATAAGAACCCACAGTATTCGTCGTTCAAACCATTCTGCAAAGAATAAAAAAAGAAGATGGCTTCTAACCAAATGGACAAAATACAAACATTACAAGACGTTTTAGACAACTTAGGAATGATGGAGCAGATGTTGATAAGACTGGTTGAAGACCATTATTCCTATAGTCCCCATCGTGTAAAGATGGAAATTAATAACTTAAAAAAGGTAAAGGACAAGATTAGTGGTGTCATGAAAGAGATAAAGGAGGAGAAGGAGGATGAAGAGGAAAGAATAAGAATAAGCAAATGGAACGAAAAGATTGAAAAAGAAGAAGAAAATGAGAAGAGGAAGAAAGAAGAGGAGGAAGAGAAGAAGAAAGAAGAGCAGGAGAAAAAGAAAGAGAAGAAGAGAAAGAGTGTTGGAGATAAAATAAGAACTTGGTGGAGAAAAAGAAGAAATTAGAAGCAGAAGAAGAAGAAGAAAACCCAAAGGCCCTTTTCAGGGCCAGCCATATTTCTCGAAAAGAGATAGCCTTTCCATTGCCTACCCCTTTTTTTAAATTTAAATTTAAATTTAAAAAAAAAAATCCCAAAAGCCCAAACTCTATTCCCCATGTTAATTTCCCCTTGTCGCTAGACAGACCCACCCTGTTTAAATTCCTTTGACGCTATACAGTCCCTATTCCCATGTTAATTTCCCATTGTCGCTAGACAGACCCACACTATAGTTCCATGTTAAATTCCCCTTGTCGCTAGAGTGACCCACGATTTATTCCCATGTTAATTTCCCTTGTCGCTAATCTGACCCACGATTTTTCTCCATGTTAAATTTCCCTTGTCGCTAATCTGTCCCAGGGGGGTCTGTAATGCTAATTCCCATTGTCGCTAATGTATCCCCCTTTACTACTATTGTCGCTCCTGAATGCTGAGCCTTCAACAACCTTCACTAGGTCCTTTTCCTTTCGACATGTATGTCACTCAATCAAGTGTCCATGCAAGATACAAGAACAATAAACGGTATCACTAATATTAACATCCAAGCCAAGACTAACTACTAGCAAGTGTAAATATCCCCTTGGAAAAAATGGGAACTATTCTGTTTGCAAGCCTCAACCTGCCACACTATTTTGTCGGTACAAAACATAATAAAGGCAGATCCTTCTTTCCAAATATATGTATGTAATGTAATACTTACAGTACCCATACAATGTAGCAATACACGTCATCCTGGCGCTGTTTCAAATCTAATTTGTGGTAAATATCCGTCACAGACGTGTAATATATGTATAGCTTTTAAACGTCTTTGCATTTATAGCACGAACAAAAGCATCGTATAAATCAAACTAAAATAACTTCTCACGAAACTTTAAAGTTTGATTTCAAATACTTACTACAGATATTTACTAATCATTTCATATTTTTTTAGAAAACAATGATATTAATTTTAATGGCAAATGGATAAAGTCGGGTGAAAAATTTAGCATTGTATTCAAAATGAGAAGAAACAAAATATAAATGAACAAAATATCGATGAACATGTTGTAACACTATTTTCTACACATAAGAAAGGAAGATGGTGGTTAGACCTTCCTAAATGATATGCATATATAAGGTGTCACCCAAGCATATTTCTAATTCAACAAGGCTGGAATGCTATCTGTCTTACACTGCAGTGTCATAAATACGGAATACAGTGTACAATTTGTATTTTCACACGTCGTACTAAATATTTGGTTATTACCAGATGCGTCTACTTTATTTCAAATTATCAACTGTATTAAGGCTGATATTGATACCTTAGTAATCAAAGGTGTTGAACTTGAATTATATCAGACCTAGAGACATGAAGATTGATAGATATGTCCAGTATACATCTAGTGTAGACAAAGTTAGGGGTATAATAGAACAGTATAATCACCACTATAACTTTAAACTACCACATATTCAATGGAAAATACAAAGCACACTGACCCTAAATACAGGCTTTAAAGCATCGGTGACCCTATCACTAACCCCGCCCCCCATTAATGTTGTAGCGATTGAAACGAGGTCAATGGAGTGACAATTTATCATGTAGTGTAACAAGATGCTGCGGATGGATTCACAATCGGCTGCTGCTTTAAAGAATTTTATTTACCTGAGTTTGTTTTCTCTCGTGAACAAAAAACAAACTTTGACTAGATCATGATATATATTTGTACCATTACGGTGGCGATCTTGTTGCCAAAATATTTTTATAATATCAATTTTCAGGAAAAGATTTATCTCGAGAAATGTTATGAACAAGTTGAATAACTACAAACTGCAATCATCCAATGGAATAAATCTAGCATCTAGATAAGGTAAGTGAAACATATAGCTAGATATTTAACGAGACTGGAAATAAAAACAAAAACCAGAATAACTGTGTGATCTCATTTTCCTTTGACACTGTTTTTTGCTACTGTTAAAACACACTAGCTATATAATCTATACTAGTGTATCGGTTTCTGCTACCCCTTTCTTCTTCTATCTCGCACTATTTTTGTTTTGATGCATGTTTGATCAAAACGAAAGCTAACACTTAGCTATTTACATTGTCATGTATGAATGTTTTGTGGCAAATCAAATCATGTAAACTTTCTCACGAAAACCATAAATACGTTCTTATTATATTTTCATGCAAATAAAGGGAACGCTGTGTTTTATTGTATATATCAACATGACAGACTGCAGGTGCTCATACATGTCAGATTTGTTGGTATGTATTAAGGATTTCTACAAACAAACCTATTTAGGTATAAACTAGAACTTCTTTGGAAAAAATGCCAGACCGATAGGCCAAAATATACATTGTATCATAACTGCCTACCAATGGACATATCACAGTAGCTTGAAACAAGGAATACAATGACACACTTTATCATTACAATTAAACTTGACTTTTCTTATATTTCTGTGTTTGGTCGATAGATATAATTTTGAGAGACGTTTCAGCTAAGCACAATATCGACCAGTCTAATAAAAAAGACATTCTAGGACATGCATCAGTAAGATAAATAATTATAATTTGTCTATTCCTGCCATCGCCACTCTAGAATAACATTAACACTAATTGGTAACAGTAATAATACAATCCAAGCCAACACTATCAGCAATTGCAAAAATCTCTTTTAATAAAATAAACAATTTTATATTTGCAAGCCTCAAACCTGCCACGGTATATTTTCGGCACAACAAAGACTGTAGGCAATTCCCCCTTTTGAAATGCATTTATATAATGTATAATCAAATTATCCATACAATGTAACAGTATGCGTCCTCTTGGCACTATTTCAGAACTAATGTGTAATAATTATAAATTCATAATCTACAAATCAATTACGGGTTGTAAACTTCCTTGTAAATACAGCACCGACAAATCCTCTAATGAACCACATTAATAAGAAATCGGATCAAATGTTATTATATCGCACAAAACACTTGCTAAATCATTTCATCATTTTGTAATCAAATCATAAAATGTATAATAAGGATGAATGTCATAGCTGTATTAATCTTTACATGTGATTTATCTTCTTTCTCGATGAATTAAATGTGTATCAATTAATACGCTAGCATCATGTTTATTGCGATTATATTTGGATAGTCGCCTCTCTGAAAACCGTCAAACATCGAATATACCAAACAAGTCTTTGAGTCAGATGGACCAGTAACCAAAAGGCATAAACAGATGATTTTTTTAATTATAGACAACACATATTTCCCTCTTTCGCTCTGTCTCTATCTCTCTATCAGAATGAATATATTTCATTTAGAAAAAAACAAAATAAAAAAATATCAATAACCTCTTATATTAAATATGCCAATATAAAGCCCTTATCATTAGACTCATCAATCTACGATGATCAAAAATCTGTGTGTTTGAATCATCATCATCTCTCTGTCCTATTTATATGTGTGTCTCTCTTTCGTATTTGTTATATGAATTCTCTCCGTAATTCTCTCTGTTTTTCTCTCCTTTATATACGTATCTATGTCTGTCTGTATATTGACTGTGCTGGACATTGGATAAATTTAGATTGCTATATTTAAGTAAATGTTGTGGAGCGGATATAAATACTACAGTGTATTATATACATTTCCATTGCTTGTAATCTTATATCGAACTTGGCGTGCACATTGTCGACATATTTTCAGATAATTTGACAAATGTAATCTATAACAAGATCGTAAGAGCTTCTGCATCAGAGTTAACTCGTACTTTGGTATAGATACATTGATATATTCAGATGATTGAACTTAATGCAGCGAAATAAACTTGTATTTACATTCTTACTGTCTCTCTTCTTTTTTTTTTGAGGACCGTGCTTGAGATTCAAGTGACATTTCAGTGATGCGATTGGTGTCCAATATTATTCCATTTTTTACAAATAAATTAATGTTTTCAGTGCTCTATTGATACGCAAATGTTGAATGTCCTGGAAATGTAAAACTCCAATGACATATTCATAAGGTAATGTGACAAATAAAACATTCCCTTCAAAATGAGAAGAATAATCACGGAAAAGGAAATACAGAATAGATGGACATTTTTGTGAATACATTCTGCATTGATACTAAAGGAAGCTGGTTTGACACTATTCTCTGATACACTTATGTGGCCGAGCGGCCTAAATCGCTCACCGTTACGGATTACTGCCGTTCCACCTCTGACTGCGTGGGTTCGAGTCTCGGATTAGTCCATTGTGGGTATGTGAGAAAGCTTGCCAGTAGCTTCTCCTGGGTAGGTGGTTCTTTCAGGGTTTATTTCCCGTGATCTTTCCCCACCATTTATACTGGCTGATCATAAATTTATAACCCATCTTGTGCTAAAAAAAATAGCGTTAAACCGTACGACAACACAACTGGGATGCTTACAAAGATCCAAGTCCATGGACTCCACACTCGATGAAATTGCTGCAGCTATAGAGAATTTAATTTGTTTTAGTTTGCTTTCACTTCTGTACAAAAAAAGCTCGAACTAAATCATGGTAGTCGTTAGTGACATTGTACTGGTGCACTTGTTGCTCCACTATACCTATAATATGAAAATACAGGAAACGATTTCTCTAGTAACTCTTTTACGTACAAAGTTAAATAACGCTAGCTGCAATGCTCCAAAGGATTCAAGCTGTCATACTGATAGGGTTGAGTGAGACATATAACTATTTATTTAACAAGATTGGAAATGAAAACCATACCAACATAATTGTGTTTTCTCATGTTTCTTCCACACTGATTATTTGATTATTCACTATTAGAACACACTAGCCATATAATCTATACTTGTATATCGTTTTCTGCTACCATTGCATCATCTATCTCACCATCATTACTTTTGGTAAGTAACTGATTAGAACGACAGCTTCCTAACATTGTCAGCCAATTACATTGCCATGAATATATGTTGGAGGAAATTCAATTATATCATTTTTACCAAGAATACCATCAATACTCTCTTTTTGTGACGTTGTGTTTTCTCAAAATGTCGGGCACACTGCGGTTGATTATACTTATCAATATCGTCTATTACAGGTTCACACATCTGTCTGTTTTGGGATATTTTAAGGAGGTCTATGTCCAAATCAGTTTATATATAAGTATTTTTGGGACACCAGACCAGACCAATACGCAACAATATACGGTGTATCACAGGTGCCTATCAATAGACAGATCTAGCTTGAAACGACGACAACAGTGACTCACATTCATATTACAAATAATCAAGTCTTAACTTAGACTTAAATTTTGGTGGATCGATCAAATTCGGAGTAATTAAAACTAAGAGAATTGTCAAAAGAAAGACTGACATGTCGAGATACTATTAGTATGGTATTATTATTTAGGGGCTGGGTGGAGCTGGTGTTAATGGTTTAATGTTAACAATGAAATAATAGAGTAAGAAAAATGAACCTAGAGATTCTCTGTTTTTTTCCTGAATGTTGAGCCGTCGACAACCCTCATTTGGTCCTTTCTCTTTCGACCTGTATGTCACTAAAGCCAGTGTCCATGTAAAATACAAAACATTATCCCAATGTCTGAAGATTAGATATTAGAAAGTGATAATCAGAACTATATAAGATTCCACATACAAATTTCAAATCCATTTTTGTTTTTTCATTCGTTTCATATATATTTCGCTCCTTTTCCAGTTGATTCCATTAAACATTTCCTTTATGTCTGGCCCATGCTCCAATTACGCTTACTATTCTAACGACCGGAACAACCTCAACGACCTGGATCATGATACTTGGTAAAGCCCTGAATTCAACATTAGATCATTATGTATGTCTTGTTCTCGTTGCAACAACCCTGTTTCAATCTTGATGAGGAGTTAATTGTACTAATCCTACCATTTATACTACTACTGCTACTAAAACTATTAAAATCACAATTATGTCCACAACAAAAGCGGCAAGACAATAGCTGCTACTACACCATCAACTATCACAACTATTAGTACTACAACTACGACTTATCTTACTAAACAAAAGAGGCGACTAAGTAGAGGCACCTGTTTTCCGTGGTTATGTCCCGTGTCGGGGACAAAATAATCCTGGTAGTTGAGCATAGGCTTTCCGATGCAATACACTACTTTGGCCTCTACCTTTCTTAGACGGGTGGTCGGGGTGAGCCCGGTCTCGACAAATCGGCTGGCGCGCCGAGCCCTAGGAAGTATTTTATATATTCGCTTAACTTCTTTATTGTTCTTCTTGTATCTATCTTGGTACCACTGTTGCCCATATATTATATTCCTTTATCTTTTCCTTTCCCCAGTGTTAGAAGACTTCCTAGAAGGCGTTGACTTATCGGATCAATCAGGAGGTAATTTTACCGACCCTAGAAGGCGGTGGCTTCACGGGTCAATCATAGTTAATTTGATCAACTGAGTATAATATGTGTATCTCTGGAACTTGCAAAGTTTCCCCTTGTTGGGCTTTATGGTGGGTGGGGAGCACGGGTGCTGAAAGTTATACAATCCAACATGGAAAATGACAACAAAAAAAAATCAAAGCAAATGCTCCTAAACTTTATGTGAGTCAGATGACGTACCATGTAGTGTGGAATCATTTCCACGCTTCATGGTTATACAATGTAAATATACCACAAAACCGTTTGCAGCACTATCTCCGTTTTTGGTTGAAAATGCAATCACAGGATCGATTGGTACACCAAAAAGCGTCAAAAAATTGAAATTGGGTTGCCTTCTTGTTGAGTGTGACCGACGAGGTCAGACAGAAAATATCAAGAAAATGATAAATTTCTTCGATATTCCAGTGACCTCATTCACTCACACCACACTCAATACATCCAAAAGGCGTGATTCGTTGTCGCGACTTGGCAGGTGTCAGCGACAGAGATATCATTAAAAGGATGAAAAACAAAGTGTCACTGCAGTACGTAGAAAACGTATTAAACGTAATAACAACCTGCAGGACACCAACACCACTGTACTCACCTTCAAGAAACCAACATTACCCAGTGTGGTCAAGGTTGCCTTCTTGCATGTGGAGGTTGAGATATACATTCCAAAACCCCTTCGGTGTTACAAGTGTAACAAGTACGGCCATCACAAAGACCATTGCTCAAAAAGCCAAATATGTGGTCGATGCGGAGACCATTCTCATCAGGACTCTGATTGGAGAGCAACTCCGCATTGTGTCAACTTTGGAAAGGAGCACCACGCCAATTGCAAGGATTGTGATACCTGGAAACATGAGAAGGAATTACAGAGGGCAAAATATATATCTAACATACCCTATCCAGAAGCGAGACAGCTCGTTCAGGCCAAAACAGCCCATCCTGACCTATCCTTCTCCACTGTAGTGAAGCCCAATCCAAAAACAACAAAGCACGCTGAAACACAAACATAAACACCCGACTCAATACCAAGCTCTAACACACACACACACACCCATTACCAAGCACAGAAAAACATCTACTCAAACTACTTTCGATAATACACAACCACCGAAATCACCAAGGAATAAAAACAAATCTCATGGAAACAGGCAACACAAGGGGTCAAATGGTCCCATCAAACTCTATAACAGGTTTGGAGACATTGAGAGCTAGGATGCAGTAGCAACTGCTCAATGCACTCAAGGTTGCTTCAGACCCATAAACAAATAATTCACCCCCGTACTTCCTCCAGAGAAATAACCACACAAAGTTTTCCCGCGGTAGGTCTAACTTAGCTACACAATCTTTATCTCACATTTGTTATGAATAACACCATCAGACAATAGAACTATCGAGGACTAAAAGCCAACTACCATGATATTATTCTGCTTTTAAACGAACATAACCATGCAGTACTATGACTTCAGGAAACGTTTTAGAAAGATACAGATTATATCACACTTATAAAAGGCCCTGTTTAACACCTACTCCCAAAATGTTGACAGGGCCTCAGGAGGAGTTTATGTTATTGTGAACAACAGAGCCCCTCAAAGCGTCATCCCTTTAACGACCAATTTGCAACCCATTGCTGTAAGCGTCACTCTACATCGAGTGATTACATTTTGCTATATTTACTTACGAGCAAACACTAACCTAGTACCGAACGAATTAGGCAATCTTGTTAAACAACTGCCCTCGCCATTTGATTTACTCGGGAATTGTAATGCCCATAACATTGTGTGGGGATCAAATCATATAAGTGACAGAGGTCACAAAGCTGAAGACTTCATTTCTAGAAACGATCTATGTCAATATAACTCCAAAGCACCGACATCTTTACACTCAGGAACGGGTACATACACGTGCATCGATTTGACAATTTGTTCTCATTCGCTGCTTTGGGACTATGAATGGAAGGTCGCTAATGACCTTCACAGCAGTGATCACTTTCCAATCTCCCTTGTAAATATTTACTCTACAACTGATGACGCAATTCCACAATGGAATTTAAAGAAGGCTGACTGGGCTAAGTTTTAAACACTCAGTACAACTAAGCTGAATGAGGATACAGTTTTCAATGAAAATGACCATATTCAGCATTTTACTTCTATTTTAACCGAGATTGCAGAGGAATCCATTCCAACGTCCTCACCGAACTGTGAAAGAACCGTAAAAGCTTGGGTCGCAAAAGAATGTAAGGAAGCCATTAGACAACGCCGAGAAGCTTTGAAAAAAATAACAATCGTCCGACGCCCGAAAACTTAAGTACATATCGTATTCTCCGGGCAAAAGCTCGCCGCATAATCAAAGAAAGTAAATGAGCATCATGGAAGAGTATGTTTCTTCTTTAAACTCTCGTTCCTCTAGTAAGAAAGTCTTGGAAACTATTCGTAAAATAAAGGGAAAGAAAAAACATTTATCTCCGACATCTGCAACCTAATAATAACACTTTTAGTTCAAAACGAGACAAAGCAAATATTCTTGCTGACAGTTTCTCTAAAAATTCGTCATCATCTAATTTTTCAGAAGCCTCCGAAGATTAAAAACTCAAAAAGAAAGGTCACGTTTAAAATTCACATCCAGCAACTCGGAAACTTATAACCAACTGTTCTCCCTATTGGTGCTTACTGAGGCTTTAGACTAGGCCGATGATACATCCAATGAGCCTGAGGAAATACATTACAAGATTTGGAAACACGTTCCAAAATCAGCATAAACATTTCCATTGAAAATCTTCAATGATTTATGGATTACTGGTAATGTACCTAAAATTTAGAAAGAAGCAATGGTAATACGAGTTCCCAAACAAGGTAAAGATAGCGCAGATCCTGCCAACTATCAACCTATTGCACTCACAAGTTGTGTATGCAAAACAAAGAGGAACGAATGATCAATTCTCGGCTTGTATCTTACCTGGAAACTAGCAATTAGATATCTCCTTTCCAAAGTGGCTTTCGATATGGCCGGATCACCAATGATCATCTGGTTGGACTGGAAACATTTATTCGCGATGCGTTTATCAAGAAGGAACATTTAGTAGCGGTTTTCTTTGATTTAGGAAAGGCATATGACGCGACATGGAAGAACAGGATACTAAATGATCTGCACGATCTGGGTCTAAAAGGCCGTATGTCCACTTTCATATCCAACTTTCTCTCCGAGAATTCAAGGTCCGAGTGGGCTCCACGCTCTCTGCATGACATGAAGGAACGTTTTGATCCAAAAAACGTAAGATGTACTTTAGAATTCTTAAAAGAAGTAAATATTTATTCTAAACTATAACATTTATGCCATTACGTTGAGAAGTTTTAGGTAATGTATATACCGTCCTTTACATTCAACACCTTTTCATCTGTCATCAGGGGCCCCGAGTGGCCGAGTGGTCTAAAGCGCTCTCCGTTACGGGTCAATGCCATCTCACCTCTGTCTGAGTGGGTTTGGATCTAGGATTCGGCCAATGTGGGTATGTGAGAAAGCTTGCCAGTAGCTTTTCGTGGGTCGGTGGTTCTTCCCGGGGTTTTCCCGGGTTCTTCCTCTACCATTAATACTGGCAGCGATGCATAGCCTATCGTGTGCTGAAAAATGGCGTTAAACCCCACAACAACAACAACAACATCTGTCATCATTAAGATACACCATTTACAATCCCTTTGATTGGGAAGCTTTATTTATTACATTTTCCATCTTGTCGTTTTACATTCAACTCTTTAGTTTTATGTCGCTGGTCGATACGAAACCTTGTATCACTATTAAATAACCCTACACATGACCTTTTGCTTGGCGCTAAATCGACTAGTCGTACTGATGCGCCGAATACACATAATCAATCAATCAATCATAATCCTACTAGTATTACTTTAACACATTCATTAGCAAAATCAGTAGCAACTAATTTGTCCAATACAGCCATCGAAAATCATACCACAACAAAACAACAAAAAGAAAAATCGGTATTATTAATATTAACATGCAAGCAACAAAAAAATTGAAAAATAAAGTGCAGGTGCAAATATCCCCTTGGAAAAAATGGGAAATATTCTGTTTGCAAGCCTCAACCTGCCACACTATATTATCGGGTCAAAACATAATAAAGGCAGATCCTTCTTTCGAAATATATGTATGTAATGTAATACTTACAGTACCCATACAATGTAGCAATACACGTCATCATGGCGTTGTTTCATAACTAATTTGTGGTAAATAACCGTCACTATTGTGCAATACATTTATAGCTTTAAACCTCTTTTTATTTATAGCACGAACAATAGCATCGTATAAATCAAACTAAAATATTTTCTCATGAAATATTAAGTTATATTTCAACCCCTTACTAGTCATTTCATCATTTTGTAGAAAAACCTAGTAATTTTAATGGGAAATTCATATAGTCAGGTGACAAATATAACATCATATTTAAAAGTAGAAGATACAAAACAGAGATGAACATTTTGTGACAATATTTGTACAATTTTGATTGAAACAAAAGCTAACATTTTGAAATATTTATATTGTCACGTATGACTGTTGTAGGGTAAATGGAATCATAAAACCTTTCCCAAAGGAGCCATAAATACGCTCGTGTTTTATTATATTTATCAATTTGACCTATTGCAGGTGTTCATTTGTCAGATTTGTTGGTATGAATTAAGGATTTCAACGTTTGAACCAATTTACATATAAATTTGAACTTTCTTGGAAACTTTGCCAGATCGGTACACCGAAATATTCATCGTACTGGCAATTAAAGCTAAGAGCAGTGTCCAAATAAAGACCACACGCCTATTTGCTAGTATTATTGTATTGTAATTTAGGGGTGGGGTGGGATGTAGATAGATGAGATAACACTAAAATCGAAGCAGATTAAAAAGGGAACTGAACCTATAAATTCATTGTTTCACATGTATAGCCAGCCTTCGACACCGCTCATTTGGTCCTTTATCTTTCGATAAAATGTTATCGCTCGTGAATATGTAAAATTCAAATATTTCCCAATGTCAGTGTTTTAACCTGCAGTCTACGCGCAATCACCACTACAATGTAAATGACGCGAAGGAACGTTTTGATACAATAAACGTAAGATATGGTTTAGAATTCTTAAAAGAAGTAAATATTTATTCTAAACTATAACATTTATGCCATTACGTTGAGAAGTTTTAGGTAATGTATATACCGTCCTTTACATTCAACACCTTTTCATCTGTCATCAGGGGCCCCGAGTGGCCGAGTGGTCTAAAGCGCTCTCCGTTACGGGTCAATGCCATCTCACCTCTGTCTGAGTGGGTTTGGATCTAGGATTCGGCCAATGTGGGTATGTGAGAAAGCTTGCCAGTAGCTTTTCGTGGGTCGGTGGTTCTTGCCGGGGTTTTCCAGGTTCTTCCTCCACCGTTAATACTGGCAGCGATGCATAGCCTATCGTGTACTGAAAAATGGCGTTAAATCCCACAACAACAACAACAACATATATCATCACTAAGATACACCATCTACAATCCCTTTGATTGGGAAGCTTTATTTATTACATTTTCCATCTTGTCGTTTTACATTGAACTCTTTAGTTTTATATCGCTGGTCGATTCCAAACCTTGTATCACTATTAAATAACCCTACACATGACCTTTTGCTTGGCGCTAAATCGACTAGTCGTACTGATGCGCCGAATAAACATAATCAATCAATCAATCATAATCTTACTAACATTACTTTAACACATTCATTAGCAAAATCAGTAGCAACTAATTTGTCTATTACAGCCATCGCCACTCATACCTCAACAAAACAACAAGAAGAATAATCGGTATTATTAATATTAACATGCAAGCAACAAAAAAAAAAATTCTAGCAGGTGTAAATATCCCTTTGGAAAAAATGGGGAATATTATTTTTGCAAGCCTCAACCTGCCATACTATTTTGTCTGTACAAAACATAATAAAGGCAGATCCTTCTTTCGAAATATATGTATGTAATGTAATACTTACAGTACCCATACAATGTAGCCATGCACGTCATCCTGGCATTGTTTCAGAACTAATTAGTGATCTAAACCCGTCACTACTGTGCAATACATTTATAGCTTTTAAACTCTTTGCATTCATAGCACGAACAAAAGCATCGTATAAATCAAACTAAAATAACTTATTATGAAACAGTAAAGTTATATTTCAAACCCTTACTAGTAATTTCATCATTTTGAAGAAAAACCAAGTACTTTTAATGGGTAATTGATAGAGTCAGGTGACAAATATAACATTTTATTTAAAAGGAGAAGATACAAAACAGATATGAACATTTTGTACCAATATTTGTACAATTTTGATTGAAACAAACGCTAACATTTTGGGCTATTTATATTGTCACGTA
This sequence comes from Sinohyriopsis cumingii, assembly GCA_028554795.2. NCBI lineage: Eukaryota > Metazoa > Mollusca > Bivalvia > Unionida > Unionidae > Sinohyriopsis > Sinohyriopsis cumingii. The sequence goes on along the minus strand of CM068828.1, from coordinate 152,022,333 downwards.
TGACTGTTTTAGGGCATATGGAATCATATAACCTTTCCCAAAGAAGCCATAAATACGCTCGTGTTTTATTATATTTATCAATTTGACCTATTGCAGGTGTTCGTTTGTCAGATTTGTTGGTATGTATTAAGGATTTCTACTATGGAACCAATTTAGGTATAAATTAGAACTTTCTTGGAAACTTTGCCAGATCGGTACACCGAAATATGCGTCGTACTGGCAATTAAAGCTAAGAGCAGTGTCCAAATAAAGACCACACGCATATTTGCTAGTATTATTGTAATATCGAATGTGCCAGATTTGAGGTAGTGAAGAAATTGATGCCTTAGTACGTAAAGCTGACATTGTTGTTAGTGTGGCCTATACGCAAGCGCTGAAATAGACCTGATGAGGAAACTGGAGCCTTAGGCACAAAGTAAAAATGTACACCATAAATTTAAGCAAATATTTGAGCATGCCAAAAAAAGAAATGTTAGTGGAGACCCCATGTTATTTGCGAAGCGTACTGGGTCAGTGGATCATGATTTTGCAGGCGTATAGAGAAATTGAAGATTGTTTCTTTTACATTATATTTACTATGTTTTTGGCGCCGTGAAGCAACATGTTAAGGTATACACAACGCATCCTTCATGGTGGTGTTCCGCTGAATATCTGCCTCATTAACCCTTCCAGCTCTTCCAGCAGGCATGTTGTTCTAGTCTATTTCGAATGTTACGCTATTTCCGCAAAATTCACCTGCTATTGTGAACTGTATGTAATAACATTTAAAATTGATCAGAATAACAAAAGCTATGAAAGCAAGAATTGTTTCATTTTATTATACATGAAACTAAAAACGATTAAAACAAGAATTTATCTTTTTTATTATAAATATAAACAGAAAATATGAAAACAATAATTGTTTCGTTTCATTATACATAAATCAACAAATATAATAAATTCTTACCCTTTTATTTTTTATTGGAATTGCCACAAGGCTAAGCATGAAGTCTCAAATCAATTTCACTTCAAAGTTATTTTTATTTGAAAGGCAAAAATATTTAAATGATTGCTAATGGGAAATATCGTAGCTAAACTTTGTCTGTCCGTCCGTTACGTAGGTCACTTCCTCATCTCGCATTAAAATCATTGCAGGGATATTCTGATCCTAACAAAATGGGTTAAGTTTTGAAGCACTGAATGATTCTTTGTACATCTAGTCATCACTGGAAGTAGTGTTGGCATCCTAACTTCAGGCTCCACCTCACGCTGACGCCTAATCATGAGATGAGGTAGGATTCTTTCTTTCTTCTTTACCTTCTTCTCTTGTATCCTTTTTTCTACTCCTCGTCTTCAATGCTGCCATCTTCCTGGATCGCCTCCATAGCCAGCTCATCCAGCAGTTGCCTTGCATTCTCCAGGTTCATTTGGAGTTTTAAAAGATTGGCTAGTCTACTCATGTTGATACGTCAACTATGGGTAGCCAGACTAACGAATGCTACACTTTTTATACTTCAAGCACGGACGTGAATGAAACAACCCTCTTACACAAAAACTACCAATACCCATATTTCAATCAAAAACATGGAACGCCAGGAACTGAAGGAAACATTCACATCCACCTTTTTATCTACATACACACTTTATTACTTTTCATACATAAAAATCAAATACAATCTTACAAGCCAGGGAAATGATGTGTTTATTGGCAGTTATATTTTTTGCTTACAAACATAGTCACAGGCCAACACACACATACAAACACATATTTTGGCAATAGATTTGTATATCGTTTGTTATGGTAGCCCTGGAAAGGGATGTTTTGTTTGGGGTTAAGGCAGCTTTTATTCTATAAGATTCCGTCCCTGTCTTGATGCAAGATTTCCAACGGGATTTGGTCTGCTTCTTTGGAATGAGGAGAAATCCTTAGTGTCTACACGACAGTCCACAAAACTTGTGTCTGGCTCGTGTGGTTTTTGTTGTTGCTGCTGCTGCTGTTTTTCTCTCTGCTGTTTCTGAATTCTTCAATTCTCGGTCCATTATTGTTGTTCTTTCTTGATTTCGTCTTTAAACACCTGTTCTCATCAGACTTTGGAATCAGGTTTTGCCTGACACGATACAAATTGACGTTTGCTTTGCTTATGTTTTCAGTTTAAAAAACATCTTTACATGTTCACCAATTAACAATGTATGGCCAGATTGAAGACCGCCCGCCTTATATGCCTCAAGAGCAGATGTGATAGAAAAATCCCTACGACCTTTTGGTAGGAAGGCTGCAGCTCATCTCATTGCGAGGGATAGAGGGAAGTAAAAATGAATAGATAGTGATACAAACATTTTTAAAAAGCCACCAACAATAAGGTTAATAACCTTTTAATTGAAGCAACAACTAATATAACATCAACTGATTTCTTTGAAACAACAAATGTTTGGCAAGGTTTAACAACGTTGTGAATTCAAGTTAGAGCTCCACTCATTGTGTCATTAATGTACATTACGTTTACTAACAAAATATAAGAGATATCCATGATGGTCATAAAACCATCTATCTACTTTTCATCGTTTCTAGAAGAGTCACATCAAAATAAGACACTAAATGTTTTAAGGGATATCCAAGACTGCGTTGATGAAGAAATTACACGCTATCGTCACTACACCATATCATGTCTGCCTTGCAATTATTGAATTGTGTTGTCTGGGCATTTCTTCTCATCAAGTCGATGATGTAGTCTTCCGAAGAGGGTAATCCATACGAATTGAAAGATCCCACACAGGCATTGTGGGGAATGTAGACGGTCACCGATTGGTAAGTTGTGAGATGACTGTCGTTCATGGTGATGACCTTTTAAGTTTGCGATGAGGAAGTTCATATTCAGTGCAAGAAGAGGTCTACGTTATGTTTTTCAAAAGGTAATAATGTTTTCAGGTATCCATTGTTTCCTTGTTTCGCAGGTAATGATAAGTCATCAATGCAGTCCTTACATTTTGCTTGAATATCTCTGTCAAGTTATCTTCTCTTCGCTTCGTCACCGTACTCTGGGCCAAGAGAGATTCGATTCGATTGATCTCTAGAGCAGTCATTTTAGGGAATGAATGATCAAGCGAGTCTTTAAACCACTGATGCAACACGGCTTCTTCCGAGATGAGACCCCAAGCGTCATTCAGATACTCGTCCAATTGTTCTTTTTGACTCATTATCAGATATTTATCGTGTTCAATTTGACTAGGTTGATCGTTTCGACATCCTTTGCAATCTTTCTTGGTCAACCCTGTAATTGCTGCTGCCAGGTGTTTCGCAAAACTGGAGATAAAATGTTGTTCTTATTTCGAACGCCTGTACATTATCATGTTTAATTCGTCTTTGTCCTTCAGTTATGTTTCCCAGATATCCTTCTATTCTATTTCCAAAGAGTATCCACTCTTCAGGGAGGGATAAACGTCTTTGATAACTTCAAATACTCAAGAAAAAGGTCTCTAGAAGTGTTAATTCATATTGTATTGTCGAAATCGGCATACAAGAGGACGTCATCGTCTCATATAGAGCTTATGCAAACTGAAGTTCCATACGAAGCTGACCAGATTTTATAGGGTTTAAAATTTCCTCCTCGCTTGAGTGAAATCAAAAGCCCACAAGCGTAACCTGCTGCATAATATTCGTACGAAATGCAGTGACTATTCTTCGTCCCTAGCTGTCCGGTAGCTTCATACAGGGACATGTACGACCTCAAATACATTTTCTCGTCAAAGTCAGGTTTCAACGGTCTGGAACACAAAGTCTTGCCATCTCGACTGACTTCAATCATGGACACGTTGTAATGCTCACACTCGAACGATTATGATCCTGGGCACGATTGAAGGCTGCATTGCCAACAACGCCAATGTTTTGGGTATCTGTCACAGGAACAGATGATCTTCGATCTGGGGTCGGAGTCCAGCAGCAATGGTGAAAGTGTTTTCACTTCCATTTGTATAATTGGATACTTGGTGGTCGTTCTGCTCAAAGTGTAACTGATGTTTTCCACTTTAGGTAACACTTCCACGTGTCGCACGCAAGGACCTGGCTTACTCGATGACTGTTTTATTACATGCAGTAAAAACCATCAAATGGAAAGCGGTACTTCTTCAATTCAGTCTTAGACGGACATCCACTCATTTCAGCAAATACTTCTCTTATTACCACATGTCCAAAATGCAAGCGATTCATTAGTTCTTAGCCTTATCCATCCTTTATTTTGCTTTGTCACTCGTTGAATTCCAAATTGTGGCTTGTTTCGTTATTTGTAATCTGATTGGTGTCTTTGAATTGTCCTACCGTGTCAGGTTTCCAGACGGGTGTTCCCGGTTTCCTTTCCATAGGTCAATATATATTCTAGGTACGCTCGGTCAGGGTAAGTATCCATGCTGCTACTGACCACTTTGATAGTCAAGTATTAATCCACTAAACTAAACAAGGAACGTACTTTCTCACTGTCTACAGAATTTCCACCAGGATCGATGGCTTTGATTTTCAAATATAAGTAACCGACATTCAGATCGATGTAAACTTCGGTCTGTCCTTTGATTTTAAATTCGATAGGGGCTGAGGTTGTCAAATAGGAGAGAGGATAAAATTCTACCCATTGAGATTCTTGCATCATCATCATAGTGGGTGGCATGGCAAATCTAGTTCTAAACATTCGCAAGGTTCTCTGTGCATCATTTTTTCTTTCAGTGATTTAATAAGCAAATACGTCTAGCTTTGTCTTTCTTGTTTGGACTTTCTAGCTCTATGGATGTGATGTCCACTGGAGCGGTGTCTTCATCGTCTCTTTCTGCCTTATGCTTGCTTTGGCGACAGGGAAGCAGGAATACCGGAATTGGCAGCTTCCAGTGCATCTGTAGGAGTTTCTTGTCAACCAGAAATGCTTTTTTCCAGTTTGAAGCATGACATTTTTGCCTGCTCTCAAGTAGGCTTATTTGGGGTTTGTTTGTCGATAATGACATTTTGTTAAAATTCGTTGCCTTGATTCACAGCATGCAATCCTCGTTTCAGCATCCGTTTCATAACGGGGGCTACCAAACGAAACGCTGATTTCAGTATATCTCCTAAATAATGTCCTCGCTCTCTAGTGACTCCTCGGTACATGACTTACAAGTCGTTAGAGAATCGATTTCGAAAATGGAGTTTCACTGTGACTTTTCCATTGTTTAATGAAATATTTTGTCCCAGATCTCCCTTTAAAGCAAAGGTTGAGAGCGTAGGTATACAGCTTTTGAGAGACAGATAGTGAGGATGTATAAATTTCATCTTCTTCGTCACTGGTCGTGTCAGAATCCGCTATGAAACGAATCACTCGCAGCAATGGTGGAGATGTGTGTCTAACAATGTTGTACACCACCACATCAGAATACCCAAGGATCAAATGTAATCCTTGGATCAGATCTAGAGGGTAATAAACAAAAAAACTTCACAAACTTGAAGTTTTCAGGCAAAGTGTATCATGAGTGAGTAGACACATGACTATCTTGGGGTCTCCACCCAAAATGTCAAACAATTCAGGACAAATGTTTATGCCTCAGTGCTAGATATCACTATAAACTGCCACACTGCAGAAATCGTAGCGATATGACTGTAAACTTGTTAAAGCTACGTTAAGAATCTAAATCACACATGTATATCATTGGAAAAAATGGGATTTGAATTTTACTTGATTTTGGCAAATATTGGGTAGTGTCTTTTCGAGATAGATGGGTGGCTTGAAAAAGGACCGTTAAATGTTTGTTTTCTTTATTCAAACAAAAAGACAGGAACGGGAGGTATCGATCTTAACTGCATTATCCCTTTGCCACAGCCAAGGCCTAGTTCTGGACCTGCTACTGTCGATGATTTGGTTGACATAACTTGCATTGGTATCTCAGACGTAGTGGGAAAATGTGAACGAGATTTGAGTGTTTGGCCCAGAAAGTCGTTTTTTCTTGGGTCGTATTAAATAAGTCTGATACCGTTGTTTCAGACTCCTTAACTCTGCGAAAATGTCTAAGATTAACGCCACGGTTTAATCTCACCGTCCGCCTTCTGACCTAGACCTTCATTCTTCTATGATTCTTCTTCTTCCAGTTGTTTTCTTCTCGCAACGTTTTGTTCTGACTGTTGTTATTGAATGAGAATGGCTTATTATACTTATTTCTGCTGTTGCAAAACAATCTCCTATTTTTCTTTCTGTCTCTTTTTATAATCCTATACATACGGTAAGGAAGGAGAAAGCGGAGGAGGTACCGGTACCAGGTCAAGTTCTTGTGAAGAAAAAACAATCCGCTAAATCCAAATTAAAATGATCCTCTTCTGGAACTAGGATTGTGCTTGTTTTAGTAGTTGCTGATATGCCATCACTCCTCGTGTCCACAGCCGGTTCGCCACAGTTTCCGTTAATTTATAAATCACTCGCATTGATTCACTGCGCACAGACGCTCGCGAACCTATGTTGGGAAAGTGGCTTCACAGGAAGCTTTATTCGGATTGGAAAGCAGACTCTGCGCTGTGACGGAACTTTGTAACACGTGTTAGGATTGGTGAAAGAACTCAATCCGATTCGATCCGCTTTTCCACTATAAGTAACCGCAGTTCAACTCATTGCATTCACCTGTTCTCGTCACAATTGTGGACTAACGTAGAATCGTCTACCCTCCTATCGTCGATACAGTTCAACCTGGAATAACCCATGAATGTCAAATCATTATGGGCTATCACCAAGATCACCGATACAGTCATTTGGAAACGAAAGATCTATGTGGAAATGCAAGGATGTCTGAAGCGAATTTTAATCAGCGGTCCAGAAGTCACATGAAGTTTGAAGAGAAGAAGAAGATCCGAGAGATATCCTCCATGTTAATTGAATGGTGTTAACAAAACAGAATTGAGGCCCTTTACAGGTTCACTCCATTGTCTGGTAAAGATGCTTATTCTCTCTTGCATAATAAGTTGTAATCTATTTTTGTGTGATAGATTTAATGTCCGTAAATCTATGTTCGTGTCATGTGTCTCTGTCTTAGATCATGACTGTAACCCTGTATTTGACCTTGACTCTAACCACGTGTATATTTCTCTATTTGTCCCTAGAGTAACGCGTATTCAGGTCAAACCATTGCCACAATGTTCCGCTAGACTGAGGTCAGCCTCTTGCAACATCGTTGCCAGAGTCCAGTACCGTGACGTCACCCATGTTCAATTCCCCTTGCCCCTAGTCTTTCTCATCCTATTGTCGCTATACAATCTCTATTTTAACTTCTTGTCCCTAGACAGTCCCACAATTTCAAATTTCCATATACCGCCCCAAGGTGCAACCCCCACTTTCTCTTTAGATTTTCTTATTTGCCCATGGGAATTCCCACTAACAAATTTCCTCTGTCTAGAAGAAATTCTTCTATTTTCAAAGAGCTCCAGTGTTTATTACTGAATGTCAAAAATAGGGAAAGACAGACGGAGATGATTCTTTCATTATATATATATATATATATATATATATATATATATATATATATATATATATGTGTGTGTGTGTGTGTGTGTGTGTGTGTGTGTATTAAAATATCATTTGTCTAAACTGTATATACATTGTTCTATGTTAATTATTCGCTCAAAAATAAAACAATTACTTATAGTAAAATTTTAGTGATTGATATCATCTTGTTTATGTCATGTTGTTTATCGTTGATCACTTAAAAACATAATATATTTAATGACGTAAGCAATGCTATAGAATTCAGTTTGCATTCAGTCTGATGAGGCACGAAAGCGAATCCGGGGTCACACATTCTACGAATATATAGATATCTGCATGCCTGGTCATGACATGATACGCAAGGAGATGGCTTCATTTGATATGTGTTATGTCGAGATATCGTGATGTTTCTTAAACTTACATGAAGTTTCTATGCTATGCTGCATTGGATATTTGCTGCATACATTAAAACTTTCATTGTTCGGTTATGTATCCTCAATATATGTAATTATTAATAGAGTTGGACTATTATTTATTTGTCTTGTCCAATCCATACATTTGATGAAGTTAGTATTCAATGATGATATGGGTATATAATCTTAATTCCATTATAAATGTTCGTTTTACATATCATTATGTTAGTTTGCTATTATGCAGTCCTGTCAAGTCAGACTATACCGTTAATATTTTATTTCGAGGTAGTCATTGTTCACGCGTTGCATTAAATGAACTCAGATATAGTTTGGCGTGGTAACGTTCTCATGATATTGTAATCAACCTTGTAGTCATGTACTGAGCATTATGATATTAGATAGTGTGCAAACAAACTCTATTGAATAAAATTGTGAAATCTTTTACCTGATCTGTTTTAGTTTTTAATTGCTGCATTTACTGTGTCTATGCTTTGAAACTAATGGTCAAATGTCACCAGGATTCATAAAGTACTAAACGTTAATCCAAGTGTCTCAATATTTTACGGTTTTTCTGTCTAACATTCTTTATTTTTATGAAACTTTAAAATTGTTTTAGATTAAAGGATGAAGCTTTGTATACTCACTAAAACGTTTGTTACAAACCTTATGATAAAATCGTCAAAGTTCAGATTTAGCAATTCGGTATTTCATGTTTTCATTACTTTTTCTCTTCTGTCAAAACATTTAAAACCATTTGAGACTAAACACCGAAACGTTGTATAGTTATTATCCATCCCAAGAAAGACGTATTGAGTTCCATTTTAGAGGGTCATTTCTTCAAAATTAAAATCGGTCCTCAATAGTTTAAATTTCCGTGACTCATTATTTTCTGTTCTATTACTAAAGCTGTTTTGAGATGCGATATGGACTATTGTTCAGCTTTGCTAATAGGTTTGTCAGGAATATATTGGGAATCTTTCTGCAAGGTCAAGGTAATGACTTTTTCTTTTGTTTCCCCACACTTCTTCACTTTTTAAATGTACAGCTATTTGTAGTTGAGGCATACAGTTCATATACATATATGGAATCAATGTTACGTGTGTTTTGTATCTTTAAAGTCATTGTCATGGTGATATACGTTAAATGTTCTCATTTCACATCTGCAGTGTTTTTGAAGCGTTGCAAGGTGCCTTCCCAGAGCTGCATCAACATCTTAGAGATCTGAGACAAGCCAGACCCAAAGGATGCTGGATGTAGGTTTGACAAGTAATCAGATATGTTTGTGTATGTTAGGGAATAAATATATGTTTGTATAAGCAGGTATTTGCTTCTGTCGTTACAAAACCGAAACATACAATGGCGACAAGGAAATAGCTTTAAAAGCTGAGGATAACTAGGAAATTATTAGGAAAGTTATGTCCTTCTACTCAGAGGACTATTACAGACCTGATACCGTGTTGTACACTTATGGTGAAGGTCTATATCTCTGATAATATCAGCAAGTTTGCCCATTTTCTAACCTTTCTAAGTCCATAAAACGCACCTAATGTTCGATGAAAGAAGTGGTTGAAACGACTTGATAACCTTCTGAATGGAATGGACATCAGAGACACAAAACGTCGACGTGCATTACTTGAAAATTATGCAGGAGATGAAGTAAACGACAGTTTTTAAACACTCCAAGATACAATTGAATATGATCGAACTGACGTATACAAGTTAAGAAACTATTGCACACCAATAAAGCATCACGAATTTAAAAACAATATAACGAGCAATCGATTGGTGATTTCCACACAATGCTGATGCAGCGTTCAGCAACCTGCGGATTCAATGATGTCGATAACGAAAGAAAATCACAAGTAATTCAAGGATGTGTGTCAACACGTCTTGGACGTAGTGCACACCGTGAAGAGATGAACCAGACACATACTCTTACATTTACCCGTGCAATGGAACTATCTGACAGACAAGCAACAAACATAGAAAAATCCGAAAGAGAGAATGCCAATATCATAATAAAACGAGTGACACGGGGTTACTGCCGAAACAAGCCACATTTCATGAGAAACCTAACGACAGCAACAATCAGCAATACAGAAACCATGCATGCAGAAATTGTTGTGGCAAATATCCTTACACGATAGGTAGTGTCCTGCAAATGGGAGACAATGCCTTTTCTGCAAGAAGGAAAACCGTTTTGCAAATGTCTGTAGATCATGATGCAAGGCGTGATGCAATGTTAATCAAGTACAAATTCAGAAAGACAGATATACATTTATTATATCTTAGAGCTCAAAGGAAGAATACTTATTTTGCCTGCGAACTCGAGATAACGTCAAAACGCTAAACCTAAACAGCCTTAGACAATGGCAGAAGCAGATGGAACAAAATTAGATGTTTTGACTGACCCGTGACCAAACATTAATGTCATGGATGAGCATGCATTTGCAAAGCTGAAACAAAACCTTAGACTGCAGCAAACACACAAAAATTGAATTGTCTGTTGATCAGAAACCAAATTACATATAGGTAGCAAATTTCAAGGCATGATTGAGACTAAAGAGTGGATCACTACAGTTGTAATCTGCGTAACCATAACAATTTTGGGAAATCTACTGAAAAAGCATACAGCTACAATTAACTCCTACAATATGTGATACAATGAAGAGCAGATCAGATAAACTGTGTGCAAAATTCACAGATGTCTTCAAAGAAATTTGAAAACTAAGAGACGTACAGATACATCATCACAGCTATGATACTGTAATCCCTGCAACTCAAACCTACCGACGTATTCCACTTCACATTCGGAAGAAAGTTGGAAAAGAGCGGGAAAGACTTGAGCAATTAGAGATTTTGAGAAAGTAGAATGCCCAACACGGACTTCTCCAACTATGGTTGCTTCCAAACGGGAAAACAACGATGAAATTGGGATCTGAGTTGATATGCGCCCGTCCAATGAAGCAGTACTTCGCGAGAAAAACGTCACACCAACAATATATGATTGTATAGTAGATCTCAACGATGCAACCGTGTTCTCTAAGCTTGACCTTAATTCGGGCTACCATCAGCTAGAATTGGATGTAAAATCAAGAAATAATACAACATTTCCAACTTATTTTGGACTACGAAAATATAACCGCCTCATTTTCGTAATATAATCTGCAACGGAAATATTCCAAAGCATAATATATATCACACTAAAATGCACAATATTAGCGATGACATTCTGGTATTTGGTCACACTCTGGAGAAACACGACAAACATCAAGAATCTACATTCATTCACATAAAGGAAAAGGATTTGACACTAAATAAACTAAAGTGTGAGTTCAACAAAGACAACATTGGGTTCTTTGAAAATTATTTCAGTAAAGATAGAATTTCTCCAGATACGCCGAAACTGGAAGCAATTAAATGTGACAGTATTCCATCACACATATCAGACGTACGCATGTTTGTAGACATGGCAAACTATCTGGGACGATTTATCCAATTATTCAACAATCAATGAGTCTCTTCGAGCCTTCACCAAGCAAAATCAACCATTGGGAATTGACTGGAAAACACAGACAAAAGAGTTTGAAACAACTAAACCAAGATCTAGCAAGTGACGCAATAATAGCGTGGTTCGATCCTAATAAGGAAACACAATTCGTTGTAGATGAGAAGTAATGGGGGATACCCCAGCGACAATAAGACATTAATATTAAACTAGGGATTGTACTCTGGCGACAAGAGGAATTTAACATGTGGAAACTTAACATGGATGGGACTATAGAGCGAAAGAAAAGAATGGCACTGTCTAGCGACAAGGGTATGGGACGGTCTAGCGACAAGGAAAATTGAACATTGGAATATGGATTGTTTAAGGACAAAGGAACTTACCATTTGTAGAGGGACAAAGAGATAAAACAGACAACTGACAAACATACACTAATATAAACAAACTAAACAAATTTTGAGGCAAGAAAGCAAATCTTTTCGAGGCATATGAGTGGCCCTGAAAGGGCCTTTGGGTTGATGTTAACATTATTCCGTTAACATATAGGGCATCGCATAGTTCTTCTACTTTTCCTCCAACATCGTCTGACTGCTGGTCTGTAGATAATGACTCTCTTCAAACAGCCTTGTCTCTCAACATAAATTATTATATTATATTCCAAACACTCGTATCGGTGATCCGGATAATTGTCCAAGACGATTTCACACACATGGGTAAGTCCGTACGGAACAGCATTGACGATACGAGAGTGGATGATTCTACTTTTGTTCACTTCTTGTGACGAGAACAGGCGAAGAGAATGCAATGAATTGCGGTTATTTATAGGGGAAAGACGGATCGAAACGGATTGCGTTTATTCACCAATCCAAATACGCATTACAAAACTCAGCCACAACACGGAAAAAACTTCCAATCCGATTAGGTCATCCTTTGTCGTCACATTCCCTATATAGATGCGCTAGCGTCTGTGCGCAGTCAATCCTTGCGACACAGTTTTCGAGCATGACGGAAACTAAGAAACAATGAAGCAGTGCGGACAAGAAGCGATGGTATTGCAGTGGTACCACAGTCAAAACAAGCTTACCTCCAGAAGAGGTCGATTTTAATTGGAATTTAGTGGATTTTCTTTCCTCGCAAAAATTTGTTCCAGTTCCAGTACCTTCGTCACCGTCTCCTTCTTTACCACACGTCGAGGATTTTAAACAGAGTCAGAAAGAAGAATTGGGAACATCTTTACAACAGCAGAAGGAAGCAGAACAAGCATTTATCCGTCTTCAATAACAGCGAGAAGAAGCAGAGGTAAGAAGGAAAAGAGAGGGAGAAGCAGCAGAGAAGAAACAAGGTCGAGGATAGAATTAGAATAGTGAAATCCAAACGGTAACTGTACATTTAGACATTTTAGCAGAGTTAAGGAGTCTGAAACAAATGTACCATACTTCTTTATTACGACTCAAGAGGAAAAGACCTTCCCTGGCTAAATAACCCAGCCCTGTTAATACGCCTGCGATACCACCCCTAATGATCTGTACCAAATCATCATCGACAGGAGCCAGTCCAGACGTAGGCCTTGGCCGTAGCAAAGGCGTAAGGCAGCTAAAGACGATTTTACGTTCCGTTACTGAGTTTGTTTATTAAACAACCAAATAACCAACGGTCCTTTTCATGGCCGCCCAATTCTTTCGAAAAGATATATTATTTAAATTGCCAAATTCATGTCAACCTCAAAAGCCCTTATTAACCCATGATGTACGTGTGTGAGTGCATGAGTGTAGGTCCATATTCTAAAATTCAAAACCAAGAGAAACTTACGTTTTGTGTATGGGTTATTCTGGTACAAATTTTACAACCCAACGCACAACACAATGCAACACTTTATAAAAGTTCACAGAATTCTACTGTATCTTTGTTCACTCGCTCTGTTTTCTTTTTTTAATTTCTTCACTTTCACATTTTTGTCTTCTTCTTCCTCGCTTTCTCCTTTTCTTCTTTCCTTCTCAGGTTTCTCTTTCTGCGCGTGTCTGGGTTCTTCATTTGGTGAGGGTACCTCTTCTTCTTCCAGTTCGGAATCCTTTCTTCTGCTTGCTCCTGTTGTTTCTTAGGGCATTCTGAAGAACAATGTCCTTTTTCTTGACAATGATAGGTATCTTGACTGTTGTCTCTGCCAGCAACTGTTTTGCTTTATTGACGGTCTGGACACTGAAGACCAATGTCCTTTCTGCTTACAGATATAGCAAGTATCTTGAGTTTTATCTCGCCAGGAGGGTGAGTAGTCTGTCGGCTTGTCGGAAGAAAACTTTCTTATGATACCACGCAAATCTCTGATCAGAAGTTCGATCTGTGTATGCCCCTCCATCGTCTTGCTCGATTTGAGGTTTAAATTAATATTGGAAGGGATGACACACACACACACACACTATATATATATATATATATATATATATATATATATATATATATATATATATATATATATATGGGTGGGTGGGTGTGTATATGTTGGTCTGACATGGATATAACGTGACCCATAGTGTTTAAAATGAGGTCATTTGACTTTTTTCAATGAAGATGAAACAATCGCATCATACCGCAGAGAACGGTATAGAATGTATAAGGTAAAAACGTGATTTATTGCCTCGTAGAGTAGCTGTAGTCCTCGCACAAATTCATGCCAGTGATTTTAAAGATGACACGAGTTGACCATAATCCCGGCCCAGAGTTTCAACACGCAACCTAAGTTCACCAACGTTAATAACCCCTGAAAACTACTATCAAATTCGAGAGACAGAAAAGGGCTCCTCAAGAAAATTTAGAACGACATATTACACGTACACGGTGACGTTTAATGATTGCAGGTCTAATGTACCACTGGAGAAAGCAGAGGGCTTCTTCACTGACGTGTGAGATTCTTTGTTAACCACACTGAAACGACAATATGAAGCCAAAAAAAGACGATCGCTTGAGACTTTCCATTCAACACGACATTTTGAAATCCACCGTTTGGATTCAGTTTAGCAATCCAGCGGAACTGACCCTTTCCAAAGTCATCGACAAGATTCAACACGTGCAGAAATCCAACGATAATTTCACATCATCGATGGCAAAGCGACATTGGTCATGAACAAAGTGTCTCTTCCCAAAGGGACAGGACGCAAAAGGTGTTATTGGTGGACGACCTTCCTAGCACCGAAACAATCCTCGTCCGAATTAACAATCCTCAAGACCACATGTGTTTAGCCCGTGCTATCGTGCTGGGACAAACGTATGCCGACAAGAACGGCACGTTAGAATGGAAAATAGCTTGGAAGACTATTCAACGGTCGGACCGAGCCAAACAACGAAGAGAAGCAGAACCCCTGTTACAGTAAGCCGGGGATATCCAAAGACAAACTCTGTGTCATTTCTGAAACGCAAACATTGCAAGACGTCTTGGCTCCACGCTACGCGTTGAAAGTGCATCCTCAAGAAGTGCTCGTCCTCTGCTATTTCGATGCAAAGATTTCAAAGACAGAAATACATTCACGTCTATAATCACTATGACCATTTCGATAGAATCACCAGTATCGCCGCATTCCTAGAATACGTTTATTACTGTGAGACATGTGACTACGGCTATGCCAACCGAGAGCGATGCAAGCATTGTGAATATAAATGTGAGGGATGTGTGACCTCTAAACTCTGTCTGGAACAAGGACAACAACGAGTGCATTGCCCTGCTTGTCAACGCACTTTCGTCAGCCCTGCCTGTTACCAACAACATCTGAAGACACAAGGTTCACAACAGAAAAGTGCTTGTCAACTGCTGAGATTGTGCCCTAGTTGTGAGCAAGGCATATGTACCAATAATGCCAAGGTATACGTATGTCGAGGAAAGAAAAGATGTCACATTTGTCACTAAATCGTGGACTTGAACAATATTACATTGTATCATACCATTCCAAACAAGAGGAGGAAAATGACCAGAAGAAAGGTAATTTCATCTTCTTCAATTTCGAATGCATGCAAGAGACCAGCACTCACATTACTAATGTCTGCGTGGCTCATAGCGTGTGAGAAGTGCATTCAAGAGCCTATATTTACACATTGCCCTCACTGCAGCAAGATTCATACAGGACGTGAAGAAATATTTCGGGGACAGAACACGCTAACCGATTTCGCCCAACAGATCTTAGACACAATCGAGTAGACCTGGAGCCAAGAGGACATCGAACTCCATACGAAAGTGATGGTTCGCAATTTTTCTGGATACGTTGGACAGTTCTTTAGAGATCCTATACGGATCATGCCACCGAACGTTCTAAAGTCACTTTGAACGGAGCCAAAATCATTTCCTTGCAAGTGGGACAAGTATACAGTTTAAAGATTCGATGAGATGCTTGGTAATTCATTTGAGTCTAATGCCTAAAACGTTTGGAATGACATAAATGGCCAATGTTTGTCCATGCAGGTGGGTCAAGCATCGTTTAGATATTATATGACTTACTTGGACATGTCTTTAAATCGAATGCATAAAACGTTTGGAATGACATAAATGGACAAAGGTTATTTTCCTCACTTTTTAAATATCGAATCCAATCAACACGCCGTTCTACCCCAACGGCCTGAAGCTCATCAATACAACCCCGACAACATGCTTACCGAACAACGAGAAGCTTTCTACGGTTGGTACCATGTTCAAGCATCGGATTCCTTCAACTTTCAGGAAGAAATGATAAAATATTGTCGTTCCGACTTGGACATTTTACGACGTTGCTGTGGTAAAGTTCGATAACTGTTTATGGAACACGGACGGGTCGATCCTTTGAAAGTAGCCTGCAACATTGTCAAAGCGTGTACCGACAACGAGTCATGCCCCAAAACACCCTGGCTGTCGTCGGTCCACAAACGACGAACTTTGTCAAACGTCAGTACTCTGTCAAAGCCCTACCATGGCTACATGTCTTGTGTGACAAGGAAGACAAATGCATCCAGCACATACGCAACGGAGGAGGCAAGAAGACCATCGGAACGTATTCAGTGGATGGCTGTGACTTAGAAAACCCCAAGATCGTGAACGAGTTCAACGGTTGCTTATTTCACGGTTGTCCAATCTGCTACCCTGAACGTGACACTAAAAATCTGTTTTTTCAACGGACCATGGAAGACTTGTACCAGGCCACTTAACAGCGACGCTTAAATTAGAACAGCAAGGATACCACGTAGTAGAAATATGGGAACACGAGTAAGATCACCGTTTGAAACGTGATCCGAGTTCAAACGCATCGTGGAAAGTTGCAAGTTGATATGCCCACTGAACCCGAGGGACAGTTTGTACGAAGGATGGACGAATGCCACATGTTTGCTGTATCAAGCCGACGAAGAGAAATGAGAATAAATCAAATACTTGGATATGTTTTCGTTGTATCATTATGTGTGCAAATACTGTCGCTTTACCACAAGTCACCCGCACTTGCTAACATAACACATCGACCTGGAGAACATTCGACAATACGAAGGCTTGGTCAAGTGCAAAGTCTTGCCTCTCACGGATTGGTACCATCATGTATTACCTCACCATTGCAAAGGAAAACTGATGTTTCCCTTGTGCCGTACTTGTACCGAGACGTGCAACCAAGACCAGCCTTGTTAGCACACCCATAAAGACCGCACTTTGACGGGAGCGTGGATCAGCATGGAATTGTGCAAAGCTCTGGAACTGGGATACCAACTGTTAGAAGTGTACGAAATTTACCACTTTCCCAAGACAAAAATACCACAAGGGCGACGAGACTCAAAAAGGCATTTTCGCAGACAACGTGGATGCCTTATTGAAACTAAAACAATAAACCAGTGGCTTTCCTCCCTGGCGCGACACTCCCGAAGATCAAAATAAATTCAAAGAGAAATAATGGGAGCAGGAAAGCATCACTTTAGACGACATCGAGAAGAACGCTGGAAGGCCATCGTTTGCCAAAGTGATGTTAAATTGCTTGTGGGGCAAAATGGCATAACGACCGTGTATATCTAAGTCGGAGTATTTGACAGAACTTTCCTGTTACTTCCAGATGATTCACGACAAAACCGAATACATGAAACACGTTTACGTCGTTTGTGACGAGTTAATCTAAGTTAATTACGACGAATAACTGGAATTTGTACAAGACGACCAATTTGGAAATGTCATCATTGCGGCTTACGTGACAGCCCATGCTCGCTTAAAATTGTACGAAGCTTTAGAAATGTTAGATGTTTGACACGGACAGTTGCATCTGCATCGATCGCACGGGTCAATGTCACCCAGGCATCAAAGGAGATCGTTTACCACCTCCACCAACACTACATTCGACAACTACTCCCGAGGCCCATCGGACACGTAAAGCCTTTTCCAAACCACCCTTTCGTTCCGTACAAAGTAGCATTAGCGAAGTTTGGGTGACTTATTAACAAATGAAGAAGGTGTTAGCAAGCATTTACAACGATCCATCCCATCCTGCAGTTCAGCAATGGTATTGTGCTGCCAAAACCCTTCTGAAAAGTCTCCGTGTATCTGAAGTGCAACGAT
This sequence comes from Sinohyriopsis cumingii, assembly GCA_028554795.2. Lineage (NCBI taxonomy): Eukaryota > Metazoa > Mollusca > Bivalvia > Unionida > Unionidae > Sinohyriopsis > Sinohyriopsis cumingii. Next base: position 152,004,417 of record CM068828.1, on the reverse strand, counting down.
GGTTACAGGAACAAACCACCTACACTTTACACAAACCTATTCGACGAAAGTTTTCCAGAAGTCGCACTCAAGTGGAGGGCATCGATCAACAATGGCAGGCCGATTTAGCCGATGTCTCTCGTTTTGCCACCTACAATCGTGACTACAACAATTTGTTTTGTGTCATCGACGTCTTTTCCAAATTTGCATGGGTCGTACCATTGACTTCCAAATCGAGAAGTGAATTAGTGCCAGCCCTCCAACTGGTGTTGAAACAAAGTGGTTGTCACCATCTTCGATGGCAAACCAACAAAGGCAGCGAATTTCTGAAACAAGTTTTCCAAAAAAAATTAAAGAAACGTAACATTCATTTTTTCACTACTGTGAATCTCGAAACCAAAGCAGGCATCGTGGAATGTTTTCATCACACTCTCAAGTATATCAACGTCTTACAGCACCAGTTTCAATCGTACAACCAATCTGACCATCGAAGCCTCCGACATGTACCCCAAGAAGTGACTCCCGCCAACGAAGTGGCCGTTTCTGAACTCCTGTTTCGTACGTCCCCGACGGTGGCTGTCCCCACGAAAAGTGGAGTGTTGGCAGTAGGAATTTAGGTGCGCATTGGCAAAACCATAAGCACTTTCGACAAAGGTTACTTACTCAACTGGACCACCGAATTATTTATTGTCCCTGGATGAGTGCATGGTCGTCATCCTGCCGTATTTGAATTGGAAGTCATGAACGGTGGAGTGTTAAAATGGACGTATTTTTTGGCCCGAGTTACAATGAGTGACTGAAAAAGAAAACGACGTGTACGACATCGAAAGCATTTTCCAACGAAGAACCCGTAAAGTGGGAACACGACGTGTCAAAGTGCATTGGAAAGGATATCCTCCCAGTTTTGATTTATGGATCGAAGTGACCATCATACCCATCCACACAGCCTCAGCTACCGCTACCACTGCAGTGACCACTCCTTCACCCAGTTTGTTCTGCGAGATCTACAAAAACAATCATTGTGTTTGTGGTGTGGTAAACGTGTGCCTAAAATGCAAATCGTCTTTTTCTGCCCAATTGTTGTAGAGTACTTTGTCATCGGTGCGGACATTGCAAATTTGAGTTTGCAACAATGCCACAAACCATTGTGCACCATTTTATTGAGCAGTTTTATCGGTTACCTTCTTCCTAATCCGTCGCTGAAATATTCCTCGAACGGGAATAATGGGAATCTTGAGTCCAGTATCAGTGTCAGCACCACTCCAACAACAGCTACCACATTTTGGGCGGAGACACTCCTCTGATTTCTAGTGACCCCTCGGACAGCAGAACTCTGGACTTATGAACAACAATAACCAATTTTACTTGAGGTTACCCAGTGACAGTTCCATGGTGGTGTTTCCCAACAATACTTTATGTTGTTAACCTCACGCCATCACATTTGATCACGAAGCCGATTGGGACGTGGCTTTAGTGTAAATAATTAATCCTACACAAATCCAAAACATCACTGAAACGCAAAATACTTCTGAGGTGAAATTAAGAACAAACAATTTGAACAATTCATGAATGAAATGGGCTTTCAAGTGGCACAAGACCAGCAAACAATCCATCATTCGGTATCTACACTGTGAAAATATCGGCAGGCTATTAATTTAATGGTCAACATTTGAGGGAGACTTTTGTTTTCAGGATCGAGTTAGCCTTTGACAAAGCGCTCTGAACAGAGTCGAAAAAGTGTCACCCTCAAGCACCATAAGGTGTATCGTCGCTTACTGATGAAATTTCAGGATACCAAAAGTTGTCCATCAGTTTTAAAATGACCTGTTTGACATTTTAGGTGGAGACACATATTTCTTAAGAGCAAATAAATCTAACTACTTTCGCTGACTAAATTTCGCGAAACCAAAATAATTTTTTTAAAGGCGTTGTATCATTTATATTAATTTTTATATATTTTGTTTTAATTTTATAGGACACGTCTTTCTTTCCAAATTGAGAAGAAATAGTATGTTCCATACATAATAAAAACAAAACAGATTCAACCCAATCACATAACTATTCACATATCCCTCGCTAGCCACAACACATTTACTTGTTACAAGCCAAGGGTCCTTACCTGACCGAGCGGTTGTCAAACCTTGGTGCGATTCTCGCTAGAAGTCATAAGTTTACCCCAACTTTCCAAACACGTCCATACAACTTCATTTGTAAATTGGAAGGCCCGACGTGTCCATTCTATACCTAAATTTTACTATAATTAATGTAAAACCACAGATAAAACAACCTGCTAAATATATATCAACCGCACATCTGCATGATTTAGCTTCGTCATGTTTCCGTACCGCCAACAGTTCACACCTTAGAAATTATGCGACTATCCCCTAATATTGGGAACTATTTTAACTCCACCATCTTAGGCCAGTCAATATATGCTTTCCAGGCACATTTCGCCAATATAACTGCATCACATTTGCCCCCATGGCGACATAAACCGTATCTGCCAAGTCCCTTCTTATTTATTCCCTTTTGATAATTTGCCGGTTTCCTACTGCAAATACTATCACTGCAGTCACACCATCAATGTACACCGCTAGATTTTAATATGGACTATCTTACGACAGGGACATTCAGTTGGTTTTGGCCGGAATCCACTACTAGTGAACAATGACATCATGGAAACTCAGTAACACTTCACTCCGTGACTAATATATTCGGGCTAGGAATTCAAATAATCACAAAAGTAATCACATGATTCTAAGAATTCCTTGAAACGGGGCGTTATAACCAAATGCCCATGCTCTAAATTTATTACATTACCCCCGCCTTTATAAAGATCATTTGACCTCGAGTGACACAAACGTCACACTTCTGTGGTCTAACCAAAATTTATGATTTTACCCCGAAATCAATCACCAAACCCTATTAATGATTCCCAAAGATAATTAAAACAAAACTCCGAATCAATGGACTTGTTCCTACTAGCCCCTCACTCCATATCCATAACAACTTTTTTTTCCTTTTTCTTTCTTTTCCTTTTTGAATCACTGCTTGCTTTTAAGTAATCTAAATGGCAACAAGAAACACAAATTAACCAAGCTGAATCCAACATCAAAATGTTCCACAAGTTATTCGGGTTTAAATTCTCTCAAAACAATTTTTGGAATTCGCTGCAGGAAAGACTTTTCTACACATAGGTCTCTAACAACAAGACAGTAAATATAACACAAGACAAGTTCTGTTTACCCAAAAATAGCTCACTTCTGGAGTTTGCGTTTCTACTAGGATGCATGTCTCCAAATAGACCTTGTTACGCATGTATACATAATTTTTTTTTCGGCTTAGTCTGTGTCAGACGATCTTATCTCCTTACAACTAACTCACTACTAATGAACCAATGCCACAGCGACCAAACATAGCAATAAGAAAACCTACTCCCAAAAGCAAATGTTTGGAACACCATCTTATAAACGATTCAACTGTAATGTAGTGTGCAATGCCATTACTTCATGCTGCTAATTAATTGACATGTGTTATGAATTGTCCATCAGAACTTCCCAAATGGACACTTTTCCATCCAAGCAGACAATTCAAACTACACATGATGGAAACCACACTGAATCATTATGGTTGTCAAGATGGTAGCGAACAATTTTTAATACACACAATACGAAGCAATTCTCAACTGGCAAGTCGCTAGCAGTTCAATGACAATAAAACACAGAAACCTTCCTGTGTACAACGAGGGTAGAGAATGCGTTTTTCAGAGAATAATGCGTCTCTTACGAACCTCAATACAAGTCAACCATGACTTCAACGCCCATCTGGCGCGACAGATATTGTCATCTACAGAACGCTAAACGTGAAACTGCCTTTTCAATCATCTATTCACCACTTGTACAAATTCTACAGGGTCAGACAAAAACAGTCCACTAACCTCCAAACAATTATCATAAAATCACCATCTTGTCTTAATAACGTAGTTCTGCTTAACTACAAGCACAACCCAAACAAATATATCTAATTTACCAAGCTATGGATTCAAGCAGCAAACAACTTCTAAAATTATTTTGAATTAACTCTGCACACGATCAATACATATATCTTATTTATAAAAACATTTAAAAAAAATAGATATCTGTGATCACACAATTAATTCACTACAATCAAACTATTTACACAGCTGACGGGCGCAGATCAATATAATTCTAACTGCGTGACATTCTCTTTCAAACCCGTTTCACCATTTGTCTTTTACCCAAGCAATTAACAATCACGTGGAACCGATTATTAACCTCCCATCAAAATCTATATCGCCTCTTCTGTCGGCTAGGCAAACGTGCCTGGTATCAAATTTTCATGTTTCCATGCTGAACGTTTTGCTCTAAATGACGTTTATTTTTATTATAAAAAAATCAATATATAGCAACGAAACTGAACTTTTGTAGGTTTTTCGATTTGGATCAACGTACTAAAACGTTTTAGCAATGCACCGAGAGCGCGTGCATTTTTGTTTTAAATGGGCACTGTCACCCAGAACAATTTCAAGGGACTGATTTTCACTGTCCATTACAAACAGTTTTTCGATGCTTCAAAGGAATATATTTTATGGCGACACGAGTCGCCCTTTGCAAACCCTGATACTAATGTACCCATTACAGCGCACTATGCACAATTAAAATTCCAACCCCCAATAGTCATTTTAATTACCAGGCGATCCCTGGAATATTCTCCTCTTATCACTCTCAACATCAATTAATGTTTCGAATCAGGCGCAAATAATTGTTGAAACCACGCTATTGTTATTGTCGTTATTGTTACTACCAAATCTGTTAAGAAATTTCAATACATTCAGTATTAAACTCATCGACTTAACACAATACAGCAGGATTAGTGTGTCATATAAATTTGTTTTTTAATGGTTATTAGTCACAAGTACGCACACCAATATATATAGTTTTCAGTTCGCTGAGAAAGGAGCAGGTCTGTCAAAACTGAAATTATGAGATTTTGATGAAACGAAAATAGAACGAGATAAACAATTATTTTGGTCAAATCTGTGTCTATATAACGTATACTATTTTAATGGGGGGAGGGTATTATCAAATACGCGTTTTTATTTACGGTTCTTCTCTTTTTAATTAAAAAGTATACATAAAAATTAATGAATCGGGAATGCACTGAATTTCATGGCCAATAATTCTGATATTATTAGATCATTGCAGCTTCGGTAGAAGAGTCAGTCCTTTTGCCCAATTATATTTTCCACGTGTCTATAAAGTGAAACACGCAGCTTCTCCCTCCCGTCTTGAATATCTGCGCCGCCCTCGTTGCATCATATCCTAGATAAAATATTCTTGACTGGACATATGCACTCAAATTAACATAGTTCTTAAGAGCAAATAAATCTAACTACTTTCGCTGACTAAATATTGCGAAACCAAAATAAATTTTTTAAATGCGCTATATCATTTTTATTATTTTTTTTTTTATTTTTTTATTTTTTTTCTACATTTTATAGGACACGTCTTTCTTTCCAGATTGCAAAGGAATAGTCTGTTCTATAGATAATAAAAACAAATCACTTTCAACCTAATCACATAACTATTCACATATCCCTCGCTAGCCACCAGACATTTACTTGTTACAGCCAAGGGTCCTTACTTGACTTAGCGATTGTCAAACCCAGGTGCGATTCTCGCTGTAAGTCATAAGTTTACCCCAACTTTTCAAAGACTTCCATACAACTTCAGTTGTAAAGTAGAAAGCCCGACGTGTCCATTATATACCTAAGTTTTACTCTAATTAATGTAAGACCACAGATAAAACAACCTGCCAAATATATATCAACCGCACATCTGCATGGTTTATATTCGTCATGTTTCCGTACCGCCGACCGTTCACGCCTTAGAAAATATACGAGTATCCCCTAACACTGGGAACTATTTTAACTCCGCCACCTTAGTCCAGTCAATATATGCTTGCCATGCACATTTCGCCAATATAACTACACCATATTTGCCCCTGATGGCGACATTTGCCAAGTCCCTTCTTATGTATTCCCTTGTGTAATTTGCCGGATTCCCACCGTAAATACTGTAACTGCAGTCACACAATCAATGTACACCACTAGATTTTAATATGGATTAACTTACGACAGGGGCATTCATTCGGTTTTGGCCTGAACTCACTACTAGTGAACCATCGTATCATGGAAACTCACTAACACTTCGCTCTGTGACGTTTGCTCCTAATAATTGGCTAATTATTTCGGGCTAGGGATATTTCCATTGCGCATAATTCCAATGATCTCACAAGTAATCTCAGAAGTCTTTAAAACGGGGCGCTATAACCAAATGCGCATGCTCTAAATTTATTACAGTAGCAAAGAAGGTGATACGAATTCTATAATGTGCATTGCGTTTTTCGTCTAATACGATATTCAACTTTTACTGGCAGATAGTCAAAATCTTTTGTGATATTTTACAAATTGAAATTTATGCCAAGATCGTCTGAGCCAATGCGTTATAATTAAATAATAGCTTAGGATGGATACATTGATATATTGAGATGGGTGGATATCTAAACGATGATGCATGTAAGGTAATAAACTGATTTAGTTTGACAAGGTACCGGCCACTGATTACGCCATCGGTGAACAATCAGCTGCAACATACAATTTCATTTATTCTCAGATCAAATCAGGGGTATTTGCTCTGACCGATTGGTGTCAAACCGTGGCGGGATTCCGCTAGAAGGCATACGTCTCCCATAATATAGAGACTTCCACACAACTTCTGTTGTAAATTAGAAAACCCAACGCGTCCATTCTATACAAAAATATTAATATAATCAATACAAGGCCACAGATCTCATAACTTTCCAACTGTCCATTAACCGCACATTCATGGCTTTTCTTCATCAACTTTCTGTACTTTTATAATTTCGCGCCGTAAAAACATAAAACTGTCGCCTAACGCAGAGGACTATTTTTACTACGCTTTTTAGGTCAGTCAAGTCATGAATTTGAGTCGCATTTTGCCTGTAAAATTGCATCACATTTGCCACCATGGCGACATAAACGGTATCTGTCAACGACGGAACGATCGCTTCTTGTTCATGCCATTGTGTAATTTGCCAGTCTCCAACCATAAATACTGTACCTGGAGTCACATGACCAAAGTACGCCACTAGATTGTAATAGGGAATATGGAACGACAGCTCTGACCTGAATTCCACCTAAAGTAAACCGTGGCATCATCTAAACTCACTGATATTATACTCCGTAACGTTTGCTATTAGTACTTGGCTAATTATTTCGAGCTAAGGAATATCTCTAATGGATAAAGTTCTCATAATTATACAAGTAATCAAAAAAATCTAAGAATTCCTTAAAACGGAGAGCTATAAACAAATGCGCATACTCCAAATTTATTATAATATTTTTGTGACGCTTCATTGTTGAGACTGGTGCCCCCAATATTACAGCAATGAATAAAAACGAATTATTGTTTCCAGTAAGCCGTTCATGTGCAAATATAGAATGACCTGGAGTTTGTAAATATATATATTCGTATACCTTTATTTTGATTACATCTACTTTTTTCTTGATTTCAGCACCTTACAATTTCGTTGAGATCTAATTGCGTCCCAGACCTCTGATATCGGTAAGGTCAGCTCATCTGATCAGTTTATACGGTCTTGGAAATGCAAATGAAATTCTCAAGAAATGTCCTTGTTCAAAACTTATGTAGGAATACAATAATATTTCCAGAGAAACGAATTAATCTTTTAGAGTCTAATTAATTTCAAGATAAATTAACAATAACAAGAAACTCAAAGATTCAATACGGGTCACAACAGTAGAAAACGTCTTGACATCAAGTATTTAGAAGCCCGGACTCTCAGATTTCTCTCTCTCTCTCTCTCTCTCTCTCTCTCTCTCTCTCTCTCTCTAAACGTCACTATTAATACTAAATATTTCGCAATTTTGGAAATGCCTAATTGCGAAATAGAGGATCACGTGATCATGTTTACATGTAAAAATCACATAGCTCCTGCATGTCCTTGATGAAAACCAATCAATTTCCTCCGATAAAAGGTTGTTTACTTGACCCTCAATCAAGGCCAGGAACAAAGCAAAAATAGAAACAACTTTATCTATTGTTAGGTATTTATAGAAAGATTCAGGTCAAACTGAATTTTCTGGAAAATATATAAAACCTTGTAAACGAAATTACATTACATTGACACGTAAAGAAAAAAAAAATATTTAAAAACCCATAAACAATCAAATCAAATCAAACACAAATTAAATTAAATATAAATTAAATCAAATATACGTAACAATTAATATGGGTGGAATCCGAGCTGAGTGTAACGCTACCCCGCGTTATATTGACATGTTAATGTCTTGAGTGCAATACGAACGAACATTTTAGCTAGTCATATGAATTATATCCAACAATTATAAATTAATACGAGTTGAATTAGCCTCGTACTTCCAAATTGTTTCAATGTCATAGATGGTCCATTCCACGTTGTTTATCTTGTTCAATAGTTAGAGTAATCAATTTATATTTATGTAAGGTTAAATATATATATATATATATATATATATATATATATATATATATATATATATATATATATATATATATATAGTTCAGAGTTTAGACTCTTACAGCACTTAACAAGACAAAAGTAAAGACAACTAACTTTCTATAATTTAACGAAGAATTAAAAAGTAGAAGTCCTAATAAAAAAAATGTCCTAATGAAACTGAGTTCGAATCCCGATGAAATCCAAAATGGGAGGCGATGACGTATGCTGTGGTAATTTTTAAATGGTCATATATATATCTGAGGTGGTAACTAATAAAATATGGTTTATGGATGTACAATTTAGCACATGTTTATTTCTTCAAGATGACCTATAAAACTCGTGATTCTGTTCATGCATATAAAAATGTCCAGTGTCATAAAAAACTAACTAAAATAAATGAATAGGCGGGCACGAGCAATCCTCTGATAATGATTTATGAGAAAAATTAAAAGGAATAACCATTAAGATGAGATATAATGTAGAATTAAAAGACACTACAGTGTGTCACGTGCCCAATATGCACTCTATTCCTTTCATCTGTCACATTTTAAATATATTTTCAACATGTATACGGTCTCTTCGATGCCAATCGGATCGGCATGGAGATAACATTTCGAATACACAGAGATTTAAATGAAGGTAATGCCTTAAAACTGACATAACTATTCAAATGCACATTGATTGGTACGAATGAAACTGTTTGGAATTACGAGTGTTGCATACTGCGGCAAGAACGTCAGTTTGGAATTAAGAATGATTCACATATTGAGAAAGAAAGACAGTTTGGAATTAGTAATCCTTCACGTATTGGGGAAGAAAGACAGATATGCTCAGGTCTTAACAGATATACGGTAACAAAGGATATTTGAAACCTGATTTACGCAACGGACAACAGTTCTATTCATTTTATTGTTGGTAATTACTAGGAGGTGTGCCAATAACGATGTAATGTACACACACGTCACGATTATAAAATAACCAAATAGTTATTCTTCGAATGGCCTCGCGTTATTTATTGCAGAAGGGTGCCATGAGCTGGTAGAGCGAAGGACTCGTCAACAATGTGTCCCTTTTTCGATACCCGACCAGGCCAGTCTGGATCTGCTGCCTCAGTATGTCCTTATGAAAGGCACATAACTACCGTTTACTCTTCACGATATAGCAAATAATGTGTTTTAAATTGTAAAAAGATAACAGCTAACAACATTGAAGAAATTTCGAAACATCGTAGACCGACTCTCTAGTAGTTTGCAGTCATGTTAGATAGAATTACGCATGTTCGTTTGAGACTGATCATGAACAGCTTGGCGTTACGTGACGAAAACTCTGAGCCAGATAGTTCTTTGATGATTTGTCGTTATAGATCTCAATAATTATCATCATTAGCCTACTGCCCATCTCACGATTAACACAATTAGCCTCCAGCAGAGTCTCACGCTTAGCACAATTAGCCTCCGGCCATGTCTCGCACAATTAGCCTCCAGCCCAGTCTCACGCTTAGCACAATTAGCCTCCAGCCCAATCTCACTATTTATCATCATTAGACTACTGCCCATCTCACGTTTAGCACAATTAGCCTCCAGCCCAGTCTCACGCTTAGCACAATTAGCCTCCAGCCCAATCTCACTATTTATCATCATTAGACTACTGCCCATCTCACGTTTAGCACAATTAGCCTTCAGCCCATTCTCACGCTTAGCACAATTAGCCTCCAGCCTAGTTTCACGTTTAGCACAACTAGTCTCCAGCCCAGTCTCAGGTCTAGCACAATTAGCCTCCATCCACATCTCACTATTTATCATCATTAGACTACTGCCCATCTCACGATTCACACAATTAGCCTCCAGCCGAGTCTCACGCTTAGCACAATTAGCCTCCAGCCCAGTCTCAGGTCTAGCACAATCAGCCTCCATCCCAGTCTCACGTCTAGCACAATTAGCCTCCAACCCAATCTCACTATTTATCATCATTAGACTAGTGCCCAATCTCACTATTTATCATCATTAGACTGCTTCCCAATCTCACTATTTAGCATCGCTAGACTACTGCCCAATCTCACTATTTAGCATGGTTAGACTACTGTCCACTCTCACTATTTAGCATGGTTAGACTACTACCCAATCTCACTATTTAGCGTCGTTAGACTACTGCCCAATCTCACTAATTTGCATCGTTAGACTACTGCCCAAAATCTCACTATTGAGAATCTTTAGACTATTGCCCAATCTCGCTACTGAGAATCGTTAGACTACTGCCCAATCTCACTAGTTAGCATCATTAGACTACTACTGCATATATGTACTACTACTAATGCTTCTGTCTTCACCAACACTACCAACATCAAATCAACGACGACAACGATAACTGGAACTTCAACCACCATAAAAGTAACAACTTTTTTAATACTACTACTGCTCTTGCCAAAACTACCACCGCCACAACAACAACGTCAACATAAATTAGTGTTACCACTACTACTACAATTACTCCTATCACCATTACCACAACAACAACGACAACTATTGTACAAGAACAACAATTAGTATAACTACTTCTACCTATCATATTGGGATTACTTCTACCAACATCAGTGTTACTACCATGTCACCTTCCTTTTTACAACATTGACAACAACACACAAAAATAAAAAATACCTCTACTACTACTATTATCACTACCACCAGCTCAACACCAAAAACAATTGCTACTATTGCTGCAATTCCAGAAGTTATTACCAATTGTGAACACACACACACACACACACACACATACAGGGAGAAATCAGGAATGGTCTGTTTTGTGCAAGTTGTGGTATGTTTTCGGTGCGATACAGCATAAAGGCAATTTAAAATCATTATATACAATGCAGCCTTACACGTCATATTGGCATTATTTCAGAACTAATTTGCAATCAATATGCATTCGAAATGTACAAAACCAATAAAGGGCTTTTAACTTCCCTACAGTTACAGCGCCGAACAAACTCTCTTATAAATCAAACTAAGAAAATGTTTGATGAAAAATTAGTTCAAGAGTTTAAAAAATTACTAAATCATTTCTTCATTTCGTAATAAACTGATTTCATTTTATGAAGGGCGAATGCCATATTGATTATTAATTATGATTTATATTATTTCGTTCTAAATTAAATGCGTACCAATAAATGGATGTGTATGGTAGTGTCATAGCTCCTACTATTACAGCTGTATTCCATACCTCTGACAACAACCTTCAAGATTCAGTACACTACACAAGACTGCTTCACGATTCTTCGAGCCAACTCGAACGTTGACAAAAAAGGCAGAAAAATGATCACATTTATCATCGCCATTATAGCGTTATTTCTATGGACAGTTAAGTATCTCTCTCTCTCTCTCTCTCTCTCTCTCTCTCCTTATGAAGATATCCAATGTACTTTAAACTCTGCATTAGGAAAATGGTGTACAAGCTGATATAAATCCTATAATGTCTAATCTTATAAAGATCTATTTTATTTTCATTTTGTCAAAATCTTTTCATCTTTTCACTGGCAATTTAAAACTATAACTTTAGATAGATAGATAGATAGATAGATAGATAGATAGATAGATAGATAATATATAGATAGATAGGTAGATAGATATATCGATAGATAGATAATAAATAGACAGATACATAAACGAATCTGTTCTCTAGTGGGGTTAGGATGGCATATTTATAGCGTAATGTGATAAATGAGACTCGTATTCAAAATGAGAAAAGAAAAATGGAAAGAAAAGGAAAGAAGCAAAATTAATTCTTTATAAAGACAAAGAAAAAGCTGGCTGGATCCTCCTCACTGAGATGCTTACAAAAGATCCATGTCACTCTGGCGATACTTTAAGTCAACAAAATTGATGGGTTTATCTCCTTTACGCCGCGATGTAATGTAGACACAATAAAATGTACCAGCTTTAACGTCATATATCATGCTTAATTGTCCATTATTAACAGAAGCACCCTTATTAAATCGAATTGGCAATATAATTTATAATTTTGCCTTAATACATAGAGAATATGAGTTATTGAATTTAACTTAATTAACATCTAGAGGTATAGATCGACAGAAACAGCCGTTTGTATTATATAGATTGATATAAATAACTGCTTGAGATATACAAATTCATAGATATGTAGATTAACACAGATGGACAGATACGTTAAACATACAATCATATGGATGGATAGAAAGATGAGTGTATATAGAACCAGCATTAAGCAAACTATTATATCTAACAAACCTTGACTGGATAGTATGATATAAAATTGACAGAAATGATACCGAACACAAAACGGCGGGCATAGTCCGGTCGCATCTCAGTGTTTTAATTTTTGGTGACCCTTGGAAGAAGAACCTAAACGGCAGCCCTAGAGTTCCAGCGTTATTTAGTAACATAGATAGCACAAGCGTCTCTAGGTGAAAATTAACCGAGTGGATGCCGAATGTACATGAGCCACGTTAACTGCACAATGTCTCTTAATTACTGGACTCCGCTGTTGTCCTTACACAGATATGCAACTTACCTCTGGTAAAATGATGAAGGTTGTCCTTACACAGGTATGCAACTTACCTCTTTTAAAAAAAATGAGGATGGTACCTATATACAATCGAAATTTCCATAATCCTCCTATCCCACTCCCATATCTCATGGTACATTATATATCAATTGCAAACTGAATCAACTGAGTTCCATGATCGACTTTAGTATGACATGTTTTACCCCATGGATTCCACACTTGGTTAAACGGTTGGTGTGACAGAACGTAGTTTGTTTCTATCTTTCTATTAAAAAAGACATAAATCATTCGTCTTGATATTACTATAATATAAGAAACAGTTTCTAGAGTAAGCTTGCCATGTTCAAAGTTCAATATCATGAATGCTACTCTGCAAATGAACCAAGGTTGCAGCTGAAAGGAGATGGTTAAAAAAGATAAATTTTCACTCAGAAAAAACTCTGAAGACGAATAGTCTCCCTTACATCACAATGCCATGTATACATAATACAATTTACAAGTTTTACTGTCACACATCCTAATGAATTGCTTCATGAGAATATAATAACTTATTTTCATAGAAACGCGATCTCGATTTGCTAGATCACATCGAGCTGTCAGAGTTCGAAAATATGATCTTTATAAAACCGTGTAACATTAGTTTTGTTCCTGTGCAGTAAGTGCTATTTCCTAATTGATTATGACTCAAAAGTATAGAAAATGGCTATTATTTCCCACAAACTTTGCTTTTGTGACCAGGACAGCGATATTTTAAAATTTGTCTATTTTCCAGACCATGACATATATATTCATTGCTGAGTAAACTTGGAGTTACTTCTAGAAATTTGTAGACCTTAATATTAATATAAATAGCAGTATACATTCAGTAGCCATAAGCCCATCGGATGAGTTTGGTTAAAGCTGCCTAAGTGCATAAATATCTGCATTTTTCTGAGATGGCATCAGGAAGGTGCAAGCATCCGGCATACGCACTTTGCTATGTATGCAGCCTATTTATCAACAAATGAACGAAAAAGTACTCCGTGGAAGCATCTGCTAAGATGTGCGAAGCATACAAGGCATATTTCGGCATGCCAGTCATGGACCAAGACAAACCGTGGGCACATCAATTCACCTTGCGAGCACTGCAAAAAACACTCTGGAAGGTAAGATGGACAATTGTTGCTCGGAATTTTATGTTCTAAAATTTATTAAAATTTTTTAAATCGTAAAAGATTTTAATTTTAAAATGTTTAACAATTTTTAATGTTATTGAAAATATATGTCATATATAAAAATGTCGTGAGAATCTCTAACACATTAGTCCTGGGTGAAATAAATGTATTTTTGCAGGATGGTACGGAGGGGAAAAGAAAGCCACGAAGTTCGCTATCCCACGAATTTGGTGGGAACCCACTGACCACTCAGGCAATTGGTACTTCTGCATGGTGGACCCTTACAAACGTCGGACAGGCAAGAGTGCACCTGCTATCACGTATTTGGACCTTCTTTTATTAATCGCCCCTGTGCCACACTGCCCTGAGCTCCCAGAGTGCAGCTGTCGTTACAAGGGAACAGCAAGTCAGAGAGCGAGGAAGACGTAGATCAAAATGACAATTTCATACGTCTAGGCTCAAGCAGTAGAATTTGTTGGATGAAAGTGTGCAAGTCGTAGATCCAAGGAAGCGTCACCAATTTTTTTTCCAGCTTTTTCACCCGTAAAGATGGTGTCTGATTCTACCACATTGTGATCAGTCTGTTGGAGGCAATCGGAATTGTCTGTAATAAGAATGAGTTGCGCATCTTCATTGACAGCTCATCCAAGAGCCTAAAAGCCGTGCTGCTCCATAATGGAAACAAGTACCCGTCTCTTCCCTTGGCTCTCTCGGTGCACCTCAAAGAGGATTGCAACAACATCAAGACCATGCTGGACGCCTTGAAGTATGATGAGTATGACTTGAATGTCATCGAATGCTTCAAAATTGTTTCATTCCTGACGGTCTCCAGGCGATTTTACCAAGTTTCCCTGCTATCTTTGCTTTGGGACTGCACTAACACAGTCGAGACTGGCCACAACGGAACGTGTCCTCTGTGGGGAGGAATAAAGTCAAGTGGGATCCACTGGTGGACCCCAGGATGGTGCTGATGCTACCACAGCACGTCAAATTGGGCCTTATGAAACAATTTGTCAGAGTTCTAGATAATAAGTCGGCAGCCTTCAAGTACCTTCAAGACTTCTTCCCTAAGCTGTTTGAAGCAAAGGTCAAAGCCGGTATCTTCGACCGACCACAGATAAAGAAGATTATGGAGTGCAATGAATTCCCCAAGAAGCTTACTTGTAAGGTGAAAGCGGCTTGGAACAGCTTTGTCGCAGTGGTTCGGGGCTTCCTGGGCAATCACAAGACCGAAAACTATGTGGAGCTGGTTGAGACTGGTGAATCTCGAAAAACTACTCACTGCTGAATCTTTTGTGGTCATTTTTGTATTAATTTACTATAAATACCTGTTAATGTTTATTCGTGTGTTGTTTTATCTGCCTTTATGTGAACGAAAAGACACAAATTCGTCTGTTTTCTCATTGGAAATAGGTAAATTTCAAAATATCACTGTCCTGGTTACAAAAGCAAAGTTTATGTTGGATAATAGCCATTTTCCATACCTTTTAGGAATAAGCAATTACGAATTAACACTTACTACCCAGAAACAAACATTGTGATACATATTGTGATAAGCCAAACGTGGAATCATTGCCCGGATTTTGCCGGTGCTGACGGAAAGACCTGATGAGGCAATCAAGATCTAATTTATATGCTATTTATATGTCAAGTAAGATTTCAGCATTGTTAATCACGCTTCTTCAGTTGTAACCCTGAAACATCGGAAAAAATTAGTTTCTGTTTCCTTTCAAACGATGGTTATACGGAATTTAAAATCGAAAGTAATTTTTTCTACTTCTATCAATTGACAACAAAACTCCTCCCCTTTCTAACGTAAAATATTGATAGGTGTTTAACAAATCAAATTATTAATGCAAATGATAACTAATAGTCAACATATTAACTTTGAAAAACTGAATTAAGTCCAGCTTTTATACAAGAAAGTACTTATTGATTCTCTACAATTGTTTTCATTCTCAGAATGAATTGCAATTAAAATATTGTTTTGGTTTAAAATATTAAATATGAACGATATTTAGTTTACAACCATTGCTCAACAGGCTCGTAAATTTCATTCTAAACTGCATTCGACGGATCAGATTTGGCGTTATGTGGCCTTTATGGCGGAATAAAAGAGACTTCCAACCTTAAACGGGTGACCCTGTACCCTAGTAAATGGCACGAACGAGCTGGATATTGAACCCAGGACGACAGAGGTGCAATCGTTATTTTCAAAGTTAATTTCTGTCAATCGTACTACCATGAATAATATTTCAGAGAAATTATCACTTGTGTAAATGCTTCACTTGTTGTTTACCTCTGATTTGTGTTAATGTTCTTATCTTGATTTGGGTATGGTCTCATTTATGGTGTATAATCTTGGTCATTAATAGCTGTTATAATACACTAGCTATATATTCACTATTAGTATATCACTGTATGCGACACTAGCTAATCACTGTAAGTATATCACTGTCTTCGACACTAGCTATAGAATCACTATTAGTATATCACTGTCTGCGACATAAGCTATATAATCAATATTAGCATAACAATGCGACACTAGCTATGGAATCAATATTAGTATATCACTGTCTGCGATACTAGCCATATAATCACTATTAGTATATCACTGTATGCGACACTAGCTATATAATCAATATTAGTATATCACTGTCTTCGACACTAGCTATATAATCACTATTAGTATACCACTGTCTGCGACACTAGCTATATAATCAATATAAGTATATCACTGTCTGCGATACTAGCTAAATAATCACTATTAGTATACCACTGTCTGCGACACTAGCTATATAAACACTATTAGTATATCACTGTCTGCTACACTAGCTATATAAACACTATTAGTATATCACTGTCTGCGACACTAGCTAGTCACTATTAGTATATCACAGTCTGCGATGCTAGCTATATAATCACTATTAGTATATCACTGTCTGCTACACTAGCTATAGAATCACTATTAGCATATCACTGTATGATATACTAGCTATAGAATAGCTATTAATGTGTCACTGTCTGCGACACTAGCTGTAGAATCAAGTATATCATGGTCTGCTATACTAACATGGGAATCAATAATATGAACATTATGCTTTATTTTTCAATATGTTTTCTTACAGGAGGTCAGAGCTGTCAGTTTTCTGGTATGTATAACGGATATCTAGATTCGAACCAAGTTCTGTACAATTAGATGCTTTTGAAACCTTGTGAGAGAGATTCGTAAACATATACATTGTGTCATAACTGCTTCTCAATAGATATATTTCAATAGCTTGAAACGCGGGACGCACTAGCGCACATTCAGTTGGAATTCAGAGGGAGAGAGAGAGATAGAGAGAGAAGAAGAGAGAGATAGAGAAAGAGAGAGAATATACTATTATTATGATAGCATTATCTAGGGGTTGGGGTGGGTAGAGTAGGTAATAAAACAAGATGCAACAAGATCACAAGGAAACTAAACCTGGAGATTCACTGCATTGCCTATGTTTATCATCGATAAGGGTGGGGGGGGGGGGCCATCATACTATCTTTGATATTTTGTCTTTCGTTCAATTTCCTGCCTGTGATGATAGCCATATATCTGCAAAGCTGAATGAATGTTCTACATAAGACATATTGCCAAAAACGAAATATTCACGGACAAAGAAGTGTCGCCACTTGCAATATTGTATCGAACACAAATTTAAGTATATTAGATTCTATATAAACATCTCAAATCCATGCTTCTATTTTTGCTCGCTTCAGATACATTTGACCCCTGTTCCTGTAGAAACCATAAACCATTTCCCTACATGTCTGACCGATGCCCCGATTGCAATTACCTTTCTAGCGACCGGAGCGACCTCTATGACTTGGACCATGATACTTGGTACGGCACAGAATTCAACATGACAACCAGATATGTGTCGCCTTATGGATGTGGCACCGGAACTCCAATCTGGATGAATGGTTTGACTTTGATCTACTTTTTTCTTAGTTAACATTAAATCTTGACCATATGCTCCTCATTTGTGACGGACATTATTTCAATTGACGCCCCCCCCCCCATAAGGCAAATAATATTGATAGTTTGATTTTAAGTCCCAATTTTGATTTAGTATTTAGTTCTGGTTTAATACCACTATTACCCTTCCCTATACGCTGATAACTCAAGTAGAAAGGGTTAGGTTAATAAAAGACATCATGGTTTTTCATTTCCAAATATTTTGAACAAAGAAAACAAAACATGTAATCCCAGCAATCTAATAAACTGAAATACAAACAGTCGAAATGAAGTCATCGACGTATGTAAGCTTCGACCTGAATACCGTTGTTAAAGTGACATTATATAATAAATTCCAAGCATTCAGTGTAGCCCAACGCCTCGGCGCAAACCTGCTTCAGGAAGACTTTACTACGGTGACAAACCCAAACAAGTTGTGAATCATTATTCACACACAACGCTACTGGCCGTCAAAGTGTTAACAGATTCTAAACGCAGTTTAATGACTTTACCTTTCATTACAAATCCTTTTACATTTTGTATCATTTGTAAAAGCATCAATGTATTTGCTAACTAAATTTCTGGAAAATAAATTTCTGGAAAATGTCAAATCCAGTAAATACTATTATATTATAATATAATATAATGGCATTAAAAATGTTAAAACTAACAGACAAACAATTAAATGTAACCAAATATAAATTAAATAAAATATGCATGACACTTCCCCCCATTAGAAAAAAGAAAGATTTATATAATAAAGCTTTCTTTTTGCCACAGATTAATTGCCTATGAAGTTGGGTTTTTTATATAAAAAAATAACATAAGATGAACTCTTACGAATTATACAAATTATACATGACAAAATACATTTCTATACACGGGAACGTGCATCTGCTATTTAAGAATATTTCCCTTGATGTGCCTGATGTCAATATTATATTCCTATAGCAACAAACTCTACCTTAGTAGTCTATGATTTTTTACTTCATCTTGCCGGCGAAAATATGGGGGTTGTGATCACTAAACACAATAATCGAGGAAGGAGCTGAACTAATGTAAACTTCAAAGTGTTGTAATGCCAAACTAAAAGCCAAACATTCCTTCTCGATTGCTGAATAACTGTTTTGGTGCTTATTTAATTTCTTAGAATAAAGCACACTGGATGATCAACACCATTTTCGTCTTCTTGAATCAATACTTCTCCAACTCAACATTATTTGCATCAACAGACAGTATAAATTATTGGCTGAATTTAGGAGCTTTAAGAACTGATGCACTTTTAAGTATGGCTTTCAACTTATAAGAAGTCTCCTGACATTCCTCAGTCCAAATAAACTTGTTTCTCTTGCTCAATAAATTTGTAAGGGATTCAACCCTTGACCCGATTGGACGGATTTCGACATCCCAAATTCAGCATAAAAATGTTTTTATCGAGTCTTTTACTATTGTTTTAGATTTAATGTTCCTCAAAATGATTGCCTCTGGAAACCTTGTTGACGTACACATTATGGTCAACAAGAATGGCTTAACTGACTTGGTCTTAGGTTAGGGACCAACACAGTTTACCATAATTCTGCTAATTAGTTCGTCAAATGGTGGAATTAGCTGCAGACGAGCCTTAGGTATTCTCTTTTTGGGTTTTCATACTATTTGACATGTATGACAAGATCTGCAGTATTTACAAACATCACTTTTAATTTTTGGCCAAAAGAAGTGAGTCAAGGTCTTGTGATATGTCTTTTTAATCCCTAATGACCAGCCAAAGGTGTTTCATAGGCCAGACTAGGCATTTCCTGTATGTAATATTCTGGAATTTGATAGTTAACTGACCACTTGTCACTAACAGGTACCTCGGGAGGTCTCCATTTTCTCATAAGAGTCCCATTTTGAATGAAATAACAGAGAGGCATTTCAGTGGCTTCAGTTTCTCTAATGGCCGGTTGAAACAAACAGGAGATCTCATGATTTTGTTTCCTGTTCAACGATAAGTACTTGTCGTTAGTCATCCTAATTAGAATAAATAAATTGAATAGTTAAAAGAGGATCACTGTGATTATTACTTTTTGACTGATCCAAACAAGGAGTGAAAGTGTCCTCATCAAAAGCCTGACCAATACATGTGTCAGCTAAACGAATACTTTCCCGATCAACGTCATTCTCAAGAGCTTTTTTGCCATAAATATGCACAACCTGGGTATAAATCAGAGGATTCTTTTTCAATAGGATCGACTTTCTGATATAATCAAGGCTTGTCAGTTTCAAGTGGATTAACCACAACCTTGTCTCCAGCTAAGTCGTTGCCTAGTAACAAATGAATGCCCTCAACGGGTAAAACAGGCACTGTTTCGACTGTCACTGGTCCTGAGACTTATTCTGATGACAATTTTACACAATGGAGAAGAACATTAACAACGCCGCACTCTACTGAATAAGAACACTTTCATTAGAAGAAGACTTATCACAAAAAGGCAAAGTACTTAATTATAAAAGACCCTGAGAAGCTCCTGTGTCACTTAACATATTAATATTGGATATTATTTGCCGAATCACCCAGGAGTGATATAGAACCCTTCGACATGAATGGTTCATAATTATCCATAATCAAATCAGACTGGGGTTTATTAGACCCAACACATGTATTGATTTCAATACATGACCGTGACCTCTTATAAATAAGATTATTTAGAATAGGTCTGTCTTGATTCTGATGCTTATTTTTCAATTTGTAGCAATCAGAAATAACGTGTCATTTCTTCTTGCAATAAGTACACGTAGGAAGAGACAAGGATGGTCGATCAAGCTTATCTGAAGCTTGATTTTTAAACGTTGTGCAATATTGAGATTTAGAAGGGCTTGTATTAGGTTGAAATACTTTTCTGCCAGACGACTGATGAGCGGAAGTCTTATTTGCAAAAGAAACTTTATGAGAAAAAAGAATACTCGTCAGCAGCACAAGCAGCATTTTCCAAGGTTTCGACTTCATGCTCATTAAGATAAATCCTAATGTCACTATAGATACAATTCTTAAACTCTTCAACCAATATGAGATGTCTGATACGTTCGTAATCTTTATTAACCTTTCTAGAAGAGTATCACCTATCAAATTGTCATGCTTTTCCCAATGCATATTCGACATAAGTCTAGTCAGTTGATTTTCCAGAATTCCTAAAACCTTGTCAATAAGACTCAGGGACTAACTCATAACCCATCCAGATACAGTCCTTAACCACATCATAGTCTGCGCTCTGTTATAGTGACAGTGGATTGTAAATATCACTAGCTTTACCAGTAAATACACATTGTAGTAATAGAGTCCAGTGCTCGCTAGGCCATTTCAACCTTTCAGCAGGTTTTTCAAAACGAAGAAAATATTGATCTACATCTTTCTCCAGAAAAGGAGGTACGTACTTGATATTTCTTAAAACATCAAACGTAGGGGAGTGTTTTCCCTTTGCCAGCTCTAAATCTGTTAACCTAATTTTAAATTCCCGTTGTTCCTTTTCTCTTTGCATTTGCATTTGCATTAGCCTATCTTGTTGTTCTTTCTCAATTTGCATTTGTATCTGCCTATCTTTCTCTCTCCTCTTTCATCGATTGTAACTGCATTTTGTTCTTTTTGTAACTGTCTCTCATCTTTCTCTTTCTGAAACTGCATTTTTCTTTCTTCCCTTTTTCTTTCCTAATTGTATCATTTCTATCTGAAACTGAACCAGTCTAATCTCTAATTTCCTAATTTTGTATCTTCGCTTCCATTTTCAAAATGTCCAACCACTCCTGGGTAAAATTAAAAATATTCTCTAGTTTTGATGAAATGGTGAAAAGAAAGCTTGCTGATTTCACTAAAGATTTCAAAAATGATAAATGATGCTATGGATTTAAAAGAACTCAAAATCTAGGGGAATTCAAATTTTAAAAGCCCAAGTTTTCTGAAATATTTTAGCTAAAATACATATATCCGAAGGACGAGCGTCCAGTTATCTTTGTAACGTTTAGGATCTTACAAAACGCAACAAGAAAAGAGTGAAGAGAACAAGCTTAGTGAAATTTAACAAATAATTTATTTCCCTATAAACACAAGATAAAATGAGAAAAAGAACTTACGGTTTTACGAATCAAATCTAAATATAATCCAAGAATAATCCAAGAATTAAAAAATAAAAGTCCTAGTAATATAACCTCTTAATGAAATTGAGTTCTAATGCCGATGAAATCCAAAAAGCAAGGCGATGACGTATGATGTGGCCAGTGTCGTAGTGATGTGTCAACGGTTCATTGTTGAATAGCAGAAAAAAATATTCCAGTGTTTAAATTTTTTGTAAATTTTGATAACTGTCATTGTCCAGGAATTAATTTAGAGCTCAAGTATTTCCAGGAAAAAGCTTGACTGCCTAAATTCATAACAGAAAACTGTTATACACTAAATTAAGACGCAAAACAGATTCCCGTATGAGGGTCACATAATCACTTTTTAGAAAAAACAGAAACTTTTTTTTACATGCCTAACATCACGACTCCCACTATGACCTCGATTTCACTTTATGAATCTTACACTAAGAAAGAAGAAAAGAAAAAAAAAAACAGTTGTTTACTTCGACTCTTACTGATTCTCAGTGAAGGTCAGGAACTAGGTCTGCATTAGATACAAAGTTTATATTATTAGTGTTCACGAAAAACAGTCAGGTCAAACATAACTAAAGTTCTCTAATATGAATTTCTGGAAAATGTCAAATCCAGTAAATAAATTACATTACAATAGCATGTAATGGAATAAAAGAAATTAAAACTGAGAAACAATGATGAAGTTAAATTAATATTATTTAAATCAAATATACATAGCAGAATATGTATTGTCTAAATATATACCTTCCAGAAATTAGTATATGATCTGACGTAGAGCATACCAACAATCGCAGTATCGCATTGTTTCCTGTTTCGTTTTACTGCATATTTCATTCTTTAATACACACAATTTAATATCACTCAGTTAATACATACACATTAATACCAGTCAGTTAATACAGACAAATTAATATGAGTCAGGTAATACACACAAATTGATATCAGTTTGTGAATACGCATAGATTAATATCAGTTAGTTAATACACATAAATTAATATCAATAAGTCCATGGAATTAAACATTCTAATTACTCGACAGGCAACATTCCCACGATTGGAGAAGGTGTAGTAAACAGGACAGCATGCGTGGCAAGATTCGAAAGCTTGTGTGCATCATCGTACAGTATCAAGGTAAAGCGCTGTGACTCGTCAAATATAGTGTATTGCTTGGAGAATCTTCCCAGTAGTTTTCAACAGCGATATTGTTTCGGTGAGTATTCTGCTTACTATTCCGTTTGAAGAAAAAAAAAGAAAACAGAGGTGAAAATATATATAAGTATATACGACGGGGCATTAGCGTCAAGTGGATTGGTTGATCCTGTGGGAAGTAAGTCGAAATCTCGACTTACTATGTCGGCATTTCGACTTAGCATCTCAACATTTCCACTTTCTATCTATAAATGTTTGACTTAGTATCTGGTAATTTCGAGTTATTATCTCGAACGTTTTACTAATATCTCGAAATATTGTATTGTCTCGAACGTCTGAGTTACTATCCTCAGATTTCGACTTATTATCGCGTTATTTTGAGTTATTAACCCGAAGGTTCGAGTTAATAATCGAAAGTTCGAGTTATAGTCTAATAATTTCATAAGGCGGCATATGTAAATATGATGTTCAGCAAGCAGGTCGTGGTGAAAGAAGCCACTTGTTGAGAATAAACATTAGCTTTTCTCTTCTGTTTAAAAAGTTTGCCATTCCTTCCCAAACAAAGTTGTGAGAAACTCTGACATTTCCTCTGTTTATTTCTTCCTTCATTTCTACACGTTTGCTCAAATACACCTTTATCATGTGTTTGTTATACCCTCGGGTGTTTTGGATTCTGTTTTGCATCTCAAAGTCAGTAATATGGTATACATGATGGAGGTAACAATGACTTGATTTTCATGGTTGGTTGATTTTTATGTGCCATTATTTTTTGGTTGTCCTCTATTATCTTCGACCATATTATATTAAAACGACGCAACTAGGTATGGATGCATCGGTAGGTTTCTCTGACTTCAGTTGTGTGCATGAGTGATTCAGCCATCGTATCCAGTTTGTATATTGACAAATGCACTAATTCGTTCTTGTTGGCGAAGGGAATTGTGTTTATGTATAAATATATTCTTAATATTATTTTTTTTTAAATCATTAGTCTCTCAGGACGAGAAGTTCTGCAGTCTTATTATGTTCCTTTCTGTCACTGGATAATAAACTATAAAATGTACTTACGAACGATACATAAAGTGTTTTTTTGTCCACCACACTTTTCTTCAGCTGTTAAGTTTCATCATCTGACTAAACTTTTGCACTGACAATTTTCCATTTGTCGTTGTCAACAATAACTGAGTAGTAATTAACCCATGAAATGCTTGTACTTTTAATGAATATATAATTACTGAAACAAAATCCGAGAAAGATTATAGCAGATAAATTCAGGAGTTTTTTATCCTTTGCACCAGAAAAACTGCTTAAGTTTCTTGCTCATGTAGGTATTCCAGAGATAATTTTTTAATGTAGTCAAAAAAACTGAAAAAGAAAAAAGTTTGCATTGACAGCTACTCCAACTCTTCCTTTTTTGTACATCCGCTACAGAGTTGATTGTATAATGTTATGATGTCCGTCAGTCCGCATGTCTGTTACCAATTTAGCATCCGCACAATAACTCCAACATGTATAGTTATCAAACTTTGTGAATTGCTTGCACTTAAGGTTAAAAAACCTAAAAAATTTGGGGTCAAAGATCAAAGGCCAAGGTCACGATATCTTAAAGAAGACAGATGGCTTCTGCACAATAGCATTGGTGTTCACATCATATACCTAGACCAAACTTTGTAGATTCCTTACACTTGGAGATAAGGAAAAAGTATATTGATTTTAGGGTCAGTCATATGTCTAGGTCACTGTGATTGGAAAAAAACAAATATTTTTTGTTTCATTAAAGTTAAGTTATCTGCATAGATGAATATTAAACAAGAGGCATAATATGGCATTTACTGTATTCTTATTCAAAGCGAGTTGCAAAAACCAAAGACTTATAAAAAATGGTACTGACAGGTGTCTCACAAGACGCTCAGCATTAAGAGGTTAGTGTTATGACAGGTCACCTTGGCATCTGGATCATTTGACTTGGTGGGACATAATGATACACGTCTTCCGCATGTTGCACCAGTGCTAGACATCACAATAAACTGCCGCATGGCGGACATCGTAGCGATATGACTGAAATATTTGTAAAGCTTTTTTTAAAAATCAAAATCAAACACAGACACACAAACACACACTCACACACACACACTCTCTCACACACGCACACACACCTTGTGGAAAGACAACAATACTAGACACCTAACGTTTATTTTTAGTAAAATAGTTTTTATTTAAATATTTATATTCCCTTATGACTTACAAGGCCAGCAATGTTATATGTCTATATTTTGTTGTGGTTAAATTAAATTAGCATTTGTTATTATTATTCTCAGAGTACCAAGGGTCGTCTTCAAAGCTGTGTTTAAAAGATTGTATTTCATGCAGACCTTTGTATATCAGTAGACGATTTTTTTGTAATGAGACAAAATATTTGTGATGTAAAGCCAATATGTGATATGCAATACTTAATTAGCATTGTATATAGTTTGTAATACTTTTAACATTGTCGCAAGTACGGTCGATAATCCGCTACGCTCCTTTACCAACCATGACCGTTTGTGTAGGGATTTCTCTATTTCTAGTGATAATGCATACGCATGCTGAAAGAATCGTTACAAGCGCGAATCAATATTTCTCGAAGTTATGACTAAATTTACCGTTCATACTGTTTGAATGAGCCAATCAAGTATCTCGCGAGTGATCCATGTTGTGCCCAGTTCTAAAGGATGTCTATCAGCACAAAGTACCACGAGATAATAATTCCCAATTAAGATATACTACCCCGAATATTCGAGATACTAAATCGAACTTTTGAGTTACTAAGTCGAACCATTGCGATACTAACTTGAAAATTGAGATACTAACTCATAATTTTAAGATACTAATTTCGACTTACTTGGCACAGGATAAATAAATACACTTGGCCATAATATTCCTGATGTATATATGTTAAATATTTGAGATCTAATTAGATATTCAAATCATTCATCAATAACGTATTTATTCTTGTCCAACCGATATCAATTATCCAACGTATGTGCAAAAATTGCACATTTGATTCGTTAATGTAATTGTTACATTCAGTGAAAATTGCTAAAAATAAATAACAACAATTAACTACAGCAGTATAATCATGGTTTAGGAAGGACGCTCAAATTTATCCTGATTAGAATATCAAATCTTTCTGACATAGGTCAAGATTATATAAAGGACTGTGTCCATTAAAATACGTTTTTATTTGGTAAAATGTATTGTGGGGAACAGGGGCGAAACGTTCGAATCAAGGTAAGAAGGGTGACTGATCGATCTTTGAATCTTTGTCCTTTAAGTTTTAAAACGTTTTCTCTTTCATATAAAAGGCATAGAAAAATATACACCTTTTCTCGTTTATGTAGAAGGCATGCAAACATATAAACTTTATGTAAAGGAAAATAGCATGGCAAACATAATAAATAATGAATCTTTGCTTCAATAGGACATCATTACCTGAAACCAGGATTTAAGACATTTTAATTTATAGATTTACATTACATATTATTACATGTTTTATATTGATAAGCATATCTTCTAGTGAAATGTGCTAAGGATATTGTTCTTTTGTGTAAATATTGTCTTTTATTGGTATAGCCATTTATGTATAGATGCAGATATTAACATTTCAAATCTACCAGGCATTCCATTCTAAATATTATTTTTCTAATTATAAACCAAGTGCAGAAATACAATTCCTGACATGTACATAAGTAAATTCGTGACATTGCTCACTAAGTAATTCATACATAAACTATTTTAGACATGACTGTTCATATCTGTAAAAATGCTGATTTGAAATATTTTCCACTAAATATAAATTAGCATTAGTATGTATATTATGTAGATAATACATAGATAGCAATGTGTACAATACAATTTTGGATTTATTTATAACAATTATCCTTAAACAAAATTCAAGTTTATCAAGTGGCATTGAGTTTAAAAAATGAGAAGAAAGAAAAATTTCTGGCGCAGGCGCTGTTGTCGTTTAGCCAATTATTTAATTTCGATATTTTATCATATATCTTCCCATATAATTCAAGACAAGCATAGACGGGTTGGATGTGGGAATGCAAGTTAGGATCACTGTAATGTACATTTGTTGGCCAATTAAGGAATGATAGCATAAATCTTTCTTATGTGTTGCTATACACAAACAACATTGACATCATAGCTATATTGATTGTAATTTATCAAATTTGTAATTTATTTCAGATTTTGATCCCAGTACATTCACTACAACGACCTCGACAACAACTGCAGCAAAGGTCCCAACTACTCGACCACCCATAACAGACGGAGAACGCATACCCATTGCTAATGGTATATTTAGACTCACAATAATACTCTCGTTATAGTTCCCCCAACATGTCAAACTTTCAACCAGGGCATGAGATTCTATGAATATGTTTTGTAATTGAAAACGAAACAATTGGCCCCATGCAGGCGCTTTTACTGGCCTTTAAATGAACTATAGTTTCTTGAACGAAATATCGACAAAAATTTACGTGAAGAAGTAAAAATGATTTTGACACTGAACTTCGTCTTTTGGGCATTTTAACCGTTGATTTTGGAATGTTCCACCAACTCCCTTTCAGTTGCAGCATCACATTTCAAGTTCGTTGTTTCGACAATTTGTAGTTGATTTTGGAGTGTTCCACCAACCCTCTTTCAGTTACAATACCACATTTTATGGTCATGACCGAGACAGTTGCCCACTTCACTTTAAGCAAGCCCCACCACCACCACTCCTACTGGTAGAACCCCTCAGACTGGTGTGGTTTGGTGCTGTTAAGGACATTAACAGATGTAGGTAATTTCGTGCCGAGACAATACGAAAACGTTGCCTTGATCAAATCTTATCGAAACGTACGATCGGAAACGAAACCCCTTCTGTCGTGACTTCAACAATATCCGTGTTAGAGTACGCTAACATCTTTCGACAAGGCCAGTCAAAACATGCCATCCATCCTAAACCAGATAATATGTCGCTTGGTATGATGTCACAATGAAAGAGCCGCTTATTGGAATGCATGCATTGGTACCAGGACAAACACTTTTCTTGACCGAGTTTATTTTCAGGATGGCATCGTAACAGTCGATTGCAGTCGATACTATTATTCAGAATCATTTATGCTAACAAAAAAGGCGGTGATCAATCAACTATCATCGATGAATACATTTGGTTAAATCAAATTAGAATTAACTTTTCCAACAATGATTTATATTTTAGTTAAGATTGATGATGGCCCCAAAATGACCACGTTGACGAACATTTAAAAACAAAATCTACATTTGACCATCCTTTCATAACTTATATCAATACATTGAAGGACAAATATTGTAATACAATTGCATTCCATCTATTGGCGAAGATTGTATTAGTTATAATTAGTTATCATATATGAAGTATCGCCACTGTTTCCAACAGTATGTCAAGTCTTTAGTCTTGACGACATTTTGCCGTTGTCATAGAGCTTTATCATTTCTACTGAATGTCTTGTATGTCATATCATATTGAAACATACAGAGAGAGAGAGAGAGAGAGAGAGAAAGAGAGAGAGAGAGAGAGAGAGAGAGAGAGAGAGAGAGAGATAGACTCTGTGCACAACATACTAGGAAAAGTCTCGAATATATGTAATGGCAACGTTTACTGCCCTCAAGCACTTGGTTGTGTTATAATTATGTTATAATTCTTTCACTGATGTCACATTGACTTGATGACATGGAATCTCCAATAGCAACTTAAGCAATAGTTTAATATCTTAATTGTTTAATAGTTTATTAACATGGAATAACTTCTTCGTTTTGTTTTCATTAACAAGTTATAGGAATAGTGTTAAAAACTCAAAGTGCATACTTGTTCCGTGTTATTTAAACACATTTAATGGTAGATACACATCGCATTTGATTATTGCAGATACTGGGGTACAGAGCTGGGTGAAAGCCGTACTTGCTGCACAGTCTGTTATTATTGTTGGACTAGTAGCGATTATCATTGTCATCTTCAGGTGGGTTGAATGAACTCAATATCTTGTATTTATATGATATACTTCATTATCATTGTCATCTTCAGGCAGGTTGAATGAAATCAATATCTTGTATTTACATAATATACTTCCTTGGCCAGGTATTATGGCAAATGCAAATATTTATGTTCCTTTAATTTTTATAAGTTATTTTCATTTAATCGACATATCTCTATAAAAGTTAATACGTTCCTTATGTTATATTATGTTTATGTTATAGCATTGCCAGTGTTTTTCCTTTCTCAGTTCTTGTTGTTGTTGTTGTTGTTGTTTTCTAGAAAGAAATACGTTTTAATCCAATTATAACTATAGAGGTGAATATTGGAAACGAACAGTTACTAATTTTCCAGACGTTTTCTGTTTTCTAGACAGAATAGTGCTTTCTGATGTTTAGCCAAGATACTGTGGATGATACATCTTATCGGAAACGGATCTTCATGCAAGGTAATATGAAATTAAATTTATGAAGTTTTCTTCTGGTTTTTTTTAGGCAGTTTCGAAAGAACCACAAACATTACAGAACGTTTCCTGAGCACAATATGCCGCCACATTACAAACAAGCAATCGATTTCAGCCGTTTGGGAAATAAAAAAGATGTGACAACCGTTGATAATGTGAAGCCAAGATATTAGCAAAGAGTAAACTGCTGGAAAAATCAGGAAAATGGCCACGAACCTTTCGGGATGGAAACTATTGCTTTGCTTTTTGTAAATGGTTTACGACCAAATGAAATTTGTTTTATAAAGAAATATAAAATAAATGTATCTAATGCTTGTCTTAATTTATGTAAGGGAACATAAACTGGGTTTTCTCAAGTAATTCATGGATAATATTGAGACGAGATAGAACATATTTACTTCGTTCAAATTTGTTACACCAGAGTAATTATATCGATATTTTTTACATGGTAGGATGGGGATATTCAATATAAATTAAACACCTTCCTAAAACTCGTAAAATGCCTAATCTCTTTTAACCACATTATCGCCTAGCTCCTGTAAAATCTTCGCACTGCATGTAGCACATCTCACGAACAAAGCGCATAAGACTCTTGTTGAACACAACAATTAAAATAGTAGGAGGTGTGAAGTTGTTCCCTGCATTTAATGTTGCTTGCAAATTCATCATACCTTTTTTGAATATGATTAATAACACGTTCTCGGGAAACATGACAGCCTCCTCCCCAGTAGTCATACTTTTAATTGACTTTTGGAAACTTTCATACTGTAGATGTTTAAGAAATCAGACATTATCCATAAAATCTCCAGAATAAAACACTGTATAAATCTTGAACTAAATGTATTTTCTCTTTTGGAACAAACCAACGCTTTAAATTCCAAAAACCTTCCCTATTCCTGTTTTTCGCTAGATGTATACACATACTAGTTTATTCATAACATATATTTATGTAAATTAATTTATATCGATTCAAAATGATAATAATGCTAACAAAATACAGACAGATTCATTAACATTGAGATAACTGTCAAAGCATTTCCTTTAACGGTTATGTTACATGTTGATCAATTTGGTCGTTGAAAATAGGCTTACTCTCTCATTTGGTGTAACTTAAATACACTATAAGACCATTTCTATATTTTGTTGTAGAATTCAGTTTATTTCAAATTTAGAACCTTTAAAAATAATATCAACTCAAAAAAAAACAATAAAGGGAGATATTTTCTGAAATAATTGTCAAACGAGTATATTTTCCTCGCATAGAACATGCATTTGACTCTAAATAATTTATACTTCTCCAAGTGAATTCAAATAGAATCGATTTAAGTTTCTAAAGGGGATAGGCTAACAGCAAATATCACCAACTTTCAATTTCTACCAGTAGAATTTTCAAAATTATTAATATAAAGCTACGAATCTATGAATCAATTATTTTTGCCAAGATAGTATCATCAATGGAATTTTCTTTTATTTAACGTTCATTTTATGTCATGGTGTATTTATTAATTAATACAGAAATCAAGTATCCTGCACAAGTGATTGTTGCTTTCTTAGGAAATAAACAAATAATGTGAACATTCTTATATATATATATATATATATATATATATATATATATATATATATATATATATATATATATATATATATATAAGCTAGATCTTTAGTGTGAAATTGTCAGATAGTGGCCATCCTGCAGCCATATCCCACATCTCACCACGTTGGCAGACGGCCGTAGCATTGTCTGCTAAGTTGAAGAGAACTGGGTAGCATCGAATTCCTACGGGAATTAAGAGTGGGTGTGATTGCCATTTCAATCCGAATTGAATTGAGTAATGTAGACTATAAACTTCAGTAATTGTGGAACAATCATGCTGGAAGGTAAAACAATAACTCCGGGAAAGCAATTCGTAAAGTGGCGGGAAAACTTAAAACATTATAAGGAAAGACAACGCTTCGTAAATATCAATGAGTTATTTGATCGATTGTTGCAGAATATTACGGCATTGCAATTGTAATTAAGTGCAGAAGCTTTTAGATGACAGACTGCCGGTGTGGCTTAGTCCCGAGTCTCTAGGAGAGAGACGGAATAGAAACTTGTGGAGAAGTCGCTTGTGAATTGATTGCTAGTCAGAGATCAGAGTCAAGGAGGAGGGGAAAAGAAGTCGAGGAGGAGCAATTGGAGAAGGAGCAGTGAAGGGGAAGGAGTTAGGAGGGACGTCCGAAGGAGATGAAAAATCAGGGAGATAGGAGACATACAGCTGATTTGAAAACAAGGACAGGTGGAAAAGCGATCTCACAATATAAATCAACGGATGCAATATGCTATCACTTGGTCGAGAAAAAGAAGAGAGAGTGGGAAATCATTATCATTTGAATATTGAATTGTATTAAATTATTATTCTTTTGAATTTCACATTTTGTGTTCTCAGTAATGTAACTGTCGGCATTGCTGACTGGGAGCTCGGAGCTTTGCCTCTTTCTATCACTAATTCCACTACCTACAAAATCGTGCCCTGGGTGGGACTTCTATGGTAATTTAAATAATATATTGGGAGCACCCCTCCCCAACCTTACCAAACACCACAGTGATGATACAGATTCTGTAACAATAAGGAGTTACAACGATACTAAATGATACAGATCATATATCAATTAGGAAATACAACGATACTAAATGATCATATATATATATTATGCCAATTAGGAGTCCCAAATAGACTTAATGATGACACATATATTATTTTAATTAGGAGTTACAACGATGCAAAGTGATGATACAGATATGATATTATGTCAGTTAGGAGTCATAGCGATACTAAATGATGATACAAACATTACGTCAATTATGAGTCACAACGATACAAATTGACGATAAAGATATGATATGATATGAATTAGGAGTCACACGATACAAATTGATGATAAAGATATGATATGATATGAATTAGGAGTCACACGATACTAATAGACGATACAGACCTTATGGAGACTGGATTCTAAAAACCAGACTATGAAATAATGGGCATAAAACGCGCACCAAGGGAGTAATTACAAAGCCATTAAAAAGGGAATAGTCAGGGAACATACCTCCCCTAAAATTAATTTCGCATATTAAATGTATGATCAGACAAGACTCACAATCAAGCAAAGGTGTCATTAATGTCAAGTAGCCTATCAATTTTGCTCAAAATGGGAGTCATGATACAGACATAATGTGTGATGGATGAAATTAAGTCATGTTGTAGACAGAAAAGTAAATGGGTGAGACACTAAACAATATAGAATGCTGACAAATTCAACTCAGTCAAGGGTTTATCATTGTCAAACTGTATACTAAATTTAGTAGACAGTCAGTTAAAATTAATCGATTTAACTGGCAGAAATGAAAGGATGCAAACTCCGTCAAATTCGTCCTGTATCTCCCGATAATTAAACTACATTCAAAAGTTTGCTTAAGTCCACTTAAAACTAAAGGCAGTTATTGTTCTCAAACGAATGAATCTGTACATGAGTGGTTATAAATCTGATAAGAAACGACGCAGTGTGTTAACAAGGAACTCGGTCAAGGTCGCATCAATAATATGCCGGATATCAAATTTTAACAAATGTTCCGATAATGGTTTTTGGCGAAATTGTGACTGAGTGGTTTTGACAGTCAATGACTATACTTTTGCCAAACAATTCCAAGAGAAACAATTGTATAACCACCCCATTTTTCAGCAATAATTCACTTCAGACTAATGTAAAAGCTATGACATGTAATGGAAGTCAGGTGAATAAGAACATGTAGGCATTAGAAGCATAAAACTGGGTCAATTGATGTCAAATCTTTTTAAAAGGATTCAGGGACATCTTCACACTGTCCCCCGCCCATTTATCCGTAACCTCATCTACAAATTGCAGGGTGTGGATTGGAAAATATGTTATATGTTATTCCTTTGCAAACCATCTGCGAGTGAAGTGTCAACGGTTGTATTAGGTTATTCCTGTGCAAACCATCTACGAGTGGAGTGTCAAAGTTTGTATTAGGTTATTCCTGTGTGAACCATCTGCGAGTGGAGTGTCAACATTTGTATTAGGTTATTCATGTGCAAACCATCTACAAGTGGAGTGTCAACGTTTGTATTAGGTTATTCCTGTGCAAAACTATATGCGAGTGGAGTGGCAACGTTTGTAATAGGTTATTCCTGTGCAAAAACTATATGCGAGTGGAGTGGCAACGTTTGTATTAGGTTATTCCTGTGCAAAACTATATGAGTGGAGTGTCAACGTTTGATTTAGGTTATTCCTGTGCAAAACTATATGCGAGTGGAGTGGCAACGTTTGTATTAGGTTATTCCTATGCAAAGCTATATGCGAGTGGAGTGGCAACGTTTGTATTAGGTTATTCCTGTGTGAACTATCTGCGAGTGGAGTTGCAACATTTGTATTAGGTTATTCCTGTGTGAACTATCTGCGAGTGGAATGTCAACATTTGTATTAGGTTATTCATGTGCAAACCATATCCGAGGGGAGTGTCAACGTTTGTATTAGGTTATTCCTGTGTACACCATCTATAAGTGGAGCGTGATTATAAGATCCTGCACATGGACTTTCTTGGAGATGGCCAAACAAACAACATATTCAACTACAATCACATTTCAAAATACCATAGCAGGATCAACTTCTACGGGAGGGGTTGAAGTGGACGGATTATCATTAGGATGTATGGGTTACTCTCACGAGGTGGCGGTTAAGGTGACATATTTTGCATTAGGACTTATGTGTCTGTGTCTTTTGAGAGGGGCTAAGCGCATAAGGTGTGGGATGTGTGATATACAGTAAAGGTGTGGATAATTGCTGTTTTAGCCTTGGCATTTGATTTAGATACGTTTCGTTACCCAGCCTAGCATGCTGTTGTTCTTTTTTAAAATTATAGTAGTTTAACATCATGTTCTAAAATGCCGACTAGTCAAGATGCATATACATGATTTCTAGAAACTATATATCCGACAGGTGCAGAGCTTGCACTTCTCAATCGACAATATGTGTTCCATTGTGTGAAATGTGACAAGACCAGATAAAGAAAATGTAACAAGACTATCTAGACCTTTTCTAGATGTATGTACAGAAAGCTGCACATGACTTTATAGAGCAAGAAACAATTCCAAACTTCACATGTGCAACACTTATCTGAACATTTGTCATTTACATTAAGTCAAGCAAATGGAACACAAAACTCATTGGGAAGTAGCTTGTGTAGAAATCCTTCATCTCACTCAAGTTTTGAATGTCGCTGGGAAACACAAGAACTCCATGACACAAATACTCGAGTAACAAGCACAATAACTCTAGGACAAAATGACAATAGTTATTACGAAGGAATTAAAATACAACAGCCAGTAAATCCCAGTTTGAATGTGTATGCAATGAGAATTCCAGAAAAATATTATTTTAAGGGTTGACGTCATCGACACAATTTGGATCGTTCTCAACGATCAGTATTATAAAGCACTAGAAACAATCTAGACATTTTCTGATTGACTACCATGTATCTCTCCCTCTCATCGTCTAGAAATGGAATTTCGCTAGAGCAAAAGGCTTTCCGTTAACTTTTCTCCAATTTTCGATTGCTTCTTCTGTGTTGAAAACTATAGCATCGACAACGAAAAGTATCTTGAAAGCATTATATGTTGTCATCGAATTAAAAGAAGGACTGAATTTGGTCTTTGTGCATTCCGATGTAGTATAGTACAACGAGGTAGAAAACCCAGCTGCACCGTTGCTAGGAGATATTTCACATCAAAATAGATTCTGCAACTAGTGCTCATACAAAAGAACTTGTATATCTCCATTCCATTATCTTCTCGCAGTGAATCTTGGTTTGAAAATGTGAATATTGATATACACGAGAATTCTTGGACAAAAGGTAGTATTCTTCAAAGGAAAAGTTGCATTAAAACTACATTTACGAAACATATTCTCGATTGAGGTGAAGTGTGTGTATTCCCTGTACAGAAGAGTTTGAGGACGTTCTTTTGTACTGTCTTACTGATTTCAATTAATTTGCCTCGCAAAAATTGCATGCTTCAAAGCATGCTGCCCTGTCAAAATAAAATGAATTTTCCAACATGCCATGGAAAATAAATATAATCCCAAACAAACGTTTACTCAGTGCTTGATAAATCTTCTCGAGATAAAAGTGAAGATTTATCTGCCAACTAAACAACACTGGGCCCCAAATTTGATGACAACGTAAAAAAGAAAGTGAGCTCTTATCATAGGGAAAGAGAACACAGGTCCCGAAACAAAGACACACGATTTGGTGTGACTATTAATGATGGTATCAATATACTATCAAGACTGTTGAGAGACAAGCAGCCAGAGAAAGAAGACATTTTATCATCATCGGAAAAAATGAAGAAAAAGAAGAAACAGAGCGGGCATATTTTTCTGAGACATAGGGATGATCCCGATATAGGTTGTTGGTGTGAAACAAATTTCCATACATTATCATCGACCTTACATCATAAAATGCAAATGTTTTCAACCGTTTCCTCATCCTAGTCCACCGCATCTGTCATCGTCGTACTTTTTGTACTTGCTGCCGCTAATAATGATAGTTTGAAGGGGGGAGGGCGAGGCAGGTTTACGTCATTAGGACTGTGCACAAAGTACTTCGCATAACGCTCGATCTATTTAAGATTTAGATGCACAATACTGTGTATCAGTAAACACAACATACAACCATTCTTTGCTCTTATCTTTGTTGTTTGAAAGATTGAGTCAAGGATAGTTAACAATGCGTGGTCATTTGTAATTATGTATGATATTCCTAATTAACTATATAATCTTTATATTATTTCACATGAGCTTCGATATGCGTGGTATTGGATAGCAAAGTTAAGTATTTTCTGGTCCATAACCCTTATCTAAACCGTCCCGTTGTTGTTGCGTTTGAAATCGTGTTCTCGATTGTGTCTTTGTTTGCTATAAACAAGTGTAGCTGACTTTAAAAATCCACATTCCATTATCAATTTTGGTTTTGGAATAGAATTACAATGGAATTGTAATTATGGGTATTAGTGTCAATCAGATAACATCCCATCCCCAAGTCTGTTTTGTTTGAATGTGGATGTTGTTGGAATGTCACGACAGCTGATGGACGGTAGATGGTGTTTGTTCTTCGTTCTCAATACTTTAACGGTTTCATCAGATGAGTGTACCACGTGTTAACCTACTAGACCGGCGTTAACCTCGAGGGCCATTTTCAGGGTGTCTGTGCTGGTGACACACGCTATGCATTGGTTAGTATGTGGGTTCAGATCAGCATCGGTATTGATTGTAGATGTCAGCACTAGTCAGTAGATGCAGGTGTAGGTCAATTGTTTAGGTGTTGTTCATTAATGTAGGTATCAGTTTTTCACATTCCTTTCTCTCCTGAGCCTTTAGTGTCAGTTTTGTAAACCAAACATTCAGTGAGAGGCCAATGTTATATTTGGTGTTTTGTTTGTTTGCTTGCTTTGTTTGTAAATTTGTTTTAAAAGTACCCCTACGGCATCATAATTTTCAATTCCCATTGAGACAATAGTGATATTTGTTTTGTTGCTTTGCATTGGATTTGTTGTGTTCTTGAGGCCAGAGTGCCACACTTTCCGTTTCATACAAGTATTTAAATGACGGCGTAGATACGCACTTAAAATAATCAGCGTCCTTTTTGGAATGCTGAAAATGTGTATGCATGTATGATTCATTGCTACTAATATTTTGGCATAGCCTGAACTTGTTCATCAGATATGGGATACACCTTTTACTTGGTAACACACACACACACACACACACACACACACACACACACACACAATTATATATGAAGCATGGATATGACATAGAAAACAACCAAAAACAATGAAAATTCTCATTTCCCATTAGTTATTGGTATTAGTTCAGCTGACTACTTAGCATCTACAGATCTATGTCCGGTTTGTCGCATGTATGTATGTATGTATGTATGTATGGATGTATGTATGTATGGATCTATGTATGTATGTATGTATGTATGTATGTATGTATGCATGTATGTATGTACGTATGTATGTATGTATGTATGTATGTATGTATGTATGTATGTATGTATGTATGTATGGATGGATGCATGGATGGATGTATGTATGTATGTCTGTATGTATGTATATATGTATGTATGGATGGATGGATGTATGTCTGTATGTATGTATGTATGGATGTATGTATGTATGGATCTATGTATGTATGTATGTATGGATGGATGGATGTATGTATGTATATATGTATGTATGTAAGTGTGTATGTGTGTCTGTATGTCTGCATGCATGCATAATTTGAAATGTTTCATAGGCACGCTTAATCAATCGTGTCCGTGAAGAAAAATTCGACAAAAGGAGATATGCGTCAGACTGTTAATTTATAAAGATCGACAAATCATTGGACGGACAGTTAGCACCGAGAGTAGATCTGTATTAATACGCAAATGTCCACAGTTATTTAGCGGTGTTAGCTTCATATCTTTACAATTGACAAGGACGTATTTGGTAAAGGTACAATGATAATCCAGACACGTCAGAATTATACCTGTTTCGAAAATGCAATTGCCGTTTACTTTTTCCATAAATAACCTAATTCATGGTCCTGAAAAATCCGATTGAATAAGAGCGATTAAGGGTTCAGTCAATTACGTGGTAACATCTAACAATGTCCATGTTGACACATCAGCAATGAATGCCGTACAAACTGTTCCAGCCATCTGTTTAGTGCAAACAAAATTAGAACACATGTTTAAGTTAGAACCATACATTCCTGGTAAAGTATTAAATGCAAATGCGAGTATAACATGTCGATTTACTCCGATACAACAAAGATATGCAAATAATAACTGAAATCCTATCTTTAACAACAAGGCAACGGAAAGACTATCTTACAAAATTATAACAATTAGATTGTATTGTATGTATATTATGCATCGTCACGTTGACAACATAACCCACCCAAAAAGAAAAGAAAACCAACAAAAAGAAACTCCGTATGATATATTTTTTCATTTGTTTAGGTCCAGTTAAAAATTAATTATTCGTTTGAACAACAGACCATCTCCTCTAACCATCCTCCTGTTACTACCAATTGTATTACTACTAATAATTAAAAACCATATATGTATTATTGTTACTAATACAACTAATACTACTACTACTTGCCCTACCACTAATAATGTGGCGCTACAACTAATTATTCCACCCCATGAACTATATATGTGTTCCTGCTACTACTACTCCTGCTGCCACTACAACTACCGCTACCAGTGCTGCTTCTACTGCTGCCACTACTTCTAAAACTACCACCACTACAACAACAACTAATAATAAGAAGAAGAACCATAATAACAACATTAAGACCACTACTACTGCTGCAACTACTACTACCAACATCACTAATAGTACTAGTATTACTAAGATTACTGCCACTGCCACTACTACTGCAAGCACCACTACCACTACTCATAATAATACTTCTACGACTACTACTAATACTACTACAACTAATATTACTACTACCGCTACTACTACTACTACTTCTGGGGCCCCGAGTGGCCGAGTGGTCTAAAGCGCTCTCCGTTACGGATCACTACCATCTCACCTCTGTCTGCATGGGTTCGAGTCTAGAATTCGGCCAATGTGGGTATGTGAGAAAGCTTGCCAGTAGCTTCTCGTGGGTCGGTGGTTCTTTCAGGGGTTTTCCCCGGGTTCTTCATCCACCATTAATACTGACCACCATGAATAGCCTACCGTTTGCTGAAAAATGGCGTTAAACCCAACAGCAACTACTACTACTTCTACTACGACTACTACCAGAACCACTACTACTGCAACTATTACGACTACCACTACTACTAGTACTGCGACTACTACAACAAGCAATACTACCACTCATAATATTGCTATCACTATTACTACGACTACAACTACCACTACCACTAATACTACTACTACTAATAATACTACTACTATATTAATACCACTACCACAACAACAACAATTACTACAACAACAACTACTACTACAACTAAAAATGATAACAAAATACCACTGCTACTACTAATACTACAGCCACTACTACTACCATCACTACTACTGCCACTACTACTACTGCTACTAGTATTACTAATAGTACTGCCTCTACTACCGCTTCTATTGCAAACGCTGCCGCTACTACTACTAATATTACTACTGCAACAACTACTACCTGCAATACTAGTGCTGATACCACTACACCCACTCTGACATTAAGGGATTTTCGTTCTTGGATATATATTTCTTGGTATAAGCTTTTCTAGGTACAGCTAATAATAAACACACCGACCGTCTTCATGAAAAAAAAATATCTATTCTGATATTTCCCAGAAAAGAATTTACCTATGCTGTTGGCAATATGTCAGACCAATCATTTTCAATACTTCTGCCTCGTTTCACTAGGCAAATTGACTACAATTTTTATCAAATTCTCGGTTATGCCACCCAGTTGTTTCATTCAGCTGAGTCCAGTACTAAATGTCAGAATGTTTTTTCAGTGTATCACAACATGGCTATTCGTCTGGACAGTTAAGTCTCTCTCTCTCTCTCTCTCTCTCTGGTTAAAAGCTTATGTCTTTAGTCCGTCCAGTTGTACACTCATACACTGTTCTTTGATAGTCAGAAATCATATTCCGATAGTCCATAATTCAAAATATAGTCTGTTAATCTTTAAATGGTTTGCATTACTTTCATTGATTTAACTTTTTATTATTTCTGACATAACATTTAAACGAATAATGTTTAATTTCTTTTGTGTAATATTTAATAACCTCCGTACATGGTAATCTATTGGTCGGGGTACCATCACAAAGATCATTTTTTGTAGAATTTGATGCAGGCACGTATGTAAACAATAATACTAACAAATTTGAATTATTAATATCAATTTCAATTTTTTTTTAATTTAAATAAATGTAAAATTAATAATATTAGTAGCGGTGGATGGAATTTGATGTGTGATATAAGTGAGACAGACAAAGAAAATATTCATGTTATAGATTCATGACACGTACGTAATAAAATAAGTATTCCCTTTTTCTTGTCAAGGACTTTAGTCCTTGAAAGTTATCAATTGAGCCTGAAAATATTATCTTATGTAACTTATATTATAAAACAAGCATTCTACATACATACATTATACATACATTATACTTTACACATTTAAGTTGGGGGCCCCGAGTCGCCGAGTGGTCTAAAGCGCTCACCGTTCCGGATCACTGCCATCTCAACTCTGTCTGCGTGGTTTGAGTCCAAGGCTCGGCTGGCGTGGGTACGTGTGAAAGCCTGCCAGTAGCTTCTCGCGGGTCGGTGGTTCTTCCCTGGGTTTTCCAGGGTTCTTCCTCCACCAGTTATACTGGCCGCCATGTATAGCCTATCGTGTGCTGAAAAATGGCGTTAAACCCTAGAACAACAAGACATTTAAGTTTTCAAATGATTATCTGCAATCTCCGACATTAATATTAGCATCGGACCACACTAGATGTAATCTCCGAATTAGCATCGGACCACACTAGATATAATCTCCGATTTTAATATTAGCATCGGACCACACTAGATGTAATCTCCGAATAAGCATCGGATCACACTAGATGTAATCTCCTACTTTAATATTAGCACCGGACCACACTAAATGCAATCTCCGACTTTAATATTCGCATCGGACCACACTAAATGTAATCTCCGACTTTAATATTCGCATCGGACCACACTAAATGCAATCTCCGACTTAATATTAGCATCGGACCACACTAGATGTAATCTCCGAATTAGCAT
Source organism: Sinohyriopsis cumingii (assembly GCA_028554795.2). Lineage (NCBI taxonomy): Eukaryota > Metazoa > Mollusca > Bivalvia > Unionida > Unionidae > Sinohyriopsis > Sinohyriopsis cumingii. The sequence goes on along the minus strand of CM068828.1, from coordinate 151,962,522 downwards.
CGGACCACACTAGATGTAATCTCCGACTTTAATATCAGCATCGGACCACACTAGATGAAACCTCCGACTTTAATATTAGCCTAGAACCACACTAAATGTAATATCCGACTTAGCATCGAACCACACTAGATGTAATCTCCGATTTTAATATTGGCATCGGACCACACTAAATGCAATCTCCGACTTTAATATTAGCATTGGACCACACTAAATGCAATCTCCGACTTTAATATTAGCATCGGACCACACTAAATGCAATCTCCGACTTTAATATTAGCATCGGACCACACTAGATATAATCTCTGACTTTGATATTAGCATCGGATCACGCTAGATGTAATCTCTGATTTTAATAGTAGCATTGGACCACACTAGATGTAATATCCGACTTTAATAGAAGTATTTGATGACACTAAATGTAATATCTGACTTTAATAGTAACACTGTATGACACTAGATGCTTAGCATTGGATGCCACTAGATGTGGTATCTGAATTAAACATTAGCATAGGACCACACAAGATGTAATATCTGACTTTAATGTTAGTATAGGACCACTCTGGCCTTTAGCTACCACAATTTCCATGATTCAGGCTTTTTTATTGGCGTTGAGTCAACTTGTTATTCAATCCCATCAATATATTTTGTAAATTCAATTCCGAAAACAAAGATACATAATAAGCTGGAAAAGGAAGTTTGATTTCAAAATGTTTTGCCTGAACGCTTTTTGATTACATATACATACAAAAGATAGAAACAGCAATGAATAACTCACAAAAAAATACAAGGTTGCTTAAATGACAGCCTTTCATACCGATGATAGAATCCAAAACATGAAATAACGAAATCATAAAAATAGAAAAATGGGTAAAACCATTATTAAACCTTCCAACTCACGAACACCATTGTCAAATATTGATAAACGGAGTGCATGTACCACGGGAGATAATCCAGTTATATACTGTAATGTATTCTTATAGAGTTATCAATCATATGCTGCATTATATTGCTGGTATTCAGCAACATCTGAGCTATCTGAGGTTTCTGATCCTACCATACAATACAATATCAAACAAGAAGAAAATAAAACTAGACAGTGAAATGTATTGAAGATAGGATTAATGTAATGAAAATAAAATTAAAAACACATAAGTATGGGAGTAAATTGTACAAAAACAAAACAACTAAACAGGACGTGGGTAAGTGCGAAATTTAAATACTATTTTGTTTTTATTGCATACTCTAGTGTGATAACTTTTATCTGTAATTAAATGGAGTATATATTAAACTGGACATGTAATTAGGAAAAAATCCGGTGGTATATCTAATACAATCTTAAAACCACTCTACTATCTAATACAAGCTTTATACCACGGCAAATTCTAATACAAGCTTTAGACCACTGTACAATCTAATACAAGCTTTAGACCACTGCACAATCTAATACAAGATTTGACTACTGTACACTATAATACAAGCTTTAGACAGAAGTCCAATCTAATACAAGCTTTACACCACTGCACAATCTAATACAAGCTTTAGACCACTGCACATTCTAATACAAGCTTTATACCACTGCACAATCTAATACAAGCCTTAGACCACTGCACATTCTAATACAAGCTTTACACCACTGCACAATCTAATACAAGCCTTAGACCACTGCACATTCTAATACAAGCTTTACACCACTGCACAATCTAATACAAGCTTTAGACCACTGCACATTCTAATACAAGCTTTACACCACTGCACAATCTAATACAAGCTTTAGACCACTGCACATTCTAATACAAGCTTTACACCACTGCACAATCTAATACAAGCTTTAGACCACTGCACATTCTAATACAAGCTTTACACCACTGCACAATCTAATACAAGCTTTATACCACGGCACATTCTAATACAAGCTTTATACCACTGCACGTTCTAATACAAGCTTTTGACTACTTTACACTATAATTACATGCTTTAGACAGATGTCCAATCTAATACAAGCTTTAGACCGCTGTACAATCTAATACAAGCTTTAGACCGCTGTACAATCTAATACAAGCCTTAGACCACTGCACATTCTAATACAAGCTTTACACCACTGCACAATCTAATACAAGCTTTAGACCACTGCACATTCTAATACAAGCTTTACACCACTGCACAATCTAATACAAGCTTTAGACCACTGCACATTCTAATACAAGCTTTACACCACTGCACAATCTAATACAAGCTTTAGACCACTGCACAATCTAATACAAGCTTTAGACCACTGCACAATCTAATACAAGCTTTACACCACTGCACATTCTAATACAAGCTTTACACCACTGCACAATCTAATACAAGCTTTAGACCACTGCACATTCTAATACAAGCTTTACACCACTGCACAATCTAATACAACCTTTAGACCACTGCACATTCTAATACAAGCTTTACACCACTGCACAATCTAATACAAGCTTTATACCACGGCACATTCTAATACAAGCTTTATACCACTGCACATTCTAATACAAGCTTTTGACTACTGTACACTATAATTACAAGCTTTAGACAGATGTCCAATCTAATACAAGCTTTAGACCGCTGTACAATCTAATACAAGCTTTAGACCGCTGTACAATCTAATACAAACTTTAGACAGCTGTACAATCTAATACAAACTTTAGACAGCTGTACAATCTAATACAAGCTTTAGACAGCTGTACTATCTAATACAAGCTTTATACCACGGCACATTCTAATACAAGCTTTATACCACTGCACATTCTAATACAAGCTTTTGACTACTGTACACTATAATTACAAGCTTTAGACAGATGTCCAATCTAATACAAGCTTTAGACCGCTGTACAATCTAATACAAGCTTTAGACCGCTGTACAATCTAATACAAACATTAGACCGCTGTACAATCTAATACAAACTTTAGACAGCTGTACAATCTAATACAAGTTTTAGACTGCTGTACTATCTAATACAAGCTTTATACCACTGAACATTCTAATACAAGCTTTTGACTACTGTACACTATAATTACAAGCTTTAGACAGATGTCCAATCTAATACAAGCTTTAGACCGCTGTACAATCTAATACAAACTTTAGACAGCTGTACAATCTAATACGAGCTTTAGACAGCTGTACAATCTAATACAAGCTTTAGACCGCTGTACAATCTAATACAAACTTTAGACCGCTGTACAATCTAATACAAACTTTAGACAGATGTCCAATCTAATACAAGCTTTAGACCGCTGTACAATCTAATACAAACTTTAGACAGCTGTACAATCTAATACAAGCTTTAGACAGCTGTACAATCTAATACAAACTTTAGACCGCTGTACAATCTAATACAAGCTTTAGACCGTTGTCCTATCTAAAACAAGTTTTTCATCGGTGTCCAATCTAATTAAAATCTTTAGACTATTGTATAATCTAATTAAAATCTTTAGACTATTGTATAATCTAATACAAGTTTTAGACTATTGTATAATCTAATACAAGTTTTAGACTATTGTATAATCTAATACAAGTTTTAGACTATTGTATAATCTAATTAAAATCTTTAGACTATTGTATAATCTAGTAAAAGTTTTAGACTAGTGTATAATCTAATACAAGTTTTAGACTATTGTATAATCTAATAAAAGTTTTAGACGTTGGATAAATGATTACCTATGTTCAGCATCGCCTGTCTAATCCTTCAAAAAGCAGAACTTGTACAATGCTTGATTTGGGTCTAAATCATCTTCTTTTTAAAAGATCGACAACGTCACTTTTGAACGTGTCAGCATTCGGAATGCACTGCAAGCGTGCTACTGCAACGGTATAAATGCAACATATGATTAAATAATTGGTTTCTCTTTCATTCTAAGATTTCCTCAAGTACTACTTCATCCAGGACCGAAATATTAAATTCAACATCTTTGCTCGCCTGAATCTGTTTATATTTTCTAAATTCAATCTCACCTTTCGTACATTAACTGTAGGTTAATCACAATGTCTCTCTCTCTCTCTCTCTCTCTCTGTATATATATATATATATATATATATATATATATATATATATATATATATATATATATATATATGTTTCGTTTTTCTTTTATTCCTTGCAGGCGTTCAAGGCTGTCAGTACTCAGGTACTTGATACGTTCTATTTTATATCTTTATCTGTACAACATTCTGATCACTCATCTGATAAGGTTGGGGGAGGGTGGTTCTTGAAAGAAACCAGACATATGAGTCCTTTGATAAAATTACAAATCTAGTCTGGTATGCCAATTACATAAATATTGATATATGTGCCATAAAAATGCCACTGTTCAAACAAATGGATAGAAAACTGTTCAGCCACATAACCTATTGTAACGTGAGGCTCCTTCAGCGTGTTTTGCATTTTATTTGTATCAGTTCTTTCAATTTATAAATAGACTATGTATGTGTACTTACACAGTCTTATTCGCTTAGACAAACGGTGTCATGTTCCACCCTGACTTTTGACTGTCACGTAAAGTAACTTTTACCGATACCACACCTTATAAACCTTCGGACTTACGACTGTCCAGTTAAGTAACTTTTACACGTAGATGATAAAAACGTTTCTTTCGTTTTTTATTTTACCTAAAAAACGCGTTTTTTACGGGTTTTTGTGCGTTTTTTATATTTGGTACTTGCATTTTTTTTATCATCGGCCATACAGGCGGTCCTCTGTCATACTCTAGATTACAAATATCGATCAATAACGAATCTACGATGCTAGCCTACGATACTTTACGTAAACATGCTACAACATAGTGCTGATATCTGGTAGTGTAGGCCAGGCGTGGTCACATCAGTCAGATGGTGATAACGACATTGAGCGAAAAAAAATTCAATGTTATCTGGACTACGGTTTAAAACTTTTGACATTTTTTCATATTTGTATCACTGAAATTAAAAACTTGTATGTAGCGTGTAAATAAGTAAAATATTGATTTTTGTGTTACCTAAAAACTACTTGAACGTTTTTTTCTTCCATTTATTATTTATTGAAAAAAAATGCGTTGTTTTACGTTTTTTATTTTAATTTTAACGTTTTTAACATCTATGCATTTTTTACTGATTCCACATCGTATAAACATTTATCTAGAACAAAAAGATTGTTCATATTTTTTGCGCTGACTTCGATAAAAGGAAAATCAAATATTGTTTCCCAGACAATGTGGTACATACAACAGATTTATTTATTCAAGCATTCATGTTTGTGTCTATGGAAGATGAGTTAGTGGTTCAATAGCTTGAGCCCATCATTAATTCGTTTCAGTCACATTCGACCCTTGTTCCACTGGGAACCATGTGCCATTTCCCTACATGTTCGACCGATGTCCGTCTTGTGAGTACGTCTCCAACGACCGCAGTGACCTTTTGGACCTCAATCATGATATTTGGTACAGCACGGATCTCAACATTACGACCAAATATGTTTCGCCTTATGGCTGTGGAACCCGAATCCCCATCTGGATGAATGGTTTTGTATATTTCTTTATTTCTTCTTTCAATACCTTTTTATTTATTTAAACATGTCGGTGCCATACTTTTAGATTTAATTTGTTAGATGTTTTACATTCTCGTAGTACTTGCTGGTGGCATACGTTTGCACTTTAATCCAGGACCGAAATCACTGAAAATACTATGGTTACCCCCCCCCCCCACGAAAAATGTGAAGAAAAAAAAAATCAAAGGTAGAAAAATACCAAAGTTGCCATTATTCCAAATCAAAATATTTGTACAATGACCAAATATAATTCGTTCATCTTTATCATCAACAATTAATTTAATTATTTTTTCTTGTGTCCTTTGTTGTAGAGTTTAACCCCGTTTTTCATGTATGTATGTATGTATGTATGTTGTTGTAGGGTTTAACGCCATTTTTTAGCACACGATAGGCTATACATGGCGGCCGGTATTAATGGTGGAGGAAGAACCCGGAAAACCCCGGAAAGATCCACCGACCCACGAGAAGCTACTGGCAAGTTTTCTTACATACCCATATTAGCTGAATTCGAGACTCGAACCCTTAACGGTGAGTGCTTTAGACCACTCGGCCACGCGGGGCCCCTGACCTTAGTATGCTTAATGTTAATCCGGCACTGCTGTAACCGATCCTCTTGATTGGAAGATAAGATTCGAACAAGAGATCTGTTGGGCAATAGTTTACATCCTCTCTCCACCAAGGTCGAGTAAATTTATTTCAACAGCTAATTGTGAATTCAAATTAGGAAGCAAATGACTCTCTACCCTGCTCGGTAGTGAGGGAAAGCACATGCTGAATCCACATTCCTATGTTTGTATGACGGGTTATTTCAAAGTAGATAGATAAGGCATCCTATGATTGTTACGAATTTATGCTCGTAAAATAAGCAACAGAATAGAGTGAAGACTACAAGCTTTGTAAAATTTAACAAATATTTTTTTTTCCCTAGAATACAAAATGAAAAAGGAGAAAAAAGAACTTACAGTATTGCGAATTAAATTCAGAACTAATCCAATAATTAAAGACGCAAGTCTTAGTAATAACAAGTCCTCAGTGAAACGCAGTTCAACTCCTGATGAGATTTAAAACTGAAGGCGATGACGTGTCTGTTATGGCTTTCGTAGTACGGATGTGTCAACAGTCTCTTGTTGAATCACATAAATATTATTCCAAGTTTGAATTCAGTATAAATTCCAATGAATTTCTTTATCAAATAAGTTTATCAGAGCAATTTTGTATTTCCAGGGAAAATAATCATTTAAATTCAATAATTTGAAGAAAAGAAAATTCAGCCCAGAATGGACACAACATAATACAATTTAATGTGCCAGATATTAAGGCATAACTTTTAAATTCCTCACAATCACGAGATAATATAATTCTCTGCTTGACCTCAGATCACATTAGCATTTTTTTAAACAACCATACCTAATGGAAAAAAAACTTCTCAAATCACTTAACGAGTCTTGTTTACTTACAAAACAATATCTTATAAAATTCAAACATATGTAAGTCTCTGTTTTATTTGTCTTTGATAAAATCCATGCCCTTTCTGCTTTCATGACCTCAGTTCACGCCAGTTCCAAATGAAGGTTTATAGAAAGCAACCTAAAAAAGCTCAGATCAGCTTTTCCATGTAGAACACATTTTGCCATTTTAAATATAAGTGATAAAAGATTTAACCATTCGATTAATGAATGAAAACTTCTAACGTTCCTTCGTAATTACGTAACCACAATACACATACTTTATATAGTTAAAGCAGGTTGATGGATTATGAACACAATTGATAAAACTGTTTTTATTATGAATGAAACAGACCATAAGTGAATGTAAATATGCTTTCTATATCTTGACATTGCGTAACTGTTTCTTTGGTGCATTTTGACTTTAGCTTTATCCAAAGGAAATATAACATGAGGGTCAAAATAAAAGTCGACGCATACATAAGTAAAATACAATGTTCTCAAATATCCCACAACGGAAGAAGTCAACATGGTTTCATATGAGCTTTAACCAGGGATATGATACAGAAATCATAGTGATCTATATTCAGTAACTTATTTATTCTGATAGTAATTTTATGAAGCTACCAAACACAAACATTGCATCCAATGTTTCAATCTAACTTATGGAAGAGTTTGAAAGTAAATTGTCACTCATTGTAGACGTAGTCGTCATCAAAGTCATATCACCCTTCGACCTTTTCCTTTAAATGTAAAACAAATTGTATATGATAAATAAGTCCAATGAATGATGCTTAAGCTAGGGACGGATTGAAGAGCCGAAAAGAAATACATTTGTTTTCCGATTAAAGCAAAACATGTTACAGGTTAAAATTTTAAGTACCTTTCATCATCAGCTCTTACATTTTTATGGTATAAAGGATTGATTTATGATACATCTAATCAGTCTAAAGAATATATAACTTAATTGATAATTTAAACTCTTGGACAGAATCAATCCCCATCATTGAAGATGGAGTGGTGGCTAGAAAAGCCTGTGCTGCAACTTTTACAAACACGTGTGAAATGGCCTACAGCCTCAAGGTAAAGCGATGTGACATGACTACCGTCATCTACTGCCTGGAAAACCTTCCCACTAGTGTCCAACAGCGCTATTGCTTCGGTGAGTATTCTTCTAAATACGCGGCTCGCGTTCTACTTAAAAGTACTAATTGCTGTGCATAACACGATATTTTATTTTCATAAGTGTTTGTTTGCACGTTTTAGGAAATAGGATGACACAGAAGGCAAATACTAAATTAAATACATGTCGACGAACCAAAATCCCATAAAATCAAAATGATTGTAACATAACGTATGTTTTGCAATTGTATTTATATAAGTTTGATTTCAAAATTGAATAAACATTTAAATTAATCAAAAAGCCTGTATACAACCGTTCTCATTTATGGAATTGTATAAGTAAACAAAACTTGTATTTATTTATAATCATACATTTGCTACCATCAGACCCTCAACTGAATATCATGAATGTCGAGACCAAATTATACATGCACTGTAACTGATGTCAACATGTTTAGACTGAGTTACACATGCACTGTAACTCAGGTCAACATATCGAGACCGATTTACACTTGTACTGTAACTCATGTCAGCATGTCCAGACCGAGTTATATATGTACAGTAACACGTGCCAGCAGGTCGTGAGTGATTTACACGTGCACTGTAACTCGTGTCACCATGTCGAGACTGACCTACAAATGTAATGTAACTCGTGTCAGCATGTCGACACCGCGTTACACAGGCACCGTAACTGGTGTCAAATGTCGAGGACACTGTAAACATGTAATGTAACTCGTGCCAGCATGCCGAGACGGATTTATACATGCAATGCAGCTTGGGTTAACATATCGAGACGTACTTAAAACTCGTGTCAGCATGTCGAGACGGGGTTACACATGCACTGTAACTGGTGTCAACATGTCGAGATCGATTTACACATGTCCTGTAACTTGTGCCTGCATGTCGAGACCGTTTTACACATGCAATGTAACTTGTGTCAGCATGATGAGACCGAATTACACACGCACTGTAACTCGTGTTAGCATGTCGAGACTGATTTACACATGCGACGAAACTTGTGCCAGTCACGCCTGATAGCATGCATCCATTATATAGTCACAAATTAGTTTCCAACTCATATTTTCTCATACATTTTATCAAGTAGTAATTATTAGACTATACATTTGATATTCTTATTGATACATTCCTTTTGGTAGAAACGTTAATTCTATTGTAGTCATTATAGAGGCGTTATTATTTGTATTTAACCCCGAATGGTCGAGTGGTCTAAAGCGGTGTTTCTTTCGGGATGTTCCCGGGTTCGTACTCCATCAGCTAAGCTGGCGGCCACGTATAGCTTATCTTCTGCTGAAATATTTCGTTAAGCCACATGACAACATTATTTTTTAGAAAACGTTATCTTTTCATCATTCTTGTAGATACAGTTTTGTTTTTGTAGAAATTGTATCTTAATGAATTTTTCGGATTGTATTCACAATGATTTAAGAAATATTTGAAAGTGTGGATTTATTACGATATGATGTATGTATAAATGAGTGTTTGCATGTGATAAGTGGGCGAGTGTTTGCATGTGAGACATGAGCGAGTGTTTGCATGTGATATATGTATGATTGAGTGTCTGCATGTGATATATAATGAATGACTGTTCAGGTCATTAAAAGGCCATTATATAAATGAATGAGTGTTGGTATATGAGATATACAATACTGAGTATTAGTAAATAATAACAAATTAAATGCATTTATAAATCCTCTTTTCCAGACTTTGATCCACAAACAATGACATCCACAACAACATCAACATCATCCAAATCACCAAACCCGCAGAACTCAATCCCACCCAGAGGACAGCACATAACCGTTAACACAGGTTTACCTTTCTGTTCACACCTTGCTTTTTAAATTGCTATTATTAAACACCTTGCTATTTAAATTGCTTCCCTTATACAACCTGCTAGTGATTAATTGTGCGAGAGATTTTATTCTGGTTTTGTTAAGAACATGCAACACTAAACAGATGAACAGTGATTGTAAATATTCGGTCTGAGAGGGTTTAATATGGCATAGATTGCGTTTCAGTTGGTATTTTTTCTTGGTGGGAGAGAGTATTTGAAACGAAAGCTAGGATGACAGTGTGTTTATTACTTATGCAGTCCGATTTTAATTCCTTTGCAGATGGAATTGAACTTTGGTAACGTTCAGCAATACAATGACTGTATCAGACTGGTTTACAGTCAAATACAATCGTTATCAATATCCTTATCAAGCAAAATGTACTCTCCCTGCCAGCCTGCTTGACAGTTTGTACTCCTCTCCCCTCCATCCTTCCTGACAGTTTATTCTCAGCCCACCCACCACGGACTCCCTGGCGGTCTATACTCACCAGCCCACACAACCTCCTTAACATGTTGTGCTCACACACTTCGTCAACTAATGGTGTTTTGTACTCTCTCTCTCTCTCTCTCTCTCTCTCTCTCTCTCTAACTCTACACATACACACACACACACACACGAACACACACTGCCAAACATCAACATCTTTGGCTGTTTATTACCCGGCCCCTGCCGACTACCCTGTCCTCTTCCGATTGTTAAACACAAAGGGCATGACTATAGTGTATTACAAAGGTATAAAAGTACCGTACTGTTGCTTGGGAGTCCGTACCATTGTCTTATTCATTGCTTGGGTATCCCTAACATTTCTTCATTTCTCGAGAGTCCCAAACATTTTATTCTTCATTGCTTGGGAATCCCTAACATTGACTTCTTCATTGTTTGGGATTCCCTAACTTTGTCTTCATTGCTTTGGAGTCCCTAACATTGTCTTCCTCATTGCTTTTCAAACCAAAGGGACGTTTGCGTTAACGAATATGTTTCCATGCATGTGTGCAGTTAGATTAAGCATTTCCAAACCACACTCCCTGCATGTTTTCAGATTTAATGGCAAATTTTCCATTTATATTTTTAAATTCTCTGGGAAGTATTAGAACTCGAAATAAAAAATACTGGATACAGATGCACAGTGTTTACCATGTATGTGTTACCCACAGGTTCAACCCCGTCATACAGAACGCAGTGTTTGCCATATATCATTTGCGAACAGTATCAACTCCTTCATCCAAATACGCAGTGTTTACCATATATAAGATGCCCACATGTACAACTCCTTCATTTTGGTACACAGTGTTTACAATGTATGTATGTGTTGCCCACATGTACAACTCCTTCATTTTGGTACACAGTGTTTACAATGTATGTATGTGTTGCCCACATGTACAACTCCTTCATTTTGGTACACAGTGTTTACACTGTATGTATGTGTTGCCCACATGTACAACTCCTCTATTTTGGTACACAGTGTTTACAATGTATGTACGTGTTGCCCACGTGTTCAACTCCTTCATCCAAGTACGCAGTGTTTACCATGTATGTTGCCCACAGGTTCAACTCCTTCATTTTGGTGCACAGTGTTTACCATGTATGTATGTGTTGCCCACAAGTTCAACCCCTTCATCCAGGTACGCAATGTTACCATGTATGTATGTGTTGCCTACAGGTTCAACCCCTTCATCCAGGTACGCATTTTTTTACCATGTATGAGTTGCCCACATGTTCAAGTATTTCATCCAGGTACTCAATGTTTACCATGTATACATTGCCCACAGATTCGACTCCTTCACCCGGGTACGAGAAACTGACCACTAGTAGGATCGTTCCTTTCATTAAAAACTTCCGTTTCATTTGCAAGGTGAAGATAAAAATGTTATGAAATATTAAGTCATCGTGACAACATTTTTCGTTAAGTCATCATGAAAATATTATTTTTGTAAGTCATCTTGACAATATTTTAAGTTAAGTCATCACGACAAATCATACATTAAGTCATAATGGCAATATTATACAGTATGTCACCATGACAATATTATACGTTAAGTCATCATAACAATAATATACGTTAAGTCATCATGACAATATTATATATCAGGTCATCACGACAATATTATACAATACGTCATCATGACAATATCATACATTAATTATTTATGACAATATTGTACATTAAGTCTTTATGACAATATCATACGTTATGACATGATGAAATACTTTGCGTTAATTCATCATGATAATATTATGCATTAAGTCATCATACAGTATTATATATTAAGTCTTCACCACAATATCATACATTAAATCATTTTACAATATTATAAGATAGGTCATCATGACAATAGTATGCATTAAGTCATCATGACAATATTATACATTAAATCATTTTACAATAGTATAAGTCATCATGACAATAGTATACATTATGTCATCACGACAATATAATACTTTAAGTTATCGTGACAACGTTATACATTACATCATCCTGACACTATTAAACATTAAGTCATCATGATAATAATAGACACTTAGTCATCAGACAATATTATTCATTAAATCATCATGACAATACTATATTTAAGTAATCATGATAATGCCATACATTAAGGTATCATGACAATATTATACATTAAGTCATCACGACATATCATATATTAAGTTATCGTATTAATATTAATATGACAAAATCATAAATCAAGTTATCATGACAATATCATACATTCATTAATCATTACATTATCATACAGTATGTCATCATGACAATATTACACAATAAGTCATCATGACAACATTATACATTATGACAATATTATACATTACGTCATTATGCCAATATTAGATATTAAGTCACCCTAACAATTTTATATATTTAGTCATCATGACAATATTATACATTACGTCAACAAGACAATATTGTATATTAAGTCAACATGACAATATAATACATTAGGTCATCATATAACACTATTATACATTAAATCATCATGACAATATTTATAGGTTACTGCATTTGTATGGGAAAATTTGAACGAGTTTTCGGAATGAATACTGCACGAACTTGTGAGTGCAGTATATCCTTCCGACAAAACGAGTTCATATTTTCCCATACAAATGCAGTAACCTTTTTATTATATGCTCAATTTTTTATTCAACCTAAGGTTAAATTATATAAACAAAATACACTACAAGAAACAACGTAAATGAATGAATGCCGTATTCCAAATTAAATACACAAGCGCAGATTTGACATTACAAAATGACATCATTATATGATATATGCGAGTTATCTTTCTTGATGTACGATATAACTGTCATTTGTCTTTCTTGGTCTGCGGGTGATTTTCTTCAAACTCTCTGTCTCTTTTTAATTATATATATATATATATATATATATATATATATATATATATATATATATATATATATATATATATATATATATGTGTGTGTGTGTGTGTGTGTGTGTGTGTGTGTGTGTGTGTGTGTGTGTTATCTTTATTGATGCACAAAATAGCTGTTGGTTATCTTTCTTGCTATATTAGATGTAAATATTTCGGTAATTTTTCTTGATGTACGTCAGGGGTGCACAACCTTTTTCGTCCAAGGGCCATATTGTGTTTACTAAGATGACTCGAGGGCCGCAAACACTAATTTGTTAAATATAATTGCTATTCACGGGCTAGATTTCTGTGTTGTTTTAATGTGCCCTAAGGGCCGGCAGAACGCTTTTCCGTGCCACATCCGTCTAATGGGCCTTGGGTTGTGCACCCCTTATATGTAGGATATTTGTCTCGATGTACGTGATGCACGTGGGTTACCTTCCTTCATGTACGAGATAGATGTGGGTTACCTTCCTTCATGTACGAGATGTATATGGTTTTTCTTTCTTACAGATGATAGACCACTTACCTGGGTAATAGTCGTGATTGTGAGCCTGACCGTTGTCGTCGTCGCTTTGGTAGTGCTGATTATTGTAATACTTCAGTGAGTTTTATTAACTGTTTTAAAATTACTCTTATTATTTCTAGATCTATTCGGGTAGTATCTTGTCTGTTTTTAGTGTCTTCATGGCGCATTATAACTTTAATATTTATATCGTGCAGATAAAATTAGTGTACAATGTCTTGCCAATGGCCCACCACTGTTTCCTATCAGATTACGCAGTACTACTGATTGCATTCGATTGAATATTTTTTATCAGGAGTCCAAAGTCTTTATCGCTTGAGCTACCACGTCTTTGATTAAGTACTACTTTAGTCATCGATAATGCAGAGTTGTTTTTCTTTTTCTTCTCCAGGTGACTCCTGTTTCAAAAATATTTTGTTTTATTTAATATTTTTAGTGCACCTTCATATCTGCAATACCTACTTTTCTCAATACGTCCAATCGTGCAAGCTGGTGAAGCATATACTATGTTCTAATTACGCCCCTTTCCAAATAAGACCTTATTTAGCAAATTTGATCGGATCATAGCGAGACAGTTTGATCTAAGTATGACAAGACAATTTGATCTAGTCATAGGAAGACAGTTTGATCTAAGAACTACAAACGAATTTGATCAAATCATGGTAAGATAGTTTGATCTAGGTATGACAATACAATTTGATATAATCAGAGCAAGACAGTTTGATCAAAGTATGACAAGCGAATTCGATTTAATCATAGAACGACAGCTTGATCTAAGCTTGACAAGTGAATTTGATTAAACCATAGCAAGACTGTTTGATAGAAGCACGACAATCGTATTTGATTAAATCATAGCAAGACGGTTTGATATAAGCATGACAAGCGTATTTGATTTAATCATCGCAAGAGAGTTTGATATAATCATGAACAGCGTATTTGAATAAATCAGAGCAAAACAGTTTGATATAAGCATGCCAAGCGTATTTGATTAAATCATAGCAAGACAGTTTGATATAAGCATGACAAGCGTATTTGATCAAATCATAGCAAGACAGTTGGATAGAAGCATTACAAGAGTATTTGATTAAATCATAGCAAGAGAGTTTGATATAAGCATGACAAGCGTGTTTGATTAAATCATAGCAAGACAGATTGCTATAAGCATGACAAAGCGTATTTGATCTGATCACAGCAATACAGTTTGATCTAAGCACGACAAGACAATATGATCTAATTATAGCAATACACTTTGATCTAAGTATGACAAGACAATTTGATCTAGTCAGAGCAAGACAGTTTGATACAAGCACGCAAGCGAATTTGATCTAATTATAGCAATACATTTTGATCTAAGTATGACAAGACAACTTGATATGGTCATAGCAAGACAGTTTTATCTAAGCACGGCAAACGAACTTGATCGAATCATAGCATGTGAGCTTGACCTAAGTATGACAAGACAATTTGATCTAATCATAACAAGACATTTTGATCTAAGCACGACAACGGAACTTGATTTTGTCATAGCAATACAGTTTGGTCTAAGTATGACAAGATAATTTGATATAGTCATAGGAAGACATTTTGATCTTAACGCAACAAACGAATTTGATCGAATCATGGTAATATAGTTTGATCTAGGCATGACAATACAATTTGATATAATCAGAGCAAGACAGTTTAATCAAAGCATGTCAAGCGAATATGATTTAATCATCTCAAAACAGTTTGGTCTAAGCATGGCAAGCGAATCTGATTAAGTCGTAGGAAGACAGCTTTATCTAAGCTTGACAAGTGTATTTGATTAAATCATAGCAAGACAGTTTGGTCTAAGCATGACAAGCAAATTTGATTTAATCGTGGAAAGAAAGCTTGATCTAAGCATGACAAGACAATTAGATCAGATCATAGCAAGACAATTTGATCTAAGCATGTGTAATGAATTTCGATTTAATCATAGCCAAACAGTCTGATCTAGGTTTGACAAGACAAGTTGATCTAATTATAGCAATTTAGTTTGCTCTTCGTATGAAAAGAAAATTTCATTAAATCGTTGCAGGACCGCATGATCTAAGCATGAAAAGCGAATTTGATTTAATCATAGCAATACAGTTTGATCTAAGCACGACAAGCGAATTTGATCAGATCATAACAAGACAGTTTGATCTAAGTATGACAAGACAATTTGATATAGTCATAGGAAGACAGTTTGATCGAATCACAACAAACGAATTTGATCGAATTATGGAAAGATATTTTGATGTAGGCATGACAATACAATATGATATATTCACAGCAAGACAGTTTAATCAAAGCTTGTCAAGCGAATTTGATTTAATCATATTCAAACAGTTGGGTCTAAGCATGGCAAGCGAATTTGATTAAGTCGTAGGAAGACAGCTTGATCTAAGCTTGACAAGTGTATTTGATCAAACCATAGCGAGACAGTTTGTTCTAAGCACGACAATCTAATTAGATCTAATTGTAGGAAGACAGTTTGATCAAAATTTCACAAGCGAATTTGATTTAATCATGGAAAGGCAGCTTCATCAAAGCATGACAAGACAATTCGATCTAATTATAGCAAGACACTTTGATCTATGCATGTGTAATCAATTTCGATTTAATCATAGCAAAACAGTCTGATCTAGGTATGACAAGACAAGTTGATCTAATTAAAGCAATACAATTTGTTCTACGTATGAAAAGACAATTTGATTTAATCGTAGCAGGACTGCTTGGTCTAAGCATGAAAAGCGAATTTGATTTAATCATAGCAATACAGTTACATCTAAGCACGATAAGCGAATTTGATCTAATTATAACAATACAGTTTGATCTAAGTATGACAAGACAATTTGATCTAGTCATAGGAAGACAATTGATATAAGTATGACAAGACAATTTGATATAGTCATAGCAAGACAGCTTTATCTAAGTATGACATGACAATTTCATCTAATCATAACAAGACAGTTGGATCTAAGCACGACAAGCGAATTTGATCAGATCATAGCTAGATTGTTTGATCTAAATATGACAAGACAATTTTATCTAGTCAGAGGAAGATAGTTTGATCTAAGCACAGCAAACGAACTTGATCGAATCAGGGTAAGATAGTTTGATCTAGGCATGACAATAGAATTTGATATAATCAGAGCAAAACAGTTTAATCAAAGCGTGTCAAGCGAATTTTATTTAATCATATCAAAACAGTTTTGTCTAAGCATGGTAAGCGAATTTGATTAAGTCGTAGCAAGACAGATTGATCTATGCTTGACAAGTGCATTTAATTAAATCATAGCTAGACAGTGTGGTCTAAGCATGACAAGCGAATTTGATTTAATCGTGGCAAGACAGCTTGATGTAAGCATGACAATCGAATCTGATTTATTCATAGCAATACAGTTTGATATAAGTATGACAAGACAATTAGATCTAATCATAGCAAGACAGTTTGATATATGCACGAAAAGCGAATTAGATCTAATCGTAGGAGAACAGTTGATCAAATTATGACAAGCGAATTCGGTTTAATCATAGCAAGACAGTTTGATCTAAGCATGTCTAGTGAATGTCTATTAAATCATAACAAAAAAGTCTGATCTAGGTATGACAAGATAATTTGATCTAATTATAGCAAAACAGTTTGCTCTACGTATGAAAAGACAATGTGATTTAATCGTAGCAGGGACGCTTGATCTAAGCCCGATAAGCGAATTGGATTTAATCATATAAATACAAGTTGATCTAACTGCAACAAGACAATTTGATCTAATTATAACAATAAACTTTGATCTAAGTATGACTAGACAATTTGATATAGTCATAGCAAAACAGTTTTATATGAGCACGGCAATCCAATTTGATCGGAACATAGCATGTTAGTTTGACCTTAGTATGACAAGACAATTTGATCTAATCATAACAAGACAGTTTGATCTAAGCACGACAAGGGATCTTGATTAGATCATAGCAAGACAGTTTGATCTAAATATGACAAGGTAATTTAATCTAGTCATAGGAAGACAGTTTGATCTAAGCACAACAAACGAATCTGATCGTATCATGGTAAGATAGTTTGATCTAGGCATGACAATACAATTTGATATAATCAGAGCAAGACAGTTTAATCAAAGCATGTCAAGTGAATTTGATCTGATCATATCAAAACAGTTTGGTCTAATCATGGCAAGCGAATTTGATTAAGTCGTAACAAGACAGCTTGATGCAAACATGACAAGCGAATTTGATTTAATTTTATCAAAATAGTTTGGTCCAAGCATAGCAAGCGATTTTAAGTCGTAGCAAGGCAGCTTGATCTAAGCTTGACAAGTGTATTTGATTAAATCAATGACAAACATGACAAGCGGACTTGATTTAATTTTATCAAAATAGTTTGGTCCAAGCATAGCAAGCGATATTAAGTCGTAGCAAGAGAGCTTGATCTAAGCTTGACAAGTGTATTTGATTAAATCAATGACAAACATGACAAGCGAATTTGATTTAATTTTATCAAAATAGTTTGGTCCAAGCATAGCAAGCGATTTTAAGTCGTAGCAAGACAGTTTGGTCTAAGCATAACAGGAAATTAGGTTTAAACGTGGCAAGACAGCTTGATCTAAGTACGACAAGTAAATCTGAATTATTTATAGCAATACAGTTTGATATAACTATGAAAAGATAATTATATCTAATCATAGCAAGACAGTTTGATCTAAGCACGACAATCGAATTTGGTTAGATCATATCAAGAGAGTTTGATATAAGTATGACAAGATAATTTGATCTAGTCATAGGCATACAGTTGTATCTAAGCACAACAAACAGATTTGATCGAATCATGGTAATATAGTTTGATCTAGGCTTGACAACACAATTTGATATAATCAGAGCAAGACAGTTTAATCAAAGAATGTCACGCGAATTTGATTTAATCATATCAAAACAGTTTGGTCTAAGCATGGCAAGCGAATTTAATTAAGTCGAAACAAGGCAGCTTGATCTAAGCTTGAGAAGTGTATTTTATTAAATCATAGCAAGACAGTTTGGTCTAAGCATGACAAGCGAATTTGATTTAATCGTGGCAAGACAGCTTGATCTAAACGTGACAAGCGAATCTGATTTATTCATATTATAACAGTTGGATATAAGTATGACAAGACAGTAGGATATAATCATAGCAAAACAGTTTGATGTATGCACGACAAGCGAATTAGATTAATCGTAGGTACACAGTTTGATCAAAGTATGACAAGCTAATTCGATTTAATCATAGCAAGACGGTTTGATATAAGCATGACAAGCGTATTTGATTAAATCATAGCAAGACAGTTTAATATAAGCATGACAAGCGAATTCGATTTAATCATAGTAAGACAGTTTGATATTAGCATGACATGCGTACTAGATTAAATCATAGCAAGACAATTTGATATAAGCATGACAAGCGTATTTAATTAAATCATAGGAAGACAGTTTGATCTAAGCACGATATGTGTATTTGATTTAATCATAGCAAGACAGTTAGATCAAATTATCACAAGCGAATTCGATTTAATCATAGCAAGACAGCTTGATCTAAGCTTGACAAGTGAATTAGATTAAATCATAGCTAGACAGTTTGATCTAAGCATGTCTAGTGAATTTCGATTGAATTAAAGCAAAACAGTCTGATCTAGGTATGACAAGACAATTTGATCTAATTGTATCAATACAGTTTGTTCTACGTATGAAAAGACAATTTCATTTAATCGTAGCATGACCGCTTGATCTAAGCATGACAAGCGAATTTTATTTTGATCCTAGCAATCCAGATTGATCTAAGTACGACAAGACAATTTAATCTAATTATAGCAACACACTTTTATCTAAGTTTGACAAGACACTTTGATCTAGTCATAGCAATACGGTTTGAACTAAGCACGACAAACAAATTTGATCTAATTATAGCAATATAGTTTGAAATAAGTATGACAAGACAATTTGATATAGTCATAGCAATACAGTTTTATCTAAGCACGGCAAACGAATTTGATCGAACCATAGCAAGGCAGTTTGATTTTAGTATGACAAGACGATTTGTTCTAATCATAACAAGACAGTTTGATCTAAGCACGACAAGCGAATTTGATCGGATCATAGCAAGACAGTTTGATCTAGGTATGATAAGATAATTTGTTCTAGTCATAGGAAGACAGTTTGATCTAAGCACAACAAACGAATTTGATCGAATCATTGTAAGATAGTTTATCTCTACATGACAATACAATTTGATATAATCAGAGCAAGACAGTTTAATCAAATCATGTCAAGCGAATTTGATTTAATCATATCAAAACAGCTGGGTCTAAGCTTGGCAAGCGAATTTGATTAAGTCGTAACAAGACAGCTTGATCTAAACATGAGAAGCGAATTCGATTTAATTTTTTCAAAACAACTTGGTCCAAGCATGCCAAATGACTTTGATTAAGCCGTAGCAAGAAAGTTTGATCTAAGCGTGACAAATGTATTTGATTAAATCATAGCATGACAGTTTGTTCTAAGCACGACTATCTAATTAGATCTAATCGTAGAAAGTTTGATCAAAATTTGACAAGCGAATTCGATTTAATCATAACAATGCAGTCCGATATAAGTGTGACAAGACAATTTGATCTAGTCATAGCAATACAGTTTGATCTAAGCATGACAATCGAATTTGATTTAATCAGAACAATAAATTTTAATCTAAGATTTGATTTAGACATGACAAGATAGTTTGACCTAAATAGTACAAGACAATTTGATCTAAGCATAACAAAATTGTTGGCTAGAAGCATACACGTAGTTTGATCTAAGCATAACAAAATTGTTGGCTAGAAGCATACACGTAGTTTGATCTAAGCATAACAAAATTGTTGGCTAGAAGCATACACGTAGTTTGATCTAAGCATAAGGGATAGTTTGATATAATAAAACCAAGTTAGTTTGATTTATTCAAGCCAATCCAGTTTGATCTAAGCATACGAATGTAGTTTGATCTAAGCTTAACAAGGTAACTTGATCTAAGAATAAGAAGCTTGTTTGATCTAAGCATAACAAGGTAACTTGATGTAATAAAAATAAGGTTGTTTGATTTAAGTGTAACAAGGTAACTTGATCTAATAAAAATAAGCTTGTTTGATCTAAGTATAACGAGGTAACTTGATCTAAGAGTAAGAAGCTTGTTTGATCTAAGCATAATACGGTAACTTGATCTAATAAAATAAGGTTGTTTGATTTATTCAAGCCAATCCAGTCTGATCTTAGCATACTAATGTAGTTTGATCTAAGCATAGGAAAGTAGTTTGATCTAAGAATAAGAAGCTTGTTTGATGTAAGCATAACAAGTTAACTTGATCTAATAAAAATAAGGTAGTTTTATCTAAGCATAATGAGGTTAGACGCATGTTTTCAGAAATGAAATAAAGTCAATCGGATATACGAGTAAATTGTAACAGATTACGTTTCATTATATGATGAAGTGATGCTCCATCATATTTCAAATTTATTTTATTCTTATTTGTTAATTTCATACTAGCTTTTACTCTATTATTAAGAGATTTGAGTTTCCAAGGCAGTACTTATTTCTATGTTTGATGTCGCTCTTTATGACACAAATGGAGTACACAAATATTAACACAAGTTAAATAGAAATTTACTATTATTATTAAGCTTTTGGTCACTTCACGATTGTAAATGCTATAAAGTTTCACAGATTTCCTATCGTATTAGACCTTTTCCCTTTATTGTCACGTGTTTAGCGTGGACGGGCGTCGTTATTGGTGCGAAGTGGTTTTGTTAACTCTTCAAGAACGATCTTGTAAGATGGGATTAAACAATATAAGTAATTAATGATATATTTTAAATACAATATTTTACAGGAGGCTAAGAAAGAACCATAGGGCACACAGACCACATTCCGGTATTTCTCCATCTTACAGAGAGGGGATTAGATCCAAATGGGGTACGGGTACCGCCACGAACCTAGAGTCCAAATATTAGTTAACAGGGAAAGCTGCTTGCCCCGACAGCCGCTAATTATATTATATTATATTATATTATATTATATTATATTATATTATATATATATATATATATATATATATATATATATATATATATATATATATATATATATATATCTATCTTTATATATATATATATATATATATATATATATATATATATATATATATATATATATATATATATATATATATATATATATACAGTATCATAATCATTGAATCATAGTTGATATTACATGTTTTCTTTGCTTTATATATACATTTGAATAGCTGTTTACAGCTTACAGCACGCGCACAAATACATGCTCACACAAACACACACACAACACACACAGACACACACAACACACATACTGACATTTTAGAGTCACAATACATACGGGGCAACGTATGTAAATATACCGATTCAAGAAATCCTTAAATTCAAGATGACTTCAGTGTGACTCGTACTTTAAAAAATACTATTCTTTCTGATTGCTTGGTAGAGAAAATTGTATAGATACCATTAGGTCATTGTATTCAAATTACCATATCCTGAAACAATTCAGCATTTACATTTTGATGTCAGCACTCCTAATGAAGTTCATCAAGCTGATATTTTTTTTACCGCATGATACTATTAAAACTGGAAGACGTCAATCACGTACACATGAGTAGGCATTAACTGTCGTTGACGTTGCAAGTATATATAAGGAAGCGGATCCATTATCAGCTAAAATAGCAACTGAAGTTCCTTCTGCTTTTGAGCGAATTTATCAACGAGGACCCTTACGGTGGCCACAACTATTACAAGTTAATCGTGGCAAGGAATTTTTTGGTGCAGTATCATCTTTGATGACAAAACAAAATGTCAAAATCAGACGAGGACATATTGCAATTCATCGTGATCAGGCAATTGTTGAACGACTTAATCGAAGACTTGCTGAGCGGTTATTTGGAAATCAATATGTGAAGTAAATAATTCATTTAGAAATATAGATGATCCCGCGAATGGGGTTCTAGATTACCAAGTGTGAATAATTAAGTGTAATTCAATAATGAAATTACTTGAACAACTACCATGGAAGCCGTTAATGCGATTACAGAAAAGACATATACCAATACAACGACATGAATTACTAGGTAATGTGGGTATACGATATTTATCTGAACCCGGTCAACTTGAATTCAGTAAAAAAAAAAAGAACGACTGGTCATATTTATAGTATTACGACACATACAATTTCTAGTGTTGTAAGATCCACGGGTAGACCTGGAATTTACAAGATTACATTCAACTACTCCTCAGCGTCGATTCGTACTCGAGCAATTACAAGTAATTCCTGAAAAGACACAATTACCACCACATTCACTTTTGTAAACTAGCACCTCAACGTCAATTACATTCAAGACCGGTCAGCATTACATTTTTATGGGTATGACCAAACTTACTGTCAATTCTGTCAACGGTAAATTATCTTTTATTATTATCTGAATACTGCCACAACATTAATGCTTTACAACTCGCACAATGAAACATTTGCTGTTGTTTCAATGTCATGATAAATTCAGCATAGAGATCAAGGTCGCGCTTTTTTATGACACCGTTTATAACTAAATTTCTTCCTTCTATATAATTGTCAATAAAATCGATGATACCAATAGTTTGTGTGAAGTCAACAATAAACCTCTGCACCTGAGTTATTCTTCTGAGTCGAGACACTGCCAGATAAACTAAATTTGATCATTCGATACTACCATCGACGATCCTAACATTTGCATCAGAGATGGTTCATCCTTGCGTCCATGGAGTTATTTCCAAAGTTAACGTGCTCTTTACATCACTAACAGGAACGAAAACAATATCATTTAATTGAACAATTTGCTCTCCTGACGATTCTGGTTTATCAACGTCGATATTCTGCCATCGCGTATCTGCTGCTCATTAACACAATGGTATGGGTAGATTTGAAAACTTTTCTTTATGCAACATAAATAACAGTTGTTGAAGTGTGTCATGAACTATCTTTCTACTAGCAACTGTCATTTGCAACTATCAAATCATATGGTCTCAATACATTCCAAATCTTGTCAATGAGAGTTTCAGAAATTATCTCACGCATTATTTCACATGGAATATTATTCCGTTGCTGTCTGGTTAAGTTCTTAAACTCTCTTAATTCTGGATCAAACGCTCCGTGATCATCAGTTATTTATTCATAATACTCTACAAAATTCCTCATCCATCCATGTGGAGACAATCCAACAAAAGGTCTTGGTTGACCATGTCACAATATATTATTAAAAGCAGTATGTTGTATTAACAACCAATCAAGAAATGTGTTTAGCGTACCTAGCGACGCTGTACATATTTCATCCCAAACAATATTCCTTGGAATATATTTTATTCCCATTCGTTCAGGAGACCATTTGTCTCCCTACCATCGAAAGAATGTATGATAAGTGCATGATTTAATATTTGTCTTTCTCATTTCTCTTGCGAGTATGTGAGTATTTATTAATACAGCTATTTCTGAACAATTGTTCAAGAATAATTTAATCACATGAGTTGTTTCACGACAACATCCACGCCTATTGAGATAAATTGTGTTATGGCTAGCTAAAGGATAACATGCTATGGTGCTGATGACAATTGTAATATTAGATTTTGTTGCTAATACATAACCTTAATTTCAACATCGGCGGATTCAGAATAATGAAATATATTTTCTTATTTTATTCTGCTTTCACCCCATGATGCACAAGTGCCTATATGCAGCTGTTCTAGTAATCATATATATTTGTATTGATATAAAATGAATCCGTACCGACAAAATGATAAACTCTATTTATTGTCGATAATAAATGTATCGAAACGTACACAAGCATTGAGGTTCTTAAATGAGTAAACTGAGGTGACTCACCATAAGTTACCTAGACTTATAAACGTATATACATTCCTTGTATCATCATTTATAAAAACTATTTCAGTATCGTCTATAATCAATCTTGTACAATATCGTTTATCATCATATGACCCTCCTTGGTAGATCTTCCAAAATATTGTTTATATATTTTATTATCAAAATCAGTTATATCGGGAATTTCGTCAACATAATATTTCTGTTGTTGTGGTAACCAAACGTCTTTTGGAGGACGATACGCTATAATTGCTTCACTTATTGTTAACAATACTAGTATTTTTACATTAAGCATTAACCATAATAATACTGTTTGTGCCCATACTTTTTCTGAAAAGTGTTTACCAAACCAGACATAAAAAATCGGATAAAGATTTTCGACAAATTTAAATGACTTGATAGAAGCGAATCCATTCAAATCAAAATCTGGTAATGGTATATTTATCAATACTCTGGTCATTTAATATGTGGGATGTCCAAATCGCTCCAAATACATAGAACACTCTACCATTCCAAGAATATTTCCGGGATAACAGGCAACCATATCACCTGAAATAAAATCTCTATAATCGTATTCAGTATTCCATAACTTAACACGACTGTATTTGACACAACTGCGCTGTATTTCTTCAATGAAATCTATTAGTGTTGGTTGTCACGAATTGTTCTCTCTAGCAAACTGAGCATCAGCTGAACGAACGGTAAAACAATTACCCAGTAATTGTACAGCATCGTCATGGTTATGTATGGAATTTATCCGGTGTATCTGGACGTAAGATTTTTAATTTCGTTGTGGAGAAATGCTGCACTAAATAACGCCATTAGGTAGCACCAACTGAACATAATTTCCATTATCTGAACTTTGAAATAATCCAACTGATTGTGGATCATTCTTTCTTAAAAAAAATAAAAAATATCTCCTTGATAAAATTAAATATTTCGATTTCGTGGAAATATTGTAATTGCATTAGTCCACGCATGCGCATTATGATAAACAATTCCAATTGAAGTTCATTTCGATTCATACTTTGATTCATATAAATCTCTCAGGTTATTGTTCAGCCTTTATCGGGAATATTAATTTCTTTCCTAATTCAGCTACGTCTCTGACAAATGGTCTGGTATCTTTAACTAATTCGCCCCACTCATTTAGTATTTTACGCATTGCATCCGTTAAATCATTTCCACGTATCGTGTTTGTAAAATGTTCCTCTACTCGTCAAGCTACAGAATTTATTTTTTATAATTTGATCGGGTTTAGACTATTGACGTTGGGTTTATCATTTGTCGGATAAATTCCATACATAACCGTGGTTACCGGATTCGCTCTTTCATAATACGGTTTGTCAATACCAGTCAACATTCGTGGTTTAGATATTTTACTTAATATGACAATTGTTTCATAATAAAGGGCAGGGTAATGTTTTTCACTGATAAACCAAGTATTGTTTGTTTCTGCTAATGCAATAAACTTTACTCTGAAAAAAATATATTTCATCATCGACATAATTATTAATCGTTGCCGCTCGTTTGTTGTTCACTGTAGCTTTGACGACTTTGTCGACACTATTGGTGTTGCGTATGGTTTTGAACGTCTACCACACATGAGACGCACCATCTTCATCTTCGTTAAATTCTTTCTTGGTGTCATGAATAGTATTAATCAAAATGTTATTCGTCGGATCAGCTAGAGCTGGCGTCGGTAAGTCGGCGGATATTTTGTCAATATTAAATTTTTTATGAAGTCTTCATTATAATCTATGCCAATTCGTTCATATAATAATAAAGACAAATATATATTTAAAGTGATAATATATATATATATATATAATGAGTCGAACAAGGAACAAATGCAAGTGGCTTATGATGGGCTCTATTCCTTATGACTAAACAGATATAATTTACAAAGTGTACGGAGAGGCAGTTTAGGACCTAAACCGTGTCTAAAGTGTGGTGTTGGAGTTAGAGGAAACGCTCAGTCATGTGTGCAATGTGGTTGTAAACAAAACAGAGAGATCAAAAGATATTATGATAAAACATCACAAATACATCAGCGATAAAGGTATAGGAAATGTGAAAGATTATCTAGCTTGATTTTAAAATTAATGATTTAGACAAATTATTATTAAAACAAATTATATTATATATATATATATATATGGATCAAAAAGAATTTATTAAACATCCTATCATCAAGAACTATGAAGTATATCGTGATGGTATCATCAGACATTGTCTACTAAAAATAACTTTATTTGGTTTTGTTAATAATACTTATGGTTATATGTTGTTCAGGGCCGAGGGAAATAAATCTTTTTTCAGTCACAGGTTTGTCTACGAATATCTCCTGGGGGTTATCGAGGACGGTACTTTGATAACAAAAGTATTAATTCAGGTAACTTGCAAGCTATCATACATAGTGAGAATTGAAAATTTCGGAAATACTGGAAAATATAAAAAATATAACGTTGTTAAATCCGTCGATACAGAGAATGGTGAAGAAATAATATTTAAATTGCTTCTAATCTCTCTCGAGCTAATCTAGCTGTATAAGACTCCATAGCTGCTGCGATTATTGATATAATAATGATTTAATTATACAGCAACCTGAATGAAACATACGGTTTTTAAACTAAAACACACAAATAAATTTAGAAAAACACTAACGACACAAATAAAATTTAAAAAATAAAAACTAACCCGACTAGAGAAAATCTCGGTAAAGTTAAAGGCTTTGGACTCGTTAGTGACCTTATATTTGTACATTTGTCTTATGAGGTTTTAGTTTTCATAAATGACCTTTCATTAAAATGTATGTTCCCCCTCTCAGCTAATTATATATATATATATATATATATATATATATATATATATATATATATATATATATATATATATATATATATATATATATATATATAATTTTAGCGTCAGATAATCTTATGCGCCTGCGCAGTTCAGTTTATTTACATTCGAGTATCAGTTATTGGTGAAAAGGTTTCAATATGGATAGGTCTATACATTTGTCATCCCTCCTACTAGTAAATTAGACGTCGTTACCGATTCATTTGTCAATTAAAAGAATTCGCCGTCGTTATTCCATATTTTAATTAGTAAATTGAGTTGGCATTTATCCATATATTTTGTTTATTTAGACTGCTCATATACGTGCCTTTCATACAGGGGAAAAGTGTCACACAAATATCAAACAGATGAAATGTGTCACACAAATATCAAACAGGTGAAATGTGTCACAAAATTATCATACAGGCCAAGTGTGTCACAATATATGATACCGGCGAGATGTCTCAAACAAATAGCATACCGGTGATATGTGTCACAAAAAAAATTTCATACAGGCGAAAGACCTGAGATTGTTTTAGCATGGTTTAAATAGTATTGAAACAATTAAGGGATCTAATAGCACCTCATTACAATGTGAGACAAGAAATGTCGAACATATGGTTGCAACAGGTTTGCGAACGATGTTTACATTATCCCCATGACCTAAAGACAACACTCGTTGTAAATTGAGTGGTTATTAAGCACATTAATGTCACGATAATAATGTACATTATGACGTCTGTTCCTTTCAATTGGTTAATTACTCTTAGTAAAAAAATATCTTCCCAAGGCGAATTCAAAAAATCACTAAAATCAAAGAAAGACGGAGATGTTAATACTTTTAGCACATAATCTAGGTTTACTACAAATATGCATATCACTCCAATACAGGATTCTGGCGCTGGAATGTTAAAAGGTAGAGCAAACTGAATATATAGGTCATATTGTAAACGTTTACTCTCTGTTCAGACTGAGCATTGATTTTCTATTTTAAGGCTAATACTGTAATTGAGGAATCATTTTTGTTGATACTCTAAAATGTACTATGAAAGAGATGGACATCCTTGAAAATTACTTGATTAAAAGAAAGAAAATAATATTCTGAAAACCAATATTGGTTAATTAATATTATTCTAGAAGAGCCGGCAATAATCATATTGTCAAAAATTGTATCTGTTAATTTCCATCATGATATTGTTAAATATAATTTGTGCATTTTTTTTAAATTAAAATTTTGTTTTCATCTCTGCAATGATGTTTGTCGTGGAATAATACTAATATAATTACTAATATATTCAGATATATTGAATAGTCAAGCCGTCAAAAGGTTGCAATCTCCATAATTGAGGAATCTATACTGGATATATTGGCTCGGCAAACCGTCAAAAAATGGCTTTCGCCATACTTCTTGAATATATTGTTACGTATTTAGGCTCGAATAAACAGTAGCTCTGTAACTGTGAAAACAACAATATTTCTAAAATTAAACAAATAATTTCTTTTCCTGGAAAATTCTTTAAAAATAGAAAATAGGAGAAGAATCAAATCCAAAAATATTCTAAGAATAATCCACGAATTAAATTGCAAAAGTCCTAATAAAAGAATGTTCTAATAATTTCAAATTCGAATTCTGATGTAAACTCCAAGATGGATGACGATGACGTATGACGTAGTCAGTACTATGCTAATCTAATGTTCCTTGTAGAGATACAAATAATAGCACTCCGTTGTTGAAATAAAAAAAAAAAATTGTAAGCAATGTCTTTCCAAAATGTATGTGTGAGCACACCTCAAAATATTTCCAAAGAATAAAGATTTAATCATTTTTAAATCCAACTGATCTGAATAATTACTATAGCACAAATATGGCTATGACTAATTAGCTTGACATCAGTGTGAAAAGCCCAAAACTGAGACATCTCTCAGAACAAGTACTATATTGTATCATAATACGCAGTTTCGAAATTCCCCCAAGTTGGCAAATCAAAGGAGGTCACATGATCATGTTTATATCACATACATATAAAATGGCATTCATTAAAACAATGATTTTATTCCAAGAATAAAAATGAAAGGTGTTTGCTATCCTAACCCACGTAGTCCCATCATGGCCTTGGTAACAACCAATTATTTTAAATAAAATAGAACTTTGGTTACTCATTTTGAATCCAGATCAGAACTTAGATGAACACCTGGTGTTTATAAACTAACAGTGAAGGTCAAACAATTTTCTGAAAAAGTAGCATCTCTAGTGAACAAATTTACTTTATAATAGAATACAAGATTTAAAACTAACAAACAATTAAATTACATATAAACATGATTAAATCAGATATACGTTACACTGTAATGAATATATTGTATTGGCAAAACGACAAAAGGTCACACTCTCCATACGTGATGCATCTCTAATGGATATATTGTCTTGGCAATCCTTCAAAAGGTGGTACACTCCATACTTGATGAATATATAATTGACATATTGGCTTGGCAAGTACTAGTTCAAATATTCTTTTAAATATACAACAGTTAGTACGAGATGCACATTTTGATGTTTAATTACACGGTGAGTAGCCACATGAATTATTTAAATTTACCCTTATTGCGTTCGGAAGATTTGGGATGGTGCCAATTTTTGCATATGATATGTTGTCGGTTTGAAGCATTGTGTTGGAAAGGGTTACGCGTTTCTTGGTTTTTCTTTATATTGTATTTTAAAAATGTTTCATCTGTGGAGACTCTAATTTATTTAGTATCCTCCTCACGGCTTCTAAGGTGCTCCACGATATATCCGAGTCTCTTTTCAGAGGTCGCAGGATCAGAGAATATGTGTTTGATTCGAACCAACAGACTGTAATGAACAGCTCTGCTGGGGATGGTAGACGCTTTAAATGCTGGTAAGATACAGCTGGTTTAGAGTATTGGTCATTTTTTATACTTCCCTCCATATGGGTAGACTGAGTATTAAATGAGATACTTGACATGTTCGATGAATCGTAAGATGAAAGTTATTGGCGAATTAAACTACTATTTTGAAAGTATCGCCTGTTTGGATCCATTTGTATTATATATCGTTAACGCATTTACACTAGTTTAAGGGTCTATATGATACTTCGTTGAGAAGCCTTTGCTCTATTATTACCATGAAACTATTAGATTTGCCAAATGCAGTCCTATTAATTTTGACAGAAATGTTCTTTGCTGAAAAAGGAAATATTTAGCTTGAGAATATGTGTTCGAGGTGTAACTAAATATAACGTTGGAGAGGATGGATAGGGTTGACTATCCCATACTTCCATGCAGGCTGTGTAAAGCTACTTCGTGTGGGATGTTAGTATATGCACAACATACGTCCACCGTGACAAGGTGAGTGTGATTTGGAAGGTTTGATTTGGACGTTTTGTTGAAATAGTCCGTGGTACCTTAGATATATGAAGATTTTCCATGATCGGACGAATTTAGATTTTTAAAAGGGATGTTTGTTTCCTGAAATGATTAATCTCACCATGTTATCAAATGTGTGTAATTTAGGGAGTAAATTAAATATTGATGGTTTGGGTTCCAATGGTAGAAGGTAAGTTAGAACTGTGTCATCAATGTGTCCAGCATTCCTGCATTTTACATGTATTTTAAGGCCTGCTAGATAGTGTGGTCTTTCTGAAAGGAAAGCAATTTTTATAACAAGCAGTATAAATAAATTCTTACATGTAGATTTCATAAACGTTCCATGATTTGAGGAAAATAATGTTTTTCTTGATCTCTTTTTCACTACAGTTTGGCAAAATAAATTTGAAATTAAAGAATAAACCTAAACAAAAATTGCTTTATATATAATTAGGCATGATAATTCTTACTGCTATACAAAAATATTCAACACTCATAGACACACGCACACATATTTAATTAACTTAATTAAACACACACAAATGACGTTCTTAAATCTAGTGTGTGTTGCAATAGATATCATACTACGATTCGATATAAACTTTCCACTTTTCAGGAAACTGTGCAGAAAAGCAAGGTAGGTACCGTACGCTGTCAGAGCTGGGCCCGGGATCGGTAATGTAAGAAAAAAAAAAAAACAAGGATGTTACCAAGTTGCCAAACATCTTGTGGAAAATGTTCTTCATCAGGCATGTATATACTAGAATTGACTTGTACTACAATTTTATATTATAACTGGTTGTCACGTCAAATCCATCGCCTCACCCCTTTTCTGTTCCAATATACTGCCCTTTTAAAAAACTAGACTTTTGACCAATCATCCTTCCAAAACTCGAAGCCCCTTTGAGAAAATCCTCTGTTCTCCGGTTACTTATTACATTTTATATTTCCTTTGTTAAGATCAGCACCAAACTAACAACACAAAAGTCAGCTGGTCAATATTATTTTGAAGTGTTTTCAAAATCCAAAATTAGCAGGAAAAGAGAGATATGTTGATAGATAGGTATATATATATATATATATATATATATATATATATATATATATATATATATATATATATATATATATATATAAGGATAGGTATGTCGGTAGACGGGCCAGCATATAATATAAACGTATACGTATAGATTGTTCCATGCAGGTACTCCTCTATCCAAGCAAACGTTTTAATCTTCTTTCCATGGACAGAAAAAAGATAACATACAAATAACTTTACTTCTTTTTAATAAGTAACCGAATCAATATTTGTCATCGGC